>JAESUZ010002849.1:1365028-1787528 GCA_017311185.1 Proteles cristata cristata | reverse complement strand
GTAGGAGAAGAGAAATAATAAAAATCAGGGCAGAAATAAACAATATAGGAACCAAAGAAACAGTTGAACACATCAATGAAACCAAGAGTTGGTTTTTTGAGGAAAAAAAAAATTGACAAACCTCTAGCCAGGCTTCTCAAAAAGAAAAGAGAGAGCACTCAAATAGACAAAATCATGAATGAAAACGGACTGATTACAACCAACCCCTCAGAAATACAAGCAATTATCAGGGAATACTATGAAAAATTAAATGTCAACAAATTGGATAACTTAGAAGAAATGGACAAATTCCTAAACACACACACACTACCAAAATTCACATGGGAAGAGACAGAAAACCTGAACAGACCTATAACAAGTGAGGAAATCGAATTAGTTATCAAAAATCTCCCAACAAATAAGAGCCCTGGGCTAGATGGCTTCCCCAGGGAATTCTACCAGACATTTATTTATTTTTTTATGTTTTTATTTATTTCTAGGAGAGAGAGAGAGACAGTGTGAGCAGGGGAGGGTCAGAGAGAGAGGGAATCACAGGAAACAGGCCCAGGCTCTGAGCTGGCTGTCAGCACAGAGCCCGACGCGGGGCTCGAACCCACGAACCGTGAGATCATGACCCAAGCGAAAGTTGGACGCTTAACCGACTAAGCCACCCAGGCGCCCCTCTACCAGACATTTAAAACAGAATTAACACCCATTCTTCTCAAACTATTCAAAAAAATAGAAATTGAAGGAAAACTTCTGGACTCATTTTATGAAGCCAGCATCACTCTGATTCCCAAGCCAGACAGACACCCAGCAGAGGAAGAGAACTACAGGCCAATATCCTTGATGAATATGGATGCAAAAATCCTCAACAAAATACTTGCAAATCGAATTCAACAGCACATAAAAAGAATTATCCACCAAGATCAAGTGGGATTCATTCCTGGCTTACAGGGCTGGTTCAATATTTGCAAACCAATCAATCAACAAAAGAAAAGATAAAAACCATATGATCCTGTCAATAGATGCATAAAAAGCATTTGACAAAATACAGCATCCCATCTTAATAAAGACCCTCGAGAAAGTTGGGATAGAAGGAACTTATTTAAACATCATAAAAGCCATCTATGAGAAGCCCTCAGCTAACATCATCCTCAACGGGGAAAAACTGAGAGCTTTCCCCTGAGATCAGGAACACGACAGGGATGTCCACTCTCACCACTGTTGTTTAACATAGTGCTGGAAGTCCTAGCATCAGCCATCAGACACCAAAAGGAAATCAAAGGCATCAGAATTGGCAAAGAGGAAGTCAAACTTTCCCTCTTCGCAGATGACATGATACTCTACATAGAAAACCCGACAGACTCCACCAGAAGCCTACTAGATCTGATCCAAGAATTCAGCCAAGTTGCAGGGTACAAAATCAACATACAGAAATTGGTTGCATTTTTATACACCAATAATAAAGCAACAGAAAGAGAAATCAAGAAACGGATCCCATTCACAATTGCACAAAAAAACCATAAAATATCAGGAATAAGCCTAATCAAAGATATAAGAGATCTGTATGATGAAAACTATAGGAAACTTATGAAGGAAATAGAAGAAGACATAAAGAAATGGAAAAACATTCCATGCTCATGGATTGGAAGAATAAATATAGTTAAAATGTCATTACTACCGAAAACAATCTACACATTCAACGCAATCCCAATCAAAATGACACCAGCATTCTTCTCAAAACTAGAACAAACTATCCAAAAATTTGTATGGAACCACAAAAGACCCCACATAGCCAAAGTAATATTGAAGAAGAAAACCAAAACAGGAGGCATCACCGTCCCAGACTTTAGCCTCTACTACAAAGCTGTCATCATCAAGACAATATGGTATTGGTATAAAAACAGACACATAGACCAATATAATAGAATTGAGAACTCAGAGCTGGACCCAAAGGTATACAGCCAACTAATCTTTGACAAAACAGGAAAGAGTATCCAATGGAAAAAAGACAGCCTCTTTAACAGATGGTGCTGGGAGAACTGGACAGCAACATGCAGAAAAATGAAACTAGATCATTTTCTCACACCATACACAAAAATAAACTCCAAATGGATAAAGGACCTGAACGTGAGACAGGAAACCATCAAAACCCTAGAGGAGAAAGCAGGAAACAACCTCCTTGACCTCCACCGCAGCAATTTCTTACTTGGCACATCCCCAAAGGCAAGGGAATCAAGACCAAAAATGAACTATTGGGACCTCATCAAGATTAAACGCTTCTGCACAGCAAAGGAAACAATCCATAAAACTAATAGGCAACCGACAGAATGGGAAAAGATAGTTGGAAATGACATATCAGATTAAGGGCTAGTATCCAAACTCTATAAGGAACTCACCAAACTCCACACCCAAAAAACAAACAATCCAGTGAAGAAATGGGCAGAAGATATGAACAGACACTTCTCCAAAGAGGACAACCAGATGGTCAACAGACACATGAAACGATGCTCAGCATCCCTCCTCATCAGGGAAATACAAATCAAAACCACACTGAGATACCACCTCACACCAGTCAGAGTGGCTAAAATGAGCCAATCAGAGGACTCTTGATGCTGGCGAGGATGTGGAGAAACGTACACCCTCCTACACTGTTGGTGGGAATGCAAACTGGTGCAGCCCCTCTGGAAAACAGTGTGGAGGTTCCTCAGGAAACTAACACTAGAACTCCCCTATGACCCAGCAATAGCACTGCTAGGGATTTACCCAAGGGATACAGAAATGCTGAGCCATAGGAGCACATGTACCCCAATGTTCATAGCAGCACTCTCCACAGTAGTTAAAACATGGAAAGAGCCTAAGTGTCCATCAACAGATGAATGGATCAAGAAGATGTGGTTCATCTATACCATGGAATACTACATGGCAATGAGAAACAATGAAATCTGGCCACGTGTAGCAACATGGATGGACCTTGAGGATGTTATGCTGAGTGAAATAAGTCAGGCAGAGAAGGACAGATACCATATGTTTTCACGTATAGGAGGATTAGGAGGAACTTAATGGAGGACAGTGGGGGAGAAGAAGGGGGGAAAAAGTGGGGGAGAGGGAGAGAGGCAAACCATGAGAGACTCTTGAATGCTGAGAACAAACTGAGGACTGATGGGGGAGGGCGAGGGGGGTGATGGGCATGGAGGAGGGCACTTGTGGGGATGAGCACTGGGTGTTATATGGAAACCAATTTGATAATAAACTATTAAAAAATAACAAAGTATTTATATAACATTGTATTTCAGCAACAAGATTGAAAAATTTTCCCTGAATTTTTTTTTGCTTCTATGCTTTGAAGAAGGGAAAAAGAATAATTCTGGATCAAGGTAAGACTTGAGGAGCTGGTTTGAAGCAGTTCAAAAGTTACAAAGCCTCTCTGATTCCCCACCCAGGACAAGCACCTGGCACAGGACACACGTGTCACACGTTTGTTCATTCTACTTACATCGTTCATACGCTTTTTTTTTTTTTTTGGACTCACTAAAAGGAGAAAAACAGGTGCTTCTTCAGTGATTCACCTCTTCTTAGCTCAGGTGAGTGAAACTTTAGTCTGAAACCACCCTGGGTAGAATGGAAATACCCCACTTTCCAAGTCAGCTTTTCCTGAGTTAAAATCAAACAGGAGCTAGGAAGGACCACATCCTCTTTTCCTGGATCAAAAAATCATAGAGGACAACAGTGTCATTTTGTATATGAGAGGGGCGCCTGGGTGGCTCAGTCAGTTAAGCATCCGATTTCAGCTCATATCATGATCTCACGGTTTGTGGGTTCGAGCCCCACATCAGGCTCTGTGCTGACAGCTCAGAGCCTAGAGTCTGCTTCGATTTTGTGTCTGCCTCTTTCTCTGCCTCTCTCCCACTGTGCCATCTGTCTCTGTCTCTCAAAAATAAATAAATGTAAAAACATTCTGAAGCCAAATATAAAAATCTAGGTCTTGGTAAAACGGCTTCTTTACCTAACTGCTGCAGACTTCACAAACACCTGGCTGCAGCTATAATAATTGCTGCTAATAATTGAGCAACTACTGCATACCAGGCTCTTAACATATATAATGTCTGTTCCTCACAATAAACTAGGAAAAAAGGTAATTTTTACCCTCTCTTTGTAGGTGAGGGGGACAGAGGCTCAGAACAGTTTGAAATATGTCCAAACCACAGAACCAGTAAATAGTGAAAATTAGGCTTTGAACTTATCTGGACTTGACCCCAAATTCTATTTAGCACTCTACTTTTGCATATTGCAGAGACTCTTGTTTTCCTTGAAGGTGAAAAGACAGTCCAGATGGAGTCAAGAAAGTGCCATTGTCACCCCATGGGACCCTAATGAGAGTCCAGTGGAACTGAGGGCCGGGAAGACTGGAAGACTGAATGAGGAACCAGGATATCAGGACTGCTTCTGTGCGCTGAATGGTTGCATTTGGGAGAACCCTGAAAGCAGGAGAAACTAAATTTGCCTTCTGCTAGTTGTTGCCTCCGCGAATCTGCAAATGATCAATGAAATTAAATTTTCTCACATATACTCTTACACATTCCATGAGTCATGTCTGAAAACTATATTGAAGGTAATGCCTGGAGGTTGATGCAACATAGTTAAGGGGCTACAAAAGCCTCTTAAATACATAGATCAGTTGTGGTGAGGTGGGAGAGGCGGGGCGCTGCACCCACAAAGGCGGCGAGGTGGGAGAGGCGGGGCGCTGCACCCACCCACAAAGGCACAGGGCTGGAAGTCAGAAGACAGGAGGTCAAGTCTCTGCTCTGCCACTCAGCTACTCAGTGTCAGCCGGGAGTAGTCATGATCATATACAAATAGCATTTACCATTTTGCAGGGATTAGATTAGTTGTTTTATATACAATCCGTCATTTAATTTTCATGACCCCCCTCCTCCAATTCACTCTTAAAAGAAAAAGATATATTTACGATTAAAAAAGGTAATCTCAGGCAGGGTAAGGACCTCTGAAAATCCCATCTCCATCAAAAGCAACAAGAACACGGTCAAAAACGATCAAAATCAACATTTTCAGGACTCTGAAAACTAACCCAAGGCTTACAACAATACCAGAAGCATTTGCTCAAGAAAAATATTTGGATCCCAGTAAGAACAGTGATCTTTGCGGAGTTTCAGCTGGCCTGATTCCAGCCCCCCGGCCAGCTCCCAGGAGCCCCGAGAATCAGTCGGCTTGCACTACCCATATGGCAGTGTATTACTCCACCATGACACGGAATGGAGCACTGACATGTGCGACAACGGGATGAACCTTGAAAACATTACGCCAAGTGCAAGAAGCCAGACACGGAAGACCATCCACTGTGCGCTTCTGCTTGTGTGAAATATTCGGAACAGGCAACGCTATAGAGACAGAAAGCAGATGGCTGGTTGGCAGGGGCCGAGGGTGAGGAGCAATCAGAACAACTGTCAGTAGGTGTGGGGTTACTTTTAGGGATGATGAAAATGTTCTGAAATTAGACAGTGGGGATGGCTGCAGACCTTGTGAATATACTGAAGATACTGGATTATATAAAATTTTAAAGGCTGTGTTTCATGATACATAAATTATATCTGAATAAAGGTGCTATAAAAATGCATAAAATAAAGTAAGGTACAATAAAATAAAATAGGTAATTCATGTCTGTGGTTGAAAAGAAATCAAACAGTCCAAAAGCATTTAGAATAAAAAAGTAAGTCTCCCTCCATTCCTGTCTCCTAGCCCATAAGTGTCTCTCTCCCATGTGTTACTGTGAGTCCTTTCTGAGATTTTTTAATGCATTCCCAAGCATATAAGTACATGTATACTCACATTTGTACATACTAGCATACGATACATTCTCCACAGGCTCTTGCTTTTTCTTTTTCCTTTAAAGTTTATTTATTTTTGAGAGAGAGTGGAAGAGGAGCAGACAGAGGGAGACGGAGAATCCCAAGCAGACTCTGTGCTGTCAGCCCAGAGCCCAATCTGGGGCTCAATCCCACAACTGTGAGATCATGACCTGAACTGGAATCAAGCGTCAGACACTTAACTGACTGAGCCACCCAGGTGTCCCAGGCCCTTCCTTTTGTATTTAAACATCAACACCTGGCAATCATTCCATATTAGTATATATGAATATACTTCATTTTTAAAAAGTTGCTACAAAGCATGTTTTTGTATGGATGTGCCATAATTTGTTTATTCCATCCACTAAGGATGTATACATTTAGGTTGTTCCCAATTTTATATTATTAAACTTATACAGAATCAATGGATTTATGTATTTCCAATTTTGATAGATATTGCAAGTGGCTATGCCACCACAATTGCTTTTCACTCACTGGCCAGAAGTCGTAAAGGAATCGTAAGTCACAAAGTGATATTTAGCTGCAGTAGAAGCCAAATATCTTCTTTATTCTGGGTGACGGCATGCCTTGTAAAACTGTAATTGCAGTGGAAGAAAGAAGACCATATAGGGGGTAAGAAACATATCATCCTTGAAACTTTAACTTCTGTGACTTTATAAAACACTCTCTGGGGGCACCTGGGTGGCTCAGTTGGTTAAGTGCCTGACTTCGGTTCAGGTCACGATCTGGCAGTTCATGGGTTCAAGCCCCACCTCGGGTACTGCACTAACAGCTCAGAGACTAGAGCCTCCTTCAGATTCTGTGTCTTCCTCTCTCTCTGCCCCTCCCCTGCTTGTGCACGGTCTCTCTCTCTCTCTCTCAAAAATAAATAAATGTTAAAAAAAATTTAAAAACACACTCTCCATGTCCTCTTCCTATTGTCTAAGTGATGCCTTGAGTCTCCCCTGAGGAGAGACCTTCTGCTTCTACTCTTTCTTTGCTGTTGGTGTTCCCAGGGCTGGATCTTGGCTTCTCACTGTACATACTCTCCTTGGGCAATCCATGCATCCCACTGACTAAACTGCCATCGCCATGCTGATGACTCCCTAATCCATGCCTCTGGCCTGTGCCCGGGCAGGGCTGCCGTAGTTCTCTACCATCTGGCATCTCCTTAACCATGAACAGAATCATCCCTGACCTACCACTTTTCAGTCTGCTTTTGAAATCAAGGTTTGGTTAGAAGACTGAGCTGGGGGGCGCCTGGGTGGCTTAGTCGGTTAAGCGTCCGACTTTCGCTTGGGTCATGATCTCGCGATTCGTGGGTTCGAGCCCCGCGTCGGGCTCTGTGCTGACTGCCAGCTCAGAGCCTGGAGCCTGTTTCAGTCTGTGACTCCCTCTCTCTCTGACCCTCCCCTGCTCAAGCTGTCTCTCTCTCTCTCTCATAGAAATAAATAAAAATATTAAAAAAAAAAAAAAAGAAGAAGTCTGAGCTGGGGGTCACCGGATTTAGGTGAAATTCTCAATCCCCAATCTCGGATGAACCTGGATCCCTCTCAGGACTTTTTAAAGGTTGATGGCTTGGTGCTTATTTGGGTCCTTGATGGAAGCAACTTTTCTAAGGCGAACACCTTTTTTTTTTTTTTTTTAAATAGTTTATTGTCAAGTTGGTTTCCATATAACACCCAGTGCTCATTCCCACAAGTGCCCTCCTCCATGCCCATCTCCCCCTCTCCCCCCCCCACACCCATCAGTTCTCAGTTTGTTCTCAGCATTCAAGAGTTTCTCATAGTTTGCCTCTCTCCCCCTCCCCCACTATTTCCCCCCTTCTTCTCCCCCACTGTCCTCCGTTAAGTTCCTCCTAATCCTCCTATACGTGAAAACATATGGTATGTGTCCTTCTCTGCCTGACTTATGTCGCTCAGCATAACACCCTCAAGATCCATCTATGTTGCTACACATGGCCAGATTTCATTCTTTCTCACTGCCATGTAGTATTCCATTGTATAGATAAACCACATCTTCTTGATCCATTCATCAGTTGATGGACACTTAGGCCCTTTCCAGGTTTTAGCTATTGTTGAGAGTGCTGCTATGAACATTGGGATACGTGTGCTCCTATGCATCAGCACTCCTGTGTCCCTTGGGTAAATTCCTAGCAGTGCTATTGCTGGGGCCTAGGGGAGTTCTAGTGTTAATTTTTTGAGGAATCTCCACACTGTTTTCCAGAGGGGCTGCACCAGTTTACATTCCTACCAACAGTGTAGGAGGGTGTAGGGCAAACACCTTCTAACTGGTGATGAAATTCTCATATGCAGGTTTGTCTGAGTGAGATTCCCTTTACTTATTATGGGATGGGTTACTTGGGGGTGAGGGTGGGGGTTTGCTGGATCTGGAGAGAATTGTGAAGATGTTTTACAGAGAGGGATGCTTACCGTGTGTCACCCTTAGATTTCTCTGTGGACCTCAGCCTGGGACTTTACATCTCATGCCCCCATGATGCAGATGGGTGCCATGTGTAAATAAATTCTATAAGGACAAGCTAGATTGCTCTGTTTCCTCTGTGACACCATCCACAAGAGGGTGGAGTCTATGACCCTGGACGGAAGACCCCAGCACTAAGAACCTACTATCAACTGGACAGCTCCATGGGGCTGTCTCTTGGGACCTGGGTAGGTCTCTTAGAACTCATGCTGTGCCTTGCCTGGCTGCCTGGGGGACCAACTTCAGCCATGAAGGCTGAGCTCCAGTGTGGTCTGAAGCCTCTCCTGACCCTTCAAGGAGAATTTGGCCAGCTGTTCCATTAAACTCTCACACTGACGCCGTACTTCTACCATCTGCATCCTATCCAAAGAAGGCATAATGTGGCTCTCAAGTTGTGTCTTCTTATTCCTTGTCTTTTATGTTGCTTTATTTTATTTAGGTGTCTTGGTTACATAGTAACTTTCCATTTCTAACAGACTTTGAATGTGTATACCTTTGGGTGTGGATCCTGTGAGATCAATTCCTATTGTGAACAATGCATAATGTGCTTTGGCTGAAACCACCTGATCAGTGAGCTCTGAGTTCCCCCGTTCTTGTTTTTACTGAATCCTAGCCTTCTCTCCAGGTTCAAGCCTACCTTTTGCCCAGGCCTTGGGCTTCTGACCCCAACTCCCATGAAACTGGTACAATGTAGGAAATAACAGCTGTCTGAGGAGATGAGTGTGCTCAGAAGCTATCTAGTACATTTTCCGTTGCCAGTCGAATGAGTACGGTATTAGGAATTTGAAGACTTAATGTTTGGTCCTGACTGTGTCTCTTAGCTGTATGTAAAGAAATCACTTTATGAGGATGGTGGTTTATTTCACCTCTAAAGAGATATTATCTCACTACGCTTTTGTTGGCATGGTGTTTAGCCCATTAGACACTACTGGCACAGTGCTTAGGGCCTCTCTGAAGCTTCAAAGTCAAAATTAACAAGAATTTAACTGGAGCACCTGGGTGGCTAACTCAGTTGAGCCTCAGCTTCCGCTCAGGTCCTGATTTCACCATTCATGGGTTTGAGCCCCTCGTCAGGCTCATTGCTGTCAGTGCAGATCTGTGTCAGTTTGGATCCTGTGTCACCCTCTCATCCTGCCTCTCCCCCATTTTGTGCCCTCTCTTTCAAAAATAAATAAACATTTAAAAAATTAATAAGAATTTAACTAAATGCCTGAAAATTGTAACATAAGTTCCACTCACTATGCTTTTATTTATTTATATTTATTTTTGAGAGAGAGACAGACAGACAGTGAGCAGGGGAAGGTGCAGAGAGAGAGAGGGAGATAGAGAATCGGAAACAGGCTCCAGGCTCTGAGCTCTCAGCACAGAGCCTGACGTGGGGCTTGAACTCATGGACTGTGAGATCATGACCTGAGCCAAAGTCAGAAGCTTAAGCAACCATGACACCCAGGTGCCCCTATACTTAGTGTTTTTGAGACTTTCATTCTGTTAAGAAATGATTTGTGGGCTATCTTTCTTTTTTTCACTTTGCAAAAATTCCCAAGTATCTGGATGATCTCCAGGAAATGATTACTGGCCCTAAATTAAATAAGTTACTTGAGGAAAACAAAGCATTTCAAAGTAATATACTAATATTCTGTTTCAGGTAGAATGTGGGTACCATTTCAGTATGATTGCTGTGATGTGGGGGCCACAGAAGTCAGAGTCCTAGGACTCGAGGAGATCTTAAAATGGCCCTGACTGTGAGGATCAAGGGCTTTACACATGTAACTGGTGAATTATAGAAAAATACATTAACTACTCTGAAAATTCTACAGAACAAATGTCATTGTCCCAAAAGGCCACCAGCCAGGAATCTCTGGGAAAACAGAGGTTCTGAATTCCACCAGATCATTCAAATGGCTGCGGAAGAGCATGGGGTGGGGTGTGTGTGTGCCTGAGAATGGCTCTTTTAACCAGCACTCCAAGTGAGTCTGGCAACTGGGAGATTTGGGACCCACTGGACTGTAATGAGAGCTCCTTCCATCTCATTTCATTTCATTTTGCCCTTGGTTTGCCCTTTTAGAAAAGAACAGCTGATCACCCTCCCCTCCACCACATTTCTTCATGAACGTGACTGCTGCCAGTCTTTCTCAGCCAGGCAGGGTGAGGCCAGGGCCATTCATAGCACAGTCATACATGGCTCTGTCTTCAGCCCTTTCCTTCTCAAACCTCTCCCCCTCTGTAAGAACTTACGTCCCAACACCCCCTCTCCACCTCCTACTGAGTCTCATCCTTTGCACTGTCCTTGAACTTCCTTCTCAACTGTCAGATGCTAGCTGGAGCATTTTTTCTCTTCCCTGCTCTTTTGTTCCAAGTCACAGCTTCTGCAAAATGTTTCCTGTTCTAGTTGTGTAATAAAGGGGCCATAGCAGGGATGTCCGGGTGAGAGTGTTATAATTGCTGAAGGCCAGAAGACCGGAAACAGGAAATAAACAGTGTTATATCCTCCTGAGACCAGCAACAGGGCCAAAGTGGTTGGGGTGGGAGAGAGAGGAGGGGAAGAGAAGGTTCACCTTTGCTCTTCCAGGCATATTACCTTTCCTGGGGCAGGAAGTCAGTTGAACAGACAGAACTCTAGAGCCAGAATCTTTGCTCATCCGGGCTGGAGGTTGGAAGCATATTGTCTGCTAGAAACGTGACACTTGGTAATTTTAGTCGGAGTCTTATTTTGGCTGCAAAGGTAGAGGTGGTGCCTTCCTTCCTGGGGAGGGGGCCTTCCGCCCTCCTTGAGGTTGGGGTGCTTGGTTAATTTGTGACAGGAGAACGCCACCGAATTATTCAGCGTTTGCCAACAAGCTTGTGCCCTACCTCAAATACTGCAGGTTTCATTATTTTTAGTGGAATGCAGCTAATTTAGATAGATAATTATAATTAAGATGAATTTTCTTGTTGTGTGAAATACTTTGTCGCCTCTTAGCAGCACAATAACACACAGTGTTTCTCCAGGCACGTCCGTGATTCATTGGCATCAGAAGCACAGTGGGGATGGTTGTTGAGAATGCAGACTACTGGGCTCAGATGCATGCAATCAGAATTTCTGGGGTGAGAGGCCTTGGAATCTGTATACTTGGCATAGACTCCAGTGAGTCTGAAGAATCCCAAGTTGAAGAGTCACTGATCAGTCAAGACCTGTCATATACTAGGGACTCTATCTGATTAGCAAAAATCCTTTGGGCGCCTGGGTGGCTTAGTCAGTTGGGCATCTGACTCTTGATTTTGGCTCAGGTCCTCATCTCATGGTTTGTTGGATTGGACCCTGTGTTGGACTCTGGGCTGACAGCATGGAGCCTGCTTGGGATTCTCTCTCTTCTCTTTCTGCCCCTCGCTGGCTCACGCTCCCTCTCTCTTTTCCTCAAAAATAAAGAAATAAACATTAAACAAAAGAAAAGTGTACTCACAACAATCTTATGGAGTAGATACTCTCATCTCCACTTTTACAATGAAGCTTGGAGAAGCTGATAACATTTCTAATCTCATACAGATAGGAAATAGCAAAGTCCCAATTCAAACTCAGGTGCATCTAGTACTAAAGCCTGCACCCTTTCCCAAATACCCTTGGAAGTGGCCTGTGACATTTGTGGTAGCTGAGAGAGCACCGAATGGGTGTGGGAGAGCCCCTGACAGAGGCCTTAACTCTGTGGGGAACCCATGGTACTTGTGAATTTTCTTCTTCAACGATTGCTGGATTTATTTTCCTTTGGACTGTGGGGGCTCACAGCTCCTAGGAGTCCATACTCCCTACTGAACTGGGTGCTTTGGCTGACCCTGGACACCCATCTTCTTGGAGACTGATGATTAGAAGCAAAGTGTGGCTGGAGCTACTGGGAACCTATCCGACATGCATCTGCCCCCCTCTCTGTATTGGGTGACTGTGCTTCAGGACGGCTGGGTCCTTGCTGTTGTCCCTCGCATGTGGTCCTCAATCAGCCAGACGATAGGGGGGACTCCAGTCTGCTTGCTGGCGCCTCAGCTGTGGGCGACTGACCCAACGCATCGATGAGATGAGAGACAGTGTTGGGAGGTTTCTGAGAGCAGAAGCCGCCCAAGGTGATCCATAGGAAGAGGCCAGGCTAACACAGCGCACAACTCCGGGCATCGCCAGTGTGTGGTAATTCACACGGACAGAGCCCCCCTTGGAATCGCAGAGGGATGCTTCCCACACAGAAAGCGGGTGAAGGAGCCTAGGCAGTCTGTCACCACAGGTGTGAATGGAAAGGATTTCACCTTCACCCATTGACACTTGGACCACACGGTATTTCCAATCCCATGTTTAACTGGTAAAATCAGCTGAATAAAGATTTTAAAACCCAGAACTGTCCAGGCGCCGGAGGCTTTCTGATTGAAGAGTGTTGCTCCCTGTTGAAAAAAAAGCCCAATTCTAGAGTCTTCTGAAGTCAGTTGACACTGAAGCTCTCACAAGAGGGTAACATCCTCTGTTTGGAATCTCGGGGAGGCTCAGGCAGGATCTGGGCGGCCCAGGACTCACTTCATCTTTGGCAGCTGTGATGGCAATTCCAGGCCTCAGAGGCCCCGAGGGAGAGGCCAGGCCCTGGCCGACCCAACCTCTGCTGGCAAAGCGCTGGCTTCTGCCTCCAGCTTGCAAAGCCCCAGCTATCAGCCTTCACCCTCTCCCTCTGGCCTTGAATTGTCAACTTCCTCGGGACGTTCCTCCTGAAAAGCCAGCTTCCTCCTCATCAGGCAGCCTCAGCCAGCCTGTCAGGACAAGAGAACGTGGGTTCTCTGCCCGTCCTGGCTCCGAAGCAAGAAGCTCCCCCAGCCCGGTTTACCCTTGGCTTCCTGGGAGGCCTCAGACCAACAGTTTCTTAGCCTGAACCCAGGTTTCAACATAATACAACACAGCAGCAAACAATTTTAAATGGTTTCTAAAAATACAAACCTCCTCTTTAATTAGTGCAATTACAGATGCTCAATGAAGAAGTTATCAAAGAGCACCATGCAAAAAACAAATCCCAAACCAGAGTAATCCTGCCGCCCAGAGAGGACTCCCACTGAGTATTTATTTATTTTCCACCTCCTTTGTTTAATGTTCTTATCACTATGACAACTATTATTGCTTATGTGATGACGATGATCGTCAGGACCATCACTGTTGGTATTCCTCGTTATTTCTACGATCATCACTCTCACCACGGATAGCTTGCAACATCAAATAGAGTTTCTCTGTTAACAAATGGCCTCTGATTAAACAAAGATGATTCAGAGAGTTCCTCTAAAGACACAGATACATATCACCAATCCCTGTCACTGTGACCTTCGCGGGTCTCTTTGAAGTTTGAGACTTCTGTCATATTCCAGCCTCTCCAGAGGCGACCACCATATGCTTGCAGAAGACACTTGGGGAGGGTGCCTGTCTCTTCCTGAGCCTATGGAAACATTTAGAAGCTTCCCCTTCCAATCCTTCCAGCCATGTTTGAAGGCCTGCAAGCTGCAGCCAGGACCTCCTAGAATAAACCTGCCCAACACCAAGTTTTCAAAGTCAATTTGGGGCCTGGGAACTATTCCTGTGGGCCTGAAGAAGTTGTGAATGGTGTCCTTGACCGTCCTGAAACTCTGTAGTTTTCCTAGATAGACTTGGAGGCAAGGGGACCACTATCTTCTGTCTAGAATGCCAGAGAATGGTTTTACCCTCTACCACAGCCTCCAAAATTTCTTTCTGTCAATTTAGAAACCTGGGAGCAGCACTGCCCTTGGACATATGCACAGAGGGTCTCCTAGGACTGACTGAGCCTTGTGAGATAGAATCTCCAAGTCCCCTCAGGTGGCCACAGAGGCTGGAGCTCTAGCACAAGGCACAGAGAGGGCCAATGCCCACTTGACCAACTCAGAAGTTTCTACGTTCTCCAAGGAAACACTGGAACGTCTGATGGCTGGAAAACACCAAGGATAATACCCTTTAACAGCTCTGGCTGGAGATGCAGGAACCAAGACATCCCCACCATGACAGGCCCAGGAAGACCAGATGGCAACAGGATTTTATTTTTAAAAAGGTTTGTTTTAGAACAGAATAGCAGTTTCTTATGTCCTCGATACTGAATACTATGCTTTCTTTGGTTAACCAGCGGTGAGTGCCCCCTTTTTGGAGACAGCACTGAGAGTTCCTCTTGGGCAACAAGGCCTGGTCCACTCTCAGAACTAAGAGTCCTAAATAGGGGGTACCTGGGGGCTCAGGTGGGTAAGCGTCCAATTCTTGATTTCAACTCAGGTCATGAGCTCCTGGTTCATGGGTTCAAGCCCCTCATTGGGCTCTGTGGTGACATTGCAGAGCCTGCTTGGGATTCTCCCCCTCTTTCTCTGCCCCTCTCCTGTTCTCTTTCTCTTAAAAATAAATGAATTAACAGTAAAATAAATAAATAAATAAAAGCCTCATGGGGTGCCTGGGTGGCTCAGTCGGTTAAGCATCTGACTTTGGCTCAGGTCATGATCTCACAGTCCGTGGGTTCAAGCCCCGTGTCGGGCTCTAGGCTGACAGCTCAGAGCCTGGAGCCTGTCTTCAGATTCTGTGTCTCCCTCTCTCTCTGACCCTCCCTCACTCATGCTGTCTCTCTCTTACACAAAAATAAATAAAACATTACAATTTTTTTTTTAAAAAGCCTCATATATAGGGCTTTCCCCAAGCTGCCAGGTTGAGTGGGCACCCCAGGCCTCCGCCAGGAAGGGTGTTGTAAATGTGGTATGACAGAGCATGCTGGAGGGTGCTAAGTGCTATGAGAACTGCTTGGTGAAGTCCTATATTCCTGGTGAGAGGAAAGGACAGCTTTCACCTGTTGAATATGTGGTGTTTCCCGGCAATTGCAATATGAGCTCAATGCTGAAATTCCTAGGTGATCTCCCTTCTTCCCTGTCTGCAGGCTCACCCGAAACCAGTGCCTCTCTCTACCCAGCAGTCAAGGGGTTCTTTTCAAATATAAATAAGTCTTCTTTACTTGAAACCCTTCAACAGGGTTTCATGGCCCTGTTAACAAAGGATAAAGTCCACATGTTTACCTTGGCACTTGTGTCTGGTGGATTGTGTTCCTACATCCCTAATCTGCAGTGCCCTGCATTTCCATGTCTTCTCCACCCCACTGTGAGCCCCTTGAGCACAGGGATCACATGTGACTAGACTTCCATCCATAGGACCCAGATTTCCATTATGAAACCCAGTGGGGAGACCAACTGAAAGTAAATACATTTAAGAACAAGACATGGGAAGAATAGATAAGCAGGGAATGACATTCACTCTGGATTCAAGCAAGAGATCTAACAGAAGCTTGTACTTAGAAGAGAGATTAAGTACAATCCAAGGGATTTGAATAAAACAGGGGATCATTCCAAAGTTTCACTACTTGATCTGAGCAGATACCCTCCAGGAGGTCACACTTAACTCTTTTCACAAGTACTAACTCATTCTGACAAACATCTTTTAAAACGTATTATAAATTTAATATGGAAACCCATCTAGTATCATGTGATAACCATGCTCTTTACAAGGTTGAAGAGACATGTTCTTCAATGTAATAAGCAGGTAGTCATTGGAGCCAAGAGCAAACTCAGATCATGGTTTCCACCCCTTGCTTCTTAGGAAAAGAAACTTCCTTCCTTCCTTTTCTTTTAATGTCTACTTAGAGAGAGAGAGAGAGAGAGAGAGAGAGAGAGAGAGAGGAGAGAAAGAATCCCAAGAAGGTTCTGCACTGTTAGCACAGATCCTGATGAGGGGGCAGGATCTCACGAACCTTGAAATCATGACTTGAGCCAAAATTAAGAGTTGGCCACTTAACCGACTGAGCCACCCAAGTACCCTCAACCTTCCTTCCTTTCTAAAGTAACACCTCTTTATTGGGGAAAATTGTTGAAAATACTGATAAGTAAAAGAAAAATGAAAATCATCCATTAGCCCTCTACCCAGGGGTAACCACTATTGATAATTTGCCTTATATCCCTCCATTAAAAAACAAGTTTTATTGAAATATAATTCACATGAAGCTAACTCATTTAAGATGTACAATTCAAATGCTTTTAGTATTTTCTTAGAGCTGTGTAGTCATCAATCAATTTTAGAATATTTTTATTCCTCCAAAAAGAAACCCTGTATCCCTTAGCTTTCATCTCTCAAATTTCCACTTCCACACCAGTCCTAGGCAAGCATGAAGCTACCTGTGTCTCTGTAGATTTGCCTATTCTGGATGTTTCATATAAATGGCATCATACATGATGTGCTCCTTTGTAACTGTCTTCTTTCACTTAGCTTTATGTGGCTGGGGTTTATCCACATTGTAGTATGGGGCTGGGATAGACTGGGTATGCTTAGAAAGAACTTCCTCATTCTCTAGTAAAAGAATTGATTACATTTTCTTTTAATCCTTTTAAAAGATTAAAATCTTTTAAATTTTAATAGAAGTAAGAAGTGACTTTGAATTTCCCTACTTTCTTTAATTCTTCACTGATGGGAATTCTACCTTTATCATATTCTAAATTCCAGTATATATATATATATATAAACACTCTGTGCCATCTCTTTAAGAGTCTCCAGTTTAACATTAGAAAGGCAAAGCAGGGAAGGATTTTGCATAGTGTCTTGTAGGCTGGGATTTGAACCTACGTCCTTGTTCAGCATGATGCCCTTGACTTTGAAGATCGATTGCTCAAGGCTCAGTGAACATGGGAGTAACTGAAAATTTTAACCTCCATCAGGTTTGTAGTAGAGCATTTTGAGGAAATCACCTTTGGAGGAGGTATAAAGAGATAGGCAAGGGGATATAGCATCATTACCTTCATCTCCTTCGCCAGGAAAAATACCTGGGGGCAAAGCTGAACATTTGTCTCTAGAATTCCTGGTTAATAAGCAGAAAGGTCTTTAAAACCTGCTTGATGTCTAGTGTCAGTTGTGCCTTTCTTAGAACATTAAGTGGCTCTGGGGGAGACAACAAGGGTCCCTTTCAGAAGACACTGTACTACCTGCTATAAATAGAAATACAACACTCTAAGTGAATCTTGGCAACTTCATACCTCTGGGACTGGAGCAAGGAATCATCAGTACAATCTAACCTTGAGAGAAAAGAGGCAATATTGCTTCTGAGCTATGCCATGATGTCATATTTGCTGTGGAGAACAGATAATATCATGAATTTACTATATCCTGCAAATGCTTAAAAAACAATTTTTGCAAAGGCAAAGGTGGAACTTTATTTCAGATGTAGGTTAAAGCAGCTAAAACATGTCATATTGACAGACTCTTGCCTCTGAACTCTTACCACTCATGGTTGGTGCCACCAATTTAAGAATCAATTATGTTTAATCTCATGTCAGCTGGAGGTGACCCTGTACTTTAAGTTTTGAGCAAAACTAACTTGTACTCCCCTCTCATGAATACTTGGATACCTAGTATTCTTTTCAGACTCTGGGGAATTCACAGGGAGAGGGTCATGTGTATTACATTTCCCCTGGTTACTTCCGGCTTTGAAATCCTGATTCCACAAAATCAATTCAGTTCATGAAACATCTCTTCATCCCGTGTCTCACTGCCCTAACTGACTATGACTTTGATAACTTCATTTTCCAAAATGCCATCATCCAAGGCTGTGTATGTAACTGACTTTTACTGACAGTTTGAGGCCATGGAGAGGTTTATATCATAGCATCTGAATCTAAATCCAAAGTTAAACTTGAATTAAATCTAAAACTGAATTAGCAGATCCTTGCTTTGGTATGTCTCATTTTGTCAAGAGTTTTTGTCTCACTGCCCATACTTCTGCCCACTTCTGTGCTGTCTTGTCTTGTCTCTCTCTCCCTTGACCTTCTCCCCTTGCTTACTTCATTTCTCTCCGCTATAGCCAAATTTCTCCTAACCTCTTTATGTGGAGCACTTTGGCTCCCTTGTTTTCATTACCTTCTTCCAGACAAACTATTAAAGACTCACCACCAAACTAGACTGAACTATCAGGATATTTTAAAAAAAATTTTAAAGTTTATTTATTTTATTTTTGATAGGGAGGTAGAGTGAGCAGGGGAGGGAAAGAGAAAGAGGGAGAGAGAGAATCCCAAGCAGGATCTTCACTGTCAGCATGGAGCCCGATGTGGGGGTCAAACTCACAAACCATGAGATATGACCTGAGCAGAAACCAAGAGTTGGATGCTTACCCAACTGAGCCACCTGGGTACCACAAGGTATTTTTTACAACAAAGGCAGTTCTTTTAATGAGTGTAACGTCATTCCACAGTTAGTTGGTAAGTAACATTTTATTGTACACATGTACAATTCCTGGTGAAAGCAAGGTTATGATAGTTCTGAATTTTATTTAACTCCTGTGTTATAAAAATAGTTCAGTTAAATAGTGAGGTGGGGCCAGGAATAGCTCCTGTTCCTGTAAGCCAGACTAGAAAAACTCATGATTTGCTGGGCACTGAGTAGAATATTCATCAGGGTCTTGCCTCAATATTGGGAACAATGAGCCCTAGATTAAACATGGCCTTAGTCCACTTAACAGATCTTAAAAGCAGGATAGAAAGAATCAAACTGCTTCCAAGTAACTTACCTTGCCAAGAACAAATTCAAGAATATCTATAGGAATACAAAAATATCTAGTATTCAACAAGGTAAAATTCATACTGCCTTGCATCTAATAAAAAATTACCAGACATGCAAAGACGTATAAATACATATTCACTATTACTCACTATATGTACTGTTGGATCACATAGTAAAACTTCTGATGTATTTCAACTGTATTGGTTGAAATAGTCAAAAGCCTACTCAGACACAAGAGATATAGACTCCATTTTTAATGAGAAGAGTGTCAAAGAATTTCGAGGCCGTATTCCAACATTACCACATAATCCAAAACCCTGTGTCTTAAAACAACAACTATTTGTTTAACTCATGATTCTGCTGGGCAGTTTGTGTTGTCTGAGATAGGCTTAGCCGATCTCGGTGGGGCTCACTTACACATCTGTGCCCAGATGGCAGGTTGACCCGGGGTTGGCTTGTTTATGATGGCCTTGGTGGAATGCCAAGGATGCCTTGAGCTCCTCTCCATATGGTTTCTGATCCTCTAGTAGACTATCCTGGGCTTTCTATATGTCTCAGCGTTTCAAGGCAGCAAAAAAGCCAGCCCCAGTGGTAGAGTACTTTTCAAGTCTCTTTCCTGCTTCATTTGCTATCATCCTATTGGCCAAAGTAAGGCCGATGACCAATAGTTGGTGTGGGAGGGTAGTGCCAAGGCACATAGGTACAGGGAGAAGAATTTGTGGCCACTTTTGCAAACTGCAACAAGTAAGTTATATGACTATATCCTCATATTACAGATAAGAAAACAGTCACAGGTAGGTTAATGAAAGAGAATGGATTTAACCCCAGCAATCTGGTTCCAGAGTCTGTGCTTACGATTGTGCTGAAGCTTGGGGAGTGTCAACTCGGGCCACATACAAGAGGAGATAAGGGGTGACATGGAATCCTGAATACTGGGGAAATGTATCCAAGATGCTCATCTCTTATTGAGTCAGTGTGTGTATGCGCTTGGGTCAATATCTGTGTAGAATGAACCTGTATTCAGCGTCAGGAAATCTATCAACAGTGGTACCATTTATAGATATGAAAACAGAAAAAGAAAGATATGAACTAAAAACTTGGTTTTAGTATGTCAAAGCAACACCAACGACAGTAATACATGAGAACTGATGATTATTTCTGCTCATTATCACTGCTTTTCTAGCAAACACATACTGAGTGTGCACTATCTGTAGGTGCTCTGCCTTTTGCTGTGGATATGAAAAGATGAGTCCAGTCTTCTTGAAGCTTATAGTTCAGTGAGACTAGATGCATAGTAATGATGACACATCATAGTCCTGTGTCATTAATGTCAGGTTTTGATTATAACAAGCTATGATTGAACGTGCTCCCTCGTCTTTTGCCCCTGTGTCATGATTATCTAATCACTACTTTAAAAATTCAAGGCAACACTGCTGAGAATTGATGGGCATAAGTGTGGCATCTCCAGCCCACTGGAGACAGTTCAGCATAGTGGAAGGGTCTCACCCAGGGGCCCTGGTGAGGAGGTGGGAGGCCTCAACGCTGTCCCTGAGGGTGGATGTCAAACAGGCACTGGTCCTCGATGTGGCTTGAACCTCCCCAGGGTGACAGATCCCCTTGTGACTTACTGGCTTGTGCTGGGAATGAGATCTCCCTTCTCCTCTGAGTCCTTGGCTCAGATTTTGAAGGGTATTCAGAGGTTTTGTATAAAATATTCATTCAAATCTGCCAGGCTCTCGGCAGCCTCTGGGAGGCTGGTTTTCTTGGTACCTGGAGGAAACCTCCGAGGGCTGAGGCTGAATGATAAATCTGGCACAGGAGTACAAATCCAGAGTCTGAAGAAATTAAATGACAGGAAACAGAGTTTGCTGCGTAACAGACCTGAAGTTATTAGTTCTCAGGGAGAGTTTCGCTTTCTCAGGGATTATTTTTTTCAGTGTGATTCTGAGCTACTCTTTTAAGAGAATGTGGTTCCATAAGATTAAAGAAACTTTTAATAAAAATAATTTTTATCATTTATGGCCTGTCTACCTTTAAAAGAGTTTTGAGGTATCTTAAAATATGAAAGCATGTACTAAGTAGGGCAGCGGAAATAGAGAAAACAGGAGCTCTGAAGCCAGGGGCTACGGGTACGATGGATAAATTTAGTGCTCATTCTAGGAGTTGCTAATTCAGGACATAAAGGTGCCATGACAGACTGTGCAGTTCACATTGCCTAATTAGGGACAACTTTAAGAGAGATGGATATTTTCTAGGAACTGAATTTTATGAGAGATTTTTGGTGATGCTTCATGAGGGGCATTAGCTAGTACCCTGAACACTGCCTTCGCAGCAATGTTGTAAACCATAGGCAGACTTAAAAACATAGAAAATGTGAGCTGGCATTAGTGTTCCCTTGCAGGATGATCAGTCTCATACCTTCTCTGAGCTTCTGTTCATTCATTCCCTGTCAACCTCCCAAGACAAATAAAGGGGCAAAGAATATCTCTGCCTAAAATTGCTGTGTAGGAGAGCAGAGAAGGGCTGCAAGAGTGGCTGGCGGTAGTGGTGGGAGTTGAGAACAAGGAAAGAAAAGTGAATTTGCAATACAAGTAACCACAGAGGGTGTGATTACCGTTGCTACCAGAATACAGATTTAAGATGGTGCATGAACAGAGACCCAGGCAAGACTTAAAAGGATTTTCCTCTTTTCTTTTGTCCAGAGCACATATTCATGCACTATCCCTAGAGGAATTGTGTTAGGGAGCCCATTTTCAGGCTAAAATAACAAAAGAATGATTTTTTACCTTCACTTATGCCAGCCAGGAAAGGGGGGGGGTTGTTATTGGAGAAATAGATTTGACCTTTAGGTAACTGAATGGTTAAGAAAAAAATTACCTGTTTGCAGCTTAGGGTTTAGGAAGAAAACATCACAATGCTTTACCTCTTGAGCTCTGAGTGGCTGCATCAGATTCAATGGTTACAAGGGCCTCTGCCAGCGCCCTCTTCCCATCATAGGAGAGGCTTGAAAACAGTGTGCTCAAAGGCACTGGCTCTACAGGAGACGGGCCACAAGCCTCAGTAGCCACAGTCAAAGGCATCATTTGGGAGAGCTGGTCTGTCCTCCTGGGCAACCTGGAAACGCTCCACGGAACAAGGCAAGGACCACTTTGAACTCTGCAGATGGGTTCTCCAGGTTTTCTGCTGTGCCCTAATCTTTGCATTCCTAGACTCATTCATTCAACCAACACATATGTTTTGAGGATCTCTATGTGGCCAGGCATTGTGCACGGGGCTCACACCACAAAGAGCAAGAGCTGATACACCCCTGTTCACTTGCACCCACAATGAAGAGCCATGAGAGCCGCTAGGAAGGGTGGGAGTGGGGTTGACAGGTTCTACAACAAAGGCTCTGGGTTGTGGTGGAGGTTGGAGGGGTGATGGGCAGACTGCCCTGGGGGTGAGGCTCTGGAGTAGGTGGGTAAGTGAGAGGGAAGGGCGTTCCTTGCAGAGTGCGTGCACAGGCCCCCGCCCGGGGGAGGCTGGAGAGGAAGGCGGCCCCACAAAGGCTCTTAGGCTGCATCCCAAGAGAAATGGGAAGCCACTGTACTGTTGTAGGCAGGGGAGGACATGATCAGATCTGGGTTTTGAAAAGATCACTTTGGCTACAGTTTGGAGACGGAATTAGAGCTGGGCCTGAGTCACGTTGCTTTATTCCTTCAAATAACTCTGATTTTGCTTTTTCTTCAAGCTTAGGTGATTCGTTTAGATAATGATACAGTTTCTATGGGTTATGATTAGAGTGACCCCACATTCTGATTTGCTGGAACAACCCCAGTTTATGTGTGCGGTCCTGGTAGGATTATTAATAGTGTCTTTCACCCGCAAAAGTGGCTGGGATTGGACAATAAATTATATGATTGGTCTTGTTAGAATGTTTTAAAATGCTGTTAAAGAACACCAAATAGATTGGCTTGCCAGTAAGGAGAGGCCAGAGTTAGGGCGGCTCCAGGGGTAGCTGGTAACCTGTCTCCATGATCTTCATAATCCTGGGCTCTCTGCCCCAAAAAGCATCAGTGTCATCCTCAGCCTGCCGTCTGCCCTGGTGACAGCACTGTCTCAGCTGCCCCAGAGCCTGTATCTACAGAACACACCATCCAGAAGGAGAGACGGTCTCTTCCAGCAAATCTCTGCTTATGTCTCGTGAGCCCAAACTGGGTCATGGGCCAATGATAGGGTTGTCTGAATGTCATTTCCTGTGTCTGACTCCACCACCGTGGGGCATGAGATAAAGTCACCCCCATTCTGTCTTAGGCTAATCAGGGCCCTCCCAACTTGGGGGTCTGCCTCTCCCTAAGTCCATGGGCTACATGAGGTAGGTGAGGCTACTCAAATGAAAATCTGAATTCCTTTAAGAAAGCAAAAGGGAGGACAGATTCTAGATGCAATCAGCAAAGCCATACAACATAGGCACGGAGTTTTGGAGAGCTTGTTCGAAGGTTCTAGCATATACTCAGGCCAGAAAAATGGTCCTTCCCTTTCAGGAAAGGTTGTCTTCTTCAACAAAGTGCTCAGCTTCAGAGGCACACACATGGAACAGCAGCAGAGGAAGCAACACCTGCCTAACCAGCCAGATCAGTAGCATCAGCCCTGGCGATCAGCACGGTGACACATGCCATAGCCAGACCACCTTTACATGTGTTGTAGTGATTTGGAAGGGGAGAGATCTATCTTTAAAGGAGAGCAAAATCCCTCATGACTTATATTTCATCAGTAAGCTAATCACTTACTCCAGAATATTCAAGAACATCCAAGAACCAAGAGACTGAAGTATTGACTCTTTCTTTCATATTAGTTTTGGAAGCTCTAATTCATGAGTCTGCTTTCACATTATCTTCAGTGAGTTATTTTCTAAGCTGAGTTACCTCTGCTCAGGCTCAGGAGACACAGAGGCTGAGTCAGGAAGAGATGAACCTGAGTCAAGTTTGTCTCAGCATCCAAGTGTATGTGCCTTTGCCTTTGCCTCCTTGTCTTCCTTCCAAAATAAAGTGTGATTGACCATTATTTTTATGTCCTGACTTTCATCTCTCCTCCATTAATGTAACAGCTAAGCCCATAATTGTTATGAAAGAAGTCGGCAGTTTCACCCTGAGTTTAGAAAAGACGGGAAGCAAAGTTCTTCTCTTGATTCTGCAGCCACTCTGGAGAATCTTGGTGTATTATCCTTCCAGCTGTGGCTACTTGAAATGAATGGCCAGGGGAGAGGTCAATTGTAGAATCACTGGTCTCTTGCCAAGAGGCGAGTGTTTCTGGTGGGTCAAGGGACACCCGGGAGGTAGCCATACTTGAGCCCTTTGCCATTGCCCCAGAAGCAGGAGGCTGTGGGTTGTACCCTGGGGGTAGGGCCCAGGGATGGGTCCGAGTGGGTCAAGCCAGAGGAGCTGTAGGCGAGGAGGCTCATGCAGGACCTCACAGAGAAAGCACCTGCCGGTCAGCTGTACCAAGAGCAAAGGGAGAAGCAGAATGGTACAATCAGGGGAAAGACTTTGGATGTACCTTCCTCCTCTTCCTCTGCACAGCACCGTGGAAGAAGGAGCAAGGTGGAGAGGGTGGAGAGAGCCAACACTGGCCCTCCTCGTGCCAAATTTCAGAAGTGAGGGCCTCATCACTGCTGGGAGGGGGTGGGGCTATGAAACAGAAGTAGGTTAACACAGATTGGACAAGGCTTGTGTTTTTTTAAATAACTTTGTGTCATCAAAGAAATAAGGACTCAGAATAGGATCGCTAAAGGACTGGAAATGAATGAGAAAATAAAGCATTTCATATTTGTTTAGCATTCAGTACTAAGTTAAGTTTGTTCAATAAAGCAGTGAGCCACAAAAGCCTAGTATGAATTATGCAAAACTGATCTAGCTTTTAGTTTTTAATCTAGGTCTTCTAAACTCATAGATGTAGAGTTTCTTTATTTTGGCAAAGTATTTTGTATATTTCATGCCATGTCTCTTTAGAATGCACAGAGAAACCTAGGATTGCAGTTCAAAGAGGCCCGTGACAAACTCAAGAGGTATCTCTACAGCTCTGGTATATGGCTCCATCCTTCAACAGGTCCGCTCAGCCTCAGCTACTTGGGTGTGAACTGTTGTTTCAACTAAACATGTGTGGAGCACCTACTGTATGCAAGGCCTTGTGCTAGGGGCTGGAGACACAAGGCTGTTCATTACAAACCTGTGGCCCTCTGGATATTCCCCATCTAGAGAGCTCTGGGCAGTAAACAATGCAAGAATGGAGTGACCATGGAGAACTAGCAGTGGGGTGGGAGAGGTGTGGAAGGAAGATCAAGAGTAACCCCAGCTAACTCCTCATTAGTCTCCATGGCTCTCCTCTCTCTGATACTAGAAAGTGCGTTGGTGGGTGGACCCTTGCTACAGCCCTCTGGCTGATCGTGCACCAGGGACCCTGGCTATTTACTCTTCAGTCAATAAAATGCAGAGATGGGCCATGGGAGCACTGAGTGGGATTCACAGATATTGGATCTGAATTCACTTTGTGTTGACATTTTTTCCTCCTTCCAAAAAGAGGCAATAATGGGAGCATGGCATAAATCACTTACTGGCAAAAGGAGACAAATTTCTAAAATGGGCTGCAGCATGCAATCAATTTCACATTGAAAGCTGCTCCTTCTAAATGCTGAAAAGCTATAAATCAACAAGCCTAATGGATTTTGTCCTGTCTATTCAATATCTTCTAGGGCATTGAATTTAGAATGTAATGTATCAGGGGGGAAAAAACTCTCCAGCAAACAAATACGTTTGAACATTTTTGAAGTAAGATCCTCTAAGCTAAAAGCTTTCCTTCTTTCTTGGTCTAAGACCTTGACCACTTGTCTGCGAGTTGGCCATCACAGACTCAGAGCCCACCTCTGAGTGTGGCGGAGAGCACACAGCTGCCTTGCTGTGAACACAGCTCTGCTGCTCCAGTTGTGGGACCTCAGACAAACAACAGGGGCCTTTGCAGGGTTCTTTTCCATCCAAGGAACCTTGTGATTATAATGGAATATGTTACAAGGGACTCAAGGGAGTTCTTGCCTGATAGTGGTTGCTCGAAACATGGCAACCATCACGATGGCTTTTTCCCTTCCCTTCCTTTCTATCCAAAAGCAGGACAGAAACCACAAAAAGAATGTCCCTCCTTCGTTAAATAGCCAAACACAATTCTAGGAGATATTTCAGGTGGGTCGTGGGGTCCACCCAGCTCTAGTTTCAGTAAAGCTTCGTGCAGGGACGGGTTGCCAGCATCCCAGGCTCCTCCTTCGGGAACGGTTGGCTCTCCCTGGGTGGGGTGGAGATGTTTTCCAGGCTGAAATAACAGAGGCCCACCCTTGCTGCTCAGAGCCCAGGATTCTCCTTGCAGGGCCTGGCCCAGACCAGCTGGAATCCTAGCGCCTGCCAGTTTGGTCATGAGAGTTGTCCTAACTCTCTGTTGGGGGAAACTCAGGCCTGGAAAACAAAACTGTGTTGCAAGATTTCTTCATTCCTTGGTCACACACCATCAAGTTAGTCACAAATTTAATGTAGTTTGAGTTTTTCTCATGGATGAGTCACATGGAAAGAAAACAAAAGAACTGACCAAACCAAGCCAGGATTCCTATTTCTTAGATTTTGTCTCCACCCCCCCGCCCCCGCCTTTTAATAGATCATGTAGCCTATAATCTTTACAAACAGAGAAAAATAAAAACAGATACAGATCAGGTTGGCTTCTTTATGCCAGTAGTCCCCTAGGGCTTAGAAAAAGGCTTAATTAAAAAAAAAATCTTGACTCAGACATCAGGCGTGAGAACAGCATAAGGCATAAGGAGGAGGGAACATTTGTTCATTGCCACAGTTTCTTCAAGCTGGGCAAAGATGTGTTTCTGTGGAAGCCTCTATCCTGCTGGTATGTGAGCACCTGTTTTCTCAACCTTGGAATATACAGTGGATTCTCCTTGAAGGGTGACAGGTTAGACTAGGCATATCAAGTTCATGGTATCACCACCATTCCTGTGCTTTGCTCATGGCAGACATTGTAAATGGCATACAGGACTCTTTCTGGTGCAGCCTGAGCCATTCTCAACTCAACACCCTGGATAGTCACCAACAACCCATCAGTGTAGACATAAGGGATGAATTTTGGTTGCCATCCTAATGGTCAGACTATCATGTGAGCCTGGATGTATGAGACTGTCAGCTACCTTGGGGGTAGAGAATAACCTATTATCTCTTAAAACATCAACCATCAGCTGTTTCTCACATAGTGGTTGACCTAGAAAACTGTTTTAGAGAGACAAGTTGACAAAACTGTTTTCTGAAGCTGTACATTCCCAGTGAGTTAGGCCACTGTAGCCCCAAGGATAATACACAGGTCAATGAGGTCTTGCAGTTCTGAGCAAAGTAAAGCACATTCAGGCAGGAAGCAGACATCTGTTGTCATTTGGGATGATGACTGTTTAGGGCCCCCGTGAGGGGACACCTCTGTCCTCTGGCACCTTTTCCAGATTGAGGATGATCTGGTGGAGCCTCTGGCAGGCAGAATTTCTCTTTCAGGGTGGAGCTTTCATAAGCAAGCAGGGGTGGGGGAAGGGTCAATGCATGGACCAGAGGATGAGGGGCAGGAAAAGGTGGACGGGTCGAGGGGATGGCCCTTTTCCTGCCCCTCCTAGTAGAGCAGATATTTTGTGTACCACAGCAGCTGTGGGTGATGGGAATGGGCTCAATCCTGGGAGCCTGCCAGACCACTCCCTGACCCTGACATTGCATTCCCTTCCACGGGTGTAAATTACCTGGACTTGTACTTCTCCCTGGGACAGCCTACCCCTGCACAAAGGGTCTCTTCTGATCACCACAAGCTCCTGCTCAGCACAAGGTAACTTTCCAGTGTTCAGGCAGTTTCCGTGGTTGAGTAGCAGACACTGTCAGTCACCTGCTCAACAGCCTCACATGCTCCCTTTCTGCTTCCTAACAGAATCCAAGTCTCAGAAGAGGACTACAATGAACCTAACCAATCATGGTAACCCATGCTGCTCGTTGGTGATTGGTTCATCAATCTAGGCTAAGCCAAGTAGGGTGCACGATCTAGTTAGAGGCCCCTCGAGTATGGCAATGTTTTGGAGAAAACCATTTTTGAGTAGTTATGCCTTATATGCCTTATACTTGTTTTGTTTTTCTTTCCGTCTCTATCCATGAGCAAGAAATGGCCACCAGACAACCCATTTCTGGTTGCCATGGTATGGGCAGCCCCTGCAATAGCTGATAACCTGGTCTCGGCATCTCAGAGTTTCCTTTAGAGTCTTTAAAATCTTTCATGAGCTCAGGAAACATCACGGAATCCAGCAGAAATCTGGAAGGAATGTCTAAGAGAAACACTCTTTTCTACATCCCCTTCCTCCCCTAGTTACCTCATGCATAACTTCTTGCTCTCCACTGAAGGAAACAGCAAAGGGAGATTAGGATTCTGGAAAGTCCCATCTTACCAAAGGAAGCACAAGAACTGCAAAGGGAAAATCTTGCTCAACCGATGTGTCTGACTTGCTGACCTATTCTGTGTTCATGACAAGGAAATTCAGGAAGGAGACCCTTTGTTGGAGAGGACCCCGTTATCATGTGCTAGGAGCTGCTAGTTGAGAGAAGCCCTCCATCCTGAGAGTGCTCAGCCCTCGTCCTCCTGTCAAGCCTGAAATTGTAGAGCAGCCCCCAGGTACTGGGCTTTAGTTCTCTTCCCCTCTGATCCCCTAAGAGGTGTAAAATCACAATGACAGAGATGATAATAATAGCTACTACTTATTAAGAGCTACGTATTAGCTGTATTTTCTGCATGGACCATCTCTATTCCCTAAGTGATACTGTAGAGGAGATAGAATGGTGCCCACTTTACAGACAGGGAAAACTGAGGCCTGCAGACACAGGGTGGTTCACCAAGGGGCACACATTTAGTAAGAGGTAGAGCTCAGAGTCCATTAGAAGCTGGTTAGTCCATAAGTGGCAGTCCCACCTCCCACAGTGCCACCCCATCTCCCTCCTGGTCTTCACTGAAGTCTGACCAGGGATGTGGGTTAGACTTTGTCATTCGGTCAGCTCCCCAGCCAGTTCTCATACCCAGGAAGTGGGAGACAGTGTCTTAGGCCACACAAGGATGCCACAGCTGCAGGGACCACGGGACCCAGCACCATTTCATAGCTGATGAAGCAAAATCCCAGAGCTGGAAACGGCCAGTCGCAAACCACTCAGGGCAGTGAGAGGACGAGTTATTCAGCTCAGACCTTCTGCTCCTGCCCTGGTGGCCGGGCAGTCTCAAATCAGTCTGGCCAGCTCAGGACCCCAGTTTAGACCAACTCCCAGGAGGTGCTGCCTCTAACCAAGATCTGACAGCCCTGGGGAATAAATGTCACTCTAATTTAATTGACTGTTGACAACAAAAGGCTCACAAAAGAGGTAGATGTTGCATTTACAGCAATGTCTTGGTGATTCTAAGGAGAGGGACTCAGAGAAGCTGTTAGGGTTTATTGAAGCCCACAGTCAAGTGTGAGAAGGCGTCCTTCTAGACCTTCAAACTGGGACCCAGTAGTTCAACTGACAATTTAGCAAAGGACTAATGGTTTTTGAGTTTTTATTATGGGCCAGGAATATGATATAAGCTGTCTCTTCTACACTGTCACAACAACCCTGTGAGGGCTGGTAGGGGTTGGGGATGACATTCCGAAGATAAAAAAATTGACACTCAGAAAGACTGAGTGACTTCTCTGAGGTCACCTGGCTTATAGGCAACTGAACTGGCACTTGAATTCAGAGCTGCCGAAACCCAACACCCACTGTTGTTCAGCCTCCTCAATAGAAAACTCTTTTCTGCTTGCAGATGCATGTTGTTGTTTTTCCTTCCGTAAGCCAGAACAATCTAAATGGTGATTAGAAAATCACTTTTCCATATTGATGAGGCTGGGCACCAGGTGCCAGACCTCTTAGGTGAGTCTGATTCCACACAGGGGGGATGCACGGAGTCTGGGTACCCTAGTTGGTGGCTCATCAGTGAATCCACAAAAAGTGCAGCGATTTTTGCTATGGACTTAACTGTGTTCCCAAATTCATATGTTGAAGCTTTAACCCCCAATATAACTGTATTTGGAGATAAGGCCTTTATTTTTTTTTTATTTTATTTTATTTTTTAATATTTTTATTTATTTCTAGGAGAGACAGAGAGAGAGAGAGAGAGAGAGAGCGTGAGCAGCGGAGGGTCAGAGAGAGAGGGAGACACAGACTCCGAAATAGGCTCCAGGCTCTGAGCTGGCAGTCAGCATAGAGCCTGACGCGGGGCTCGAACCCACGAACCGCGAGATCATGACCTAAGCGAAAGTCGGACGCTTAACCGACTAAGCCACCCAGGCGCCCCAAGAGATAAGGCCTTTAGAGAGTTAATTAAGGTTAAATGAGGTCATAAAGGTAGGCCCCTAAGAAATACCTGAGAGCTCTCTCTCTGTTTCTATCTCTGACTCTCTCTCCCTCAACCTCTCTCTCTCCCCAATCTCCCTCTGTCTCCCTCCCGCTCACAGAGAAGGGCCATGTGAGCACACAGCAAGAAGGTGGCCATCTATAAGCCAGGAAGAGAGGTCTCACCAGAAACCAATGCTGATGGCACCTTGATCTTAGACTTCCAGCCTCCAGAACTGTGAGAAATTAAATGTCTGTTCAGGCTCACCAGCCTGTGGCATCTTGTCATAGCAGTGCATGCAGACGAATGCAGATGATTTTAGAGATCCTCAGAGCTCACATTCGAACATAATGCAGAGCATAGAGCACGGGCTCTGAGGTCGGGGGATCTAAGATTCACCCTGGCTTCCCATTTGGCAGGGACGGTGCGTTTTATTGTACTTCATTAAGCCTATGTCTTTTTGAAATTAAGTTTATTCATTTCTGAGACACAGAGAGAGGCAGAGCATGAGCAGGGAAGGGGCAGAGAGAGAGGGAGACCCAGAATCTGAAGCAGGCTCCAGGCTCTGAGCTGTCAGCACAGACTGACGCGGGGCTCAAACTCACAGACCGTGAGATCATGACCTGAGCCGAAGTCAGATGCTTAACCAACTGAGCCACCCAGGTGCCCAAGCCACCCAGGTGCCCAAGGTAATTACCTGATATGGTAATTAGTGGAAGTAATGCCTAGAAAATACCTAGGTGGGCAGAACACATAGGAATATTATTGGTGTCCTTGTGAGGTTATCCTTCCTCTGAAGGAGCTGGCATGTGGTATTTTTCATCAGTTAGGGATCCCTGGATCCGTCCAGCTATGGTCCAGTGGTTCCTGAGTACATATTTCCCGACTCCAGGCATCCTTAAGCCCACAGGATTTCATGGCTTATTTTCAGTATATCACAAAGTGTATGGGATGTCACCTGCTCGCTCACAATGATGCCACACAGGCTAACCAACGCACCATGTTCCTTTGCTTTGGCTAGAGTTAAAACTCACTATGGAAAACTGCTTATCTCTAGATGACCAGTAGCTGACATCAATAGATATGCATGTTCTTGATTATAAGAAAATAGGAGTGTAAAATAATGCTTACCTTTGTCACGGATTCCACAGGCTCCATGGAGAGAAAATTAAGAAAAGGAATCCCAGTGGGTGAAAAGGTGAGGACCCCTGGACGACACTGCTGTATGGGTGTTGTGTTTTCCCCCAAGAATTTTATAGATATATTGTCCTTTTGGATTGAGAGCCTGCTTGCTCTTTAATGAGTACACATGACTGAAGTACATACTATTCTTTGGCTCCACTGCTCTGGTCCAGCAACCCGAGCATATAAAACCTGCGGAAGCCTCGAACACAGCCCCACCCCCGCCGTTGTGCAGGTGGACTCAACACCTGGCGAGGACACAGCTCCCCCCATTTCCAAGTGCTAACTCTGCACTCCACACAGGGCTTGGAACGTCTTCCGTGACACGTGGCTGCACTGCCGGTTATGCGGAGGGCAGGATGGGGTCCTCCAGTGGGGCATCGTGATTAACCCGATCTGGCACATTTAATGGCCTCAGGAAAGGCTCTGTCCTGGGTGCCTGCATCACTTCATACCACAGCTTCTGATGTAAACACAGCCTGGGACAAACAGGCTCACACAACACAGGAAGTATGCAGCCCCGTGTTAATCAGGCTTTCTGATGCTTTGACGTCTGATTCTTGGTGACCCCGAGGGATTGTCCTTTCCAGAGCTAGTCACTCCTAGAGATAGTAAACAATTTGCTCAGAAATGTGCCTTTTGTATGCAGACTAGCCAGTCCAGTGCCCAAGCCCCAACCACCTCTTCCATCTGGCTGTCATACTCTAGGCCACTTTCCACCTGCCCTATGCCAGGTGCCAGGTGCCAGGCATAGACCCAGGCCCGCTAAGTGTGCCAGTCACTAGGAAGAGCCCTTACATCCAGAGCCCACTGAAATTATTCAAAGTTGCCAATGCCAACTCTGCTACCCTGCCTCACCCGTTACGCCTCTCACCCCAACGAAGGGTCTCACCTGCGTTTTCTGCCCCACCCCTGCACTCCTGACAGACCCTCGTGCTTCCCTATGTGGCCCTAGGGAGTGAGCTCTGCCTCCTGATTCTAGGGAACTGAACACGTGAACAGAGGTGAGAGGGTGTTTGCAGACGACCCTCCACATATGTCATCGACGAGCTTAGAATTTGCTCTATGGACCATATGGAGAGCCAGTGGAGGGTTGAAGAAGGGAGGGACATGGTCAGATTTGTATTCTAGGAAAGCCACTCAGGCTGTAGTTTAGAGACTGGATTGGAAAGAATCAGGTTAAGATTGGAAGGGACCATTAGGAGGTTGCCATCCGTGGTTTAGGCAAGAGGTGATATTGGGGGTTGAATTATGTCCCCCGAAAAGTTATGTTAGGTCCTAACCTATGGTACCTGTGAACGTGACCTTATTTGGAAGTGGGGTCTTTGCAGATATGAGGCCATGAGGATGGGCCCTAATCTGATCTGACTGGAGTCCTTATAAGAAGAGGAAAATGCCACGTGAAGACACAGACGCACAGGGAGAAGTCCACGAGATGACAGAGGCAGGGACTGGAGTGACGCCCCTGTGGGCCAAGGAGCGCGAGCACTGCCACCATCACCAGACGCTGGGAAAGGGAAGGCAGGCCTCTGTCCAGAGTCCCAGAGGCAGCATGGCCCTGCGACACCCTGAGTTTGGACTTCAGTCTCCAGAACCGAGAGAACAAACTTTTGTGGCGTGAGGCTGCTGAATCTGTGGCACTTAGCAGCCCTAAGAAATGGATACAAGTGGTCACGGTTGACTTTGGCAGTGGGGGGTGGGGCGCGGAGAAGGGAGGACAGATGGCAATTAGTTTTGAGGTTGGAAGAAATCAGTGGCCGATCGCCTGGGAGGGGGAGGGAGGCACGCAGGACGACGCGAGGGTCCAGGTCTGGGCTGTGCAAGTGCTCTGCGGGCTCCCGTACCTTGTTTGAGCCACAGCCAGTCTCTGCCAGGCCTCGTTGGGTTGGCCAAGCCGTGGTGTTCCTGACTTCTTCTACTCACTGGTGTCGCCCAGTGGCAGTTATGCAGGGGAAATGTGGGGACCGTCACTGCTTTGTCCGCCCTGCAGCCAGCCTGCCCTGATTTCCATGCGGTGGGCCATTCCGCTCGACTCCTGGTCCCTGTCCCTTGAAGGGGGGCGGCTCTTTGCCCGCAGCAGGGGTGGGTCCATGGCTCCAGCGTAATGGCTCCCGGAGTCCTCTGGCTCCTGTGACCGGTTCAGAACTGAGCATGGCCCGCGGAGACCTCATGACGCTGCGTCCCAGGACTTGGTAGATGCGGAGGAGGGAGCCCTCCTACTCTCCTTCATGGGGCCACTGACCTGGGAAGACAGAAACCCGGAGCCCTCAGTGACTGTTTGTCACCCTGAGGGCTGATTCTATTGGAGAGGGACGTCAATCTGGAGGCAAGCAGAGCTGAGCAATGGAGAGAGAGAGAGGTTGAAAAATCAAATCCTTAAGACATGAACTGAGCCCTCAGGTCAAGCCAGTCTGATGCTGGGTTATCCCTGTGAAGCACTAAATCCTCTTGTTTCGCGTAAGCTGCTTTGGCTTGGGCCTCCGTCACCGACTCCCGTATTTCCCTTGCTCTAACTACGCTGACTCGCTGGACAGAGGAGGTGTGCCTTCCAGGGGATCCGGGCCTCTGGTTCCTTTTCCAGCCCTGGAGTTGTGATCTGCCTCAGAGAGGGGAGGCTAACCGGAGACATTGGCTAAAATCACGGTTCACCTTTTGAAGGCCTACTTTCTCCATGAGAGTTTTTCTGCTACTTCACACATTCGCTGGGTGGGAGTGAGTGCGGGGTCCGCACCCCAGTGCCTGAGCACTCCGGGTAGCAGTTTTTCACTCTGCAGCAGCTTCTGAGAGGTGGCGTCTTGCATGCGACCTGGTGGGGGACCCAGTGCCCTAGTAGGGCTTCTACTCACTAGGGAAGAGGACAGCCCAGCGTTTGTAGATACGAAGGTACTGGGGTAACTACAAAGGTTCTTGACAAACTGTTCTCAGTAGGCACGCATTGCCAAGGGGCAGGAAGGCCCCTATTTCCTCACAGTCTTCAGAGGTAATCACACACAAAGGGTGATAAGCCTTGGGCCTTAGTTGCTTGTGCTCAAAGAGGTAGAATGCTTTTTTTTTTTTTCCAAACACATTTCCTCTTAAAATCCCTTGAAGTCCTCTTAAGTCAGGCAGTTGGATGTGTACACGTTTAAACAGGCTTTTGCTCTGCAAAGGAAGCCAACTCCTGATAGTAAGCCTAAAATAGACCCAACGCAGGAAATCCTGACTGATTTTCCTGCCTGCACACTTACACTGCAACATTCCCAGCTCCCCAGAAATGTGGATGGACTTAAGTATCACATCCCAACACCCCCATCTTCAGGCCGGAACTGGGCACTATTTAGGGGGAGCCTAATCCAGGGGAAGGGGAAGGGGAGCTTGTTGGTGCTGCCTAGTGCCAGACCTGAGACCTAGGCCATCTGATGAGACATTGTAGCAGCTGTGAGTTTTCATGGGACTCACATTTGGGGAATGTCCTCTGTTGATTTCATCCCACAGAGTGTGTGTGTGTGTGTGTGTGTGTGTGTGTGTGTGTTTGTGTATGCATGCGCATGTGCCTATGCATTTGCTTTGATCATTATTACCCTATCATTACTTTTTTGAAGTTTGGCCAGCATGTTTTTTTAATTAATAGATTTTATTTTTAGAGAAGTGTTTGGTTCATAGCAAAATTAAGCATAAAGTAGAGAATCTCATATCCCCGCCCCACCCCCAGCCCCTCTCCCACAGCCTCCACTATCAACATCCATCACCAAGTGGTACTTTTTTTTTTTTTAATTTTTAATGTTTTTTATTTATTTGTGAGAGAGAGAGGAAGAGAGAGACAGCATGAGCAGGGGAGGGTCAGAGAGAGGGGGAGATACAAAATCTGAAGCAGCCTCCAGGCTCTGAGCTGGCTGTCAGCACAGAACCCGACGCGGGGCTCGAATGCACGAACTGTGAGATCATGACCTGAGCTGAAGTCGGCGTTTAACCGACTGAGCCACCCAGGTGCCCCACCAAGTGGTACGTTTGTTACAACCTACACTGACCACTGACACATCATTATTACCCAAAGTCTACAGCGTACATTAGGGTTCACTCTTGGTATTGTACACTCCATGGGTTTGGACAAATGTATAATGACATATTATATATCATTATAATACCATGCTGAGTAGCTTCACAGGCTTAAAAATCTTAGTGCTCCACTCATTCATTCCTCCTCCCTCAACCCTGACCTTTTTACTCTTGCCAACATTTTTACCTCTTCCAGAATGTCATATAGTTGGAATCATACAGAATGCAGAATTTTCAGACGGGCTTTTGTTACTTAGAAATATGCCCTTAACAGTCCTAAGAGGAAAATACATTGCAATCCAGGCCTAAACAAAAAAAAGAATCCCAAATACAAAATCTAATAGTACACCTAAAGGAACTAGAAGAAGAACAGCAAAGAAACCCCAAACCCAGCAGAGGAAGAGAAGTAATAAAGATCGAGCAGAAATAAACAATACAGAATCAAAAAAAAAAAAAAATAGAACAGATCAATGAAACTAAGAGTTGGTTTTTTGAAAAAATAAGCAAAATTGATAAAAAGTTGACAAGTCAGACTTGTCAAAAAGAAAAGAGAGAGGACCCAAATAGATAAAATCACGAATGAAAATGGACTTATCACAACTAATCCCTCACAAATACAAGCAATTATGAGAGAATACTATGAAAAATTATATACCAACAAACTGGACAACCTGGAAGAACCAGACAAATTTCTAAATAGCCACACACTATCAAAACTCAAATGGGAAGAAATAGAAAATTTGAACAAACCCATAATTAGTGAAGAAACTGAATCAGTTATCAAAAATTTCCCAACAAATAGGAGTGCTGGGCCAGATGGCTTCTCGGGAGAATTCTACCAGACATTTAAAACAGAGTCCTATCCTTCTCAAGCTGTTCCAAAAAATGGAAATGGAAGGAAAGCTTCTGGATTCATTCTATGAAGCCAGCATTACCTTGATTCCCAAACCAGATGCCCCACAAAAAAGGAGAATTATAGACCAACATCCCTGATGAAGCTGGATGCAAAAATTCTCAACAAGATACTAACAAATCGAGCTCAACAACATATAAAAAGAATTATTTACCATGATCAAGTGGGATCCATTCCTGGGCTGCAGGGCTGGTTCAATATTCACAAATCAATCAATGTGATATATCACATTAATAAAAGAAAGGATAAGAATCATATGATTCTGTCAATACATACAGAAAAAGCATTTGACAAAAGACAACATCCTTTCTTAATAAAAACCCTCAAGAAAGTTGGGATAAAAGAAACATACCTAAACATCATAAAAGCCATGTAAGAAAAGCCCACAGCTAATATCATCCTCAATGGAGAAAAACTGAGAGCTTTCTCCCTGAGATCAGGAACACGACAGGGATGTCCACTCCCACCACTATTGTTTAACATAGCGTTAGAAGTCCTAGCATCAGACAACAAAATAAAATAAAAGGCATCACAATTGGCAAAAAAGAAGTCAAACTTTCATTTTTTGCAGATGACCTGATACTCTACATGGAAAGACTCCACCAAAAGGCTGCTAGAACTGATCCATTAATTCAGCAAAGTCACAGGGCACAAAATCAATGTACAGAAATCGGTTGCATTTTTGTACACCAATAGTGAAGCAACAGAAAGAGAAATCAAGAAACGGATCCCATTTACAATTGTACGAAGAACCATAAAATACCTAGGAATAAACCTAACCAAAGATGTAAAAGATCTATATGCTGAAAACTATAGAAAGCTTACGAAGTAAAGTGAAGAAGACACAAGGAAATGGAAAAATTTTCCATGCTCATGGATTGGAAGAATAAATATTAAAATGTCAATACTACTCAAAGCAATCTGCACATTCAATGCAATCTGAATCAAAATTGCACCAGCATTTTTCTCAAAGCTAGAACAAACAATCCTAAAATTTGTATGGAACCACAAAAGACCTCAAATAGCCAAAGTAATAGTGAATAAGAAACCAAAGCAGGAGGCATCACAATCTGATTTTAGCCTCTACTACAAAGCTGTCATCATCAAGAAAGTATGGTATTGGCATAAAAACAGACACATAGACCAAATGGAATAGAATAGAGTACCCAGAATTGGACCCACAAATGTATGGCCAGCTAATCTTTGACAAAGCAAGAAAGAGTATCCAATGGAAAAAAGGCGGTCTCTGTAGCAAATGGTGCTGGGAGATCTGGACAGCAACATGCAGAAGAATGAAACTGGACCACTTTCTCACACCATACACAAAAATAAACTCAAAACAGATGAAAGACCTAAATATGAGACAGGAAACCATCAAAACCCTAGAGGAGAAAGCAGGCAACAACTTATTTGACCTCAGCTGCAGCAATTTCTTACTCAACACATCTCCAAAGGCAAGGGAATTAAAAGCAAAAATGAAATACTGGGACCTTGAGGGTGTTATGCTGAGCAAAATAAGTCAGGCAGAGAAGGACAAATATCATATGTTTGCACATATAGGAGGATGAGGAGGAACTTGACGGAGGAACAAGGGGGAGAAGAAGGGCGGAAATGGTGGGGGAAAGGGAGAGAGGCAAACCATGAGAGACTCTTGAATGCTGACAAAAACTGAGGACTGATGGATGTGGGGGGAGGGGGGATGGGCAGGGAGGAGGACACTTGTGGGGATGAGCACTGGGTGTTATGTGGAAACTAATTTGACAATAAACTATTTGTAAAAAAAAAAAAAAAGATATTTGCAAACTACATATTAGATAAAGGGCTAGTATCCAAAATCTATAAAGAACTCACCAAACTCCACACTCGAAAAACAAATAATCCAGTGAAGAAATGGGCAGAAGACATGAATAGACAGTTTTCCAAAGAAGACATCCAGATGGCCAACAGACACATGAAAAGATGCTCAGTGTCACTCATCATCAGGGAAATACAAATCAAAGCCACACTGAGATACCACCTCACACCAGTCAGAGTGGCTAAAATGAACAAAAAAAGAAACTATAGATGCTGGTGAGGATGTGGAGAAACGGGAACCCTCTTGCACTGTTGGTGGGAATGCAAACTAGTGCAGCAACTCTGAAAAGTGTGGAGGTTCCTCAAAAAGCTGAAAACAGAACTACCCTATGACCCAGCAATAGCACTGCTAGGAATTTACCGATAGGATACAGTAGTGCTGATGCATAGGGACACATGTACCCCAACAATAGTCAAATTATGGAAAGAGGTTAAATGTCCATGAACTGACGAATGGATAAAGAAGATGTGGTTTATATATACAACAGAATATTACTTGCAATGAGAAAGAATGAAATCATGCCATTTGCAGCAATGTGGATGGGACTGGAGGGAGATATGTTGAGTGAAATAAGTTAGAGAAAGACATATATCATATGTTTTCACTCATATGTGGATCTTGAGAAACTTAACAGAAGACCATGGGGGAAGAGAAGGGGAAAAATAGTTACAAACAGAGAAGGAGGGAGGCAAACTGCAAGAGACTCTTAAATACAGAGAAGTGGGGGTTGATGGGGGCTGGGGGAGAAGGGGAAATGGGTGACGGGCACTGAGGAGGGCACTTGCTGGGATGAGCATTGGGTGTTGTATGTAAGCCAATTTGACAATAAATTATATTTAAAAAAAAGATGCAAGAAAAAAAAAGAAATATGCCCTTAAGATTCCTCCATATCTTTTTTTTTTTTTTTTACAAATAGTTTATTGTCAAATTAGTTTCCACATAACACCCAGTGCTCATCCCCTTCATATCTTTTTATGGCTTCATAGCTCATTTCTTTTTAGTGCTAAATAATATTCCAATGACTGGATGCACCACAGTTGATGTATCCTATCACCTGCTGTAGGACATTTTGGCCAAATCCAAGTTTTGGCAGTTATGAATAAAGCTGTTTTAAATCTTCCTGTTCAGGTTCTTGTGTGAATATAAGTTTTCGGTTCATTTTGGGTAAATGCCAAGGAGCATGATTGCCTTGGTCCTATGGTAGGAGTATGTTCGGGTTTACAAGAAACGGCCAAACTGACCTCTGAGGCGGCCATGCCCTTTGGCTTCCCCACCAGCAATGAATGAGAGGCCCCGTTGATCCACATCCTCACCAGCTTTTGCTATTGTCAGTGCTTTGGATTTGGGCCATTATAACAGGTATGTAGGGGCCAGTACTTCTTCCTAACGACACTTTGGACAGTATTTCAAGTTCTGACTTCAGATGCTGTAGGTCAACATCCTGAATAAAAGAAAAGTGTAAGAGAACCAAGTCCTATGTTTATCATTCATGTTCTGGTCAAATATTTTTTTGAAAGCTACCATGGGCCAGGCCCCAGGGATTCTGAGATGAAGGATGCTCTGCTTGCTCTCAAGGAGCTCACAGTCGAGGAGAGAGAGTGTGGCCAGATTGGAGGACCATTCACACATGGTGGCAGGAGGGTGCCACGCTCCCAGGGAAGGAAGCCTCCAATGGGGGCACTAATTCAGAGAGAAGGGGAGGTGGCCCATGAGCGTCTGATAAGAGCCTAGAGGTTAAAGGTCACTATTTCAGGGCCGCTAATTTTTGGGTTTGAGGATGAGGAAGCAGGGATTCCAACAAGATGGAGATGCAATGGGGTTTGCTTCTGGGCAGGACCACTAGGTGGTGTGCCGGCAGGGGGAAGACAGACAGGAGGAGGGGACGAGGAGGGAGGGGACCATGAGATGTAAAGGGTGGAGTCTGTAGGTCCCCAAGGCCAGCCCTTTCCTGTCCATTCTGCAAATGCTTGGATCCACCAGTCTCTGCCTAGGGACACCTCTGTTCTTTCTCCTGGTGGATTAGGGACAATTTTTACCTCTTCTCTCTCTCAAAAATAAATAAACATTTATGAGAGAGAGAGAGAGAGAGAGAGAGAGAGAAACAAGGGAGGGGCAGACAGAGAGAGGGAGACACAGAATCCAAGGCAGGCTCCAGGCTCCGAGCTGTCAGCACAGAGCCCTAGGCAGAGCTGGACTCACAGACCAGGAGATCATCACCTGAGCTGAAGTTGGATGTTTAACCAACTGAGCCACCTAGGTACCCCTTGACCTCTTCTCTTTAATCCTCAGAGCTGAAACCACCTGTGCTGACAAAGGAATTCTAGAAAGCTGGTTTCAGGTTCTGATTCTCCTCTCCTTTACTCCTGCTTCAGTGGAAGGTCAACGAGTCAGGAAATGGCCATAAACATGTGGCAGAAGTCAGGAGGGACAGGAGAGGGGCACGGGGGATGCACAGGCGCTATCACTGCCTTTGAGTTCATGACAGGTGACCATCAAGCACCCCCACTCCCTGTCCCCCACAACTGCAGTGTCCCCTCGGCATCCCCGTGAGAGTCCGTACAAAGTTCACTTCTTGGGAGGTGATGATGATGAAGCTTCATCCTCCTTTAGAAACTGAGAGCCAACAATTTCTTTTTACTCTCTCACTGTCTTCTGTCTTTTCCTTTTTTTTTTTAAATTTATTTTTTAAGGGATTCAAACTAGCAGCATTTGCACACCATTAAGCCCAAGCAATTATGACTGTCCTAAAAATCCCTAAATGGGAAAAACGTAAGATCTTCCCTGCAAACGCCGGATATTGTATTTCTCAAACTCGCCTGAGTCAGTAGGGAAATCCCGCGCTGACGGGCCTTTGCAATCTGGAGCCAAGGACGGCGAGACAAACACGGCAAATGCAGCTGGTGAAGGACAGGCCCTGGGAGGGTGCGCCTGCTCGCTGTGGGGCTGCGCTTCCTCTCAATTAAGATCCTTCATCCATTCAAAAAGCACTGAGCCCCTACTATGTGCCAGGCATTGCCCCAGGCACTGGGGATACAGTAGCGAGCAGGACAGAGTCCCTGTTTGTTATGGGACTCATGTTCTATTTGCAGAAGAGAATACAACTTCAGTACTGTATATGATGCCGGGAAGCAAAAACGGCTGTGAAAACAGGTAAAAAGCAAGGGAAGGGGCTGGGGGTTGAGGGAGGGTGTGGGTGTTTTAGAGACAGTGCTTTGAGCTGAGAGAGGGAGTCAGGTGACGCCTGGGGAAGGCAGTTCTCGGGGTGCTGGCTGAGGGGCCCGTGTGAGTATGAGGACAAAGCTCGGTATGTGTGTGTACGGAGGAGGCACGTGCGTGTCTGAGGGAGAGAGGCTGGTATGTGATTGAGGAGAAGCCTCTGTATGTGAGGAGAGACCTGTGTGTGTGCGTGTGTGTGTGTGCATGTGTGTGTGTGCATGTGTGTGTGTGTGTGTGTGTGTGCACGCAGGAGAGGCCACAACGCCCAGAAAGGTCCAGAGGTGGGGAGAGTTGGGGAGCTGATTTCATGCCTGTGTTGGCCCCTCATACCACTGAGTGAGAAACGCCACACGGCCAGGGGCCAAGTACCTGTTTGTGACAGGAACAAACGTCATAGTCACAAGTCAGGTTATAAAAAAGCGAATTTTTGAGAACTACTTAATTTCTAACTCAGTGCCTCCACAGCGAAAAACAGATTAGTCCAGGTAAACTCCGTTTAAGTAGGGATTTCGCTGGTCAAGTCAGAATTCCCGCTCTCCCAGCATCTGGGGACTTCTTTAGAACCTGAGTGGTGTTTGTCACAGTGTCCTTGGGGAACACGCCTCTGGTTCTGCTCGGTGGCCTCTGCAGAGACGGGACTCCTCTCAAGACATCTTCAGCATCTACATCAGCTGCGGAGAGGCCAAGCCTCATGGCGTCGGGCTGCATCTGCTCGTGGCCACCCCATCCGGCCACAGGCAGGGTCACTGCCACCCTAGGGTGCTGCTCACATTGTAAACGTTACAGATCTGTGTGTTTGCCCAGAGAATGCCGTGGTGTGTGGCAGTAATGTGCTGTCTTCTTACAAAAACCGGTCTATTATGAAATTTCACCAACGGATGGAAGTAACGGGTCTGAGGCCCCTTACCCTCGTTTGTGCACAGATGCTCCCCTGACCCCGGGCACAGGGCACTTCCAGCGGCTCCTTCCTGCCCGTCTGGGGCCTTGGAGTGAGGGGGGGTGGGCTCTCTCTGCCTCTGCTTTTACTCACCTGCTGTGATTTCCACTGACCACGTTTATGCCGGTCGCAGACTCCTTCGCCCTACTTCCTTATGCCGTCTCCTTAGACTTGACCCAAGAAGTGAGGCCCCAGTCCTCTCTGAACTCAAAAGCCACGGAGGGCAGCATATTTCCCTCACCGAGGCCCCACCAAGCAGGGGTCGGAGGAGCCCCCCGCTGCTCCAGTCTTGCTCAGCCCACACGCAATTCTCAACTCTTCCTTCTGTGTTGGAAAAAAAATGGCCAGTCTATATCTTTCCAAATCTTTGTTTAAACTAAACTCAGTTGGTCTTTTCTCTTCAAGTCATTGTCTCCCGTCTGGCCTCATAAAAGTCGGTGTGGGCGCTCCAGAATGAGAACTGACTTCTTTCTTCTGAGCTGTGCCAGGACCCCTTGGATAGGCCATGGACTCAACGAGGGGAGGGTGGTTGGCACCACAAAGAACTGAGAGGAAAACACCTTATTTCCATCCTATGGGTCACCTTTGATCTTGCTGTAAGTCCTTCTAGGAATGAACGGGGCAGAGATACACCTAACTTGTAAGTCCTGCTCACCCGGAACTTGAGGACAGGCTGATTTGTGATCAGACAACTCAGTAAAGCAGTGGATGCCTTGATAGAAGTAAGAAAAAGAAAGAAAGAAAGAAAGAAAGAAAGGAAGAAAGGAAGAAAGGAAGAAAGGAAGAAAGGAAGAAAGAAGAAAGAAAGAAAGAAAGAAAGAAAGAAAGAAAGAAAGAAAGAAAGAAAGAAAGAAAGAAAGAGAAAGAAAGAAAGAAAGAAAGAAAGAAAGAAAGAAAGAAAGAAAGAAAGAAAGAGAAAGAAAGAAAGAAAGAAAAGAAAGAAAGAAAGAAAGAAAGAAAGAAAGAAAGAAAGAAAGAAAGAAAGAAAGAAAAAAAAAGAAAGAAAGAAAGAAAGAGAGAAAGAGAGAAAGAAAAGAAAGAAAGAGAGAGAGAGAAAAGAAAGAAAGAAAGAAAGAAAGAAAGAAAGAAAGAAAGAAAGAAAGAAAGAAAGAAAGAAAGAAAGAAAGAAAGGAAGAAAGAAAGAAAGATCAGCTCCTTCCTTAGAAAAAGCACTGGTCTGCTCTGTTGTTCTAAGGGGCTCAGCCTCCCTCCTGGCAGGTGAAGGATGCTGAGAAAAGAGTTTAGGGCTTCTTCTTAGGACAGATCCCACCTGACAATGAACCAATAAGGAGGTGTTTGCCAGCCCCTTCCTTTTGATAATATAGAATTTAAAAGTAGATCAGCTATAGTGGCTGGAGGTTCACACATGATTTCTCAAAAATGTACAGAGTCCATCGGTCCTGAGGAAGTGCCGGGTCACAGGGAAGCAGATACCTCCAGAGGTGACTGGGTTTGTACAACGACATCCCTAGTTTGCACGCTGTATAAGACAGGTGGGGAAGGGGGCACGGGGAGAGCTCCAAACCAGTGTTAAAGGCGTATCCGAGGTGGTTAGGAGCTTCTCGAAGGGGTCCTCAGATTCACATTTTCAGTTACCTTCTATCATGCTCTTGGATAGATTTTACTGCAGAGTTGATTTTTATCCAGATCTTGGGAAGATGACTGTGGAGGGCAAGGCACCCTAAGTAAGATAACAGAGCATCAGTTCATAGGGCCTTCCTACGGCCTCAACACAGCTGGTCTGAAGCTACTATTTAGGGACACGGAGAGCCCCGTCTGATATGTCCATGAGAACAATGGGTTTAGACTAATCCTTGATGGCCTCTGAATCCATCTGTTCTCATTATACCAAGAAATTGTGTTTCTAGTGCAACTTCCAGACTGGCCTAACAAATTAAACTTCAATACTCAGGCTAGATGTCAATCAGACAACACAGGTGCCCACCACCAGATGTTTGCTGACCAGATTTCTCAAAAAAAAGAACCTTTGCATAGTGTCATCTCCTTTGTACCTTTCCAGAGTGTTGACTGTGTCAAGGAAACCTTTCTAGAAGGCTTTACAAGATAATATATATATATATTTTTTTGAGGGTCAATGTCAGCTAGACAAGCCTCAAAGTACAATGCATGTTTTGATTTAGGATATTAACAAAAAAAGAAATTCTCAAGCCTGAGTGAGTTGTCCATGTTTGGTAAAGGTGGATTCAGCTGTGGAATCATCTAGAATTTCTGCCAGAAAATCATCTCAGCTGAAATTCCTGAAGGCTCTAAAGAAAAAGGAAAAGGTCATTTTTCAAGAGATACCTTAAATGGATTGCAAAGGAGAATTTACCTATTTACCTGAATCTCTGGAAATACACAATGTGAGGATTTCTTTTAGTTGTTTTGTCATTCCTCATAGAGGTTTTAATGAAATCTGAGTTTTATTAGTCTCTTAAGATGGATTTGCTATTTGGAAGTGAGGTAGAAATAGCAGCAAGTGGGGAGTCTACTCTCTAGGGGTCCCAGGGCTCCAAGAGTCAGAGAACCAGGCTCAGGACTCAGAACTAAGAGAAGTTTGGGGTATTTAGATCCTAGGGCTGTCATTAGTATTATTTCAGATAATTTATGAGTTATTTTGTGGATGGACCTAGGCTCTAAATACCATTTAAGATGTTTGTTTCCATGAGAAAATATATTCCAAATTCCAAGCCAAGTGATGGAATATAATCTATTAGTAAAAATCATACAAAATGTATTACTATATGAAAAGTAGTAGGTACAAACATATAATAGTCTATAATGTATTTGAGTGTACCTTCATATGAAAGTATATGCCATATACTCATTTATTTCTCAGTTCTTCATTACAGTTAGCCTTGTTTGTGATACAAAAGGTAGCTACAGCCCCTTTATCATTTGGCATCTCGTCAAATTCATCAGGTCGGCTAATGCTTATTCGGAGCCTGTGTACTGACGTTTGCATCAGCCCTGTGATGTGCACGTTGCTGTGCTAGGTGCTGGCAGCAGTGAGCTCAGGTGAGCGGGTCTGCCCTTCTAGCATTCAAATTCTAGTAGATGAGAGTTAGAGCCCTAGGTGATATCTTGACCCTCATTTTCTGTGTGGCCCTGTATAAGTCATTTAATGTTTCCTGCTCTGTCAAATGGAGAAAATAGTATTGTTTGCCCACTCATTTGATTGACTTGCCCGTGTTTCTGTTTCTAAGCAAAAATGTGATTTTAGCAAAATACTTAGCATATAAATATTTATGTTTTATTTCAAGGCTTCTTTTACTAAATAAAGGGCTATTACCCAGAGGCAATTATTATAACAGATGAATATATGGTGTATACTTTCTATGATACGGAAAGTGATACACATTATTCAGTGACTAACCCTGGGTCATGTGGCCAAAAATGCTTGTTAATGGAACTGGTTAATAGATTTTTATTAAACAAAATTTTTTTTTGAGAGACAGAGAATGTGCGCATATGAGCATGAGTAGGAAAGGGGCAGAGGGAGAGAAAGAGAATCTTAAGCAGGCTCCACACCCAGCATGGAGCCCATCATGGAGCTCAATCTCATGAACTGTGAGATCATGACGTGAGCTGAAATCAAGAGTCAGATGCTTAACCAACTGAGCCACGCAGGTGCCCCTAAATGAAAAGTTTTAAAGCATGCAATCTCCAAATCATCTAAATTGTCTTACTATGGATTACAAATTATATATTTAAAAAGTTAACTTTTTTCTACTGGAATTATATGAGTTGATTGACTTATACCCCAATTTTATCTCAAATTAGAAAACACACCATAAGAAATCAAGGAGACCCCTCAGGTGGGCTTGGGGAGGGAGCCCAGACTTTCTCCTGGACCTTGGGAGCAGAGTTGAACTGCCCTAGCTCCGTGCATCTCAATAACTTCATTTCCTTACAATGGACACAAAAGGGGGTAAAAGAGGAGATGGGGATTGGCTTTTCCTGAGGTTGTTAGGTCCCAGGATGGCGGTCCCCTTAGGGAGTTTGGGTCTTTGTTTCTTGAACTACTGTCACTGTATCCTCCTCACCTGAACCCCTGCCTTCCTCAGCATTTGAGTGTCCTGTGCCTGAGTGAGCTGTTCTGCCTGTTCTGTCCCCATGGTTTGTAGGGAGAGAGTACATTCACGTGAAAATAACTGGCTCTCTAGAAAGAGTATCAAGTGCATGACGGAAATCTTCTGGATGTGGCAGTGATGGTACAGTCTTGTGAATATATTCAAAACCACTGAACTGCACATTTACTTATTTTTTAAATGTTTTATTTATTTCTGAGAGAGAGAGAGACAGCATGAGCAGGGAGGGTCAGAGAGAGAGGGAGATACAGGATCTGAAGCAGGCTCCAGGCTCTGAGCTGGCTGTCAGCACAGAACCTGATGCGGGGCTCGAACCCACGAACCATGAGATCATGACCTGAGCCAAACTCAGATGCTTAACCAACTGAGCCACCCAGGCACCCCGAACTGCACATTTTAAAAGGTGAGTTTACGGTATGTGAATTATACCTTAACTTAAGAACATACCTGACAGACCAATTTAAGGATTCAGAGGAAGGGAATCCCTCAGGCTGTCAGGGATCTCATGGAGGTGTGGGTCCTTGAGCAAGGGCTTGAAAGGAAGGAGAGACTCTCAGGGGAGAGTCAGGAAGAGCAGAGTGCAGATGGGGAGGTGGGAAGTGTGTGGGTCCTGCAGAAGATGAGACCAGGCGGTCAGAGAGGGAAGCACAGGAAGAAAGAGACAGGAGCATGGAAATCCTAGATGGGGCCAGAATATAGAGGCTCTGATGTTGGCCCAGGCAGCATATGGGCAAGAAAAAGCCTTTGACAGTCTCATGCCTGGGAACCGACATGTACGTAGCATGGCTAGGGGTGATCAATTTGCCTGGTCACAGGGGATGGACGGGCATAGCAAAGGGTTTGGGAGGAGACCTCTTGGCAGCCGTCATAACATCCTGGGGAAAATAATGAAATAGCAATCAAGTAGAAAAGGACAGATTTGATGGATATTATAAAGCAACAGTAGACAGGACTGGACACCTGACTGGATATGGAGAGTAATGAAGTGTCAAGAACCACTCTGGAATTTTCAGCCTGGGACCCAGCTAGGGAAGCAGCAACTAAAATAAGGGCTGGCTTGGGGAAAAAGATGTGGAATTCAATTTTAGGCATTCTGAGTTTGGGGTGATGATGAGGCATGGCACCTCAGAGACCAGGAAGGAAACTAGGCTCAGAGGCTCCATCCACTGCCCAAGGGTCAGAGAGCTAGTGTTAGGCAAGCCAGAGCCAGAATCCTGTCTGAAGCTCTTTCTTTCCCCAGTCAGCTGGTTCGTTGTGGGTTGGCACCTTGAAGGGAGGTGACATGGCAGACAGAGAGGCTGGAGTCCTCCATGGAGGTGAGAGGAGAAGGGGCGGAGTGGCAAAGTCTCCGGAGGGGAGGAGAGCAAGGAGAGAGAAGGGCAGAGGACCAAGCCTTGCCATGTGTCCTCACTTCAGGGTGTGAGGAGGAAGCAGAGGCGTGAGGAGGAAGCAGAATGCAAGGAGGTGTCACCTGGAACAACACCTGGAGGTGTCACTGAACCACAGGGGGGGAGCATGGTGCCAACACACAGAGGGCTTGCATGAGAAGGAGCCTTAGAGGCCATCCAGCAACAGCTTGCCTTCTCTGCCAACACAGCCCATCAATGCAGCACCAAGACACCAGATGCTTCTGAGATGTTAAAGAAAAGGTAGACCAACGCCACTGGATTGGGCCATTGGACCTTGGAGGGTCCATCTCATGAGTGTGCTGTGAGGGAATGCTGGGGATGAAGGGCAAGGATGAGGATCTTTTTGTTTTTTTTTTGATAGAAGAAAAGTTTGATAACCTAGAAAAATCAGCCAAGGAAAGAAAGAAATAGAAGATGGAGGAGAGAAGCAGCTGGATCCTAGAAATCATGGAAGAGCCTGGGTCAAGTCTAATTCAGTAAGTAGGAACTATCTTTAAAGGGAGAGAAAAGTGGATGAAAACAAAGCTTATCAGGTGAAGAGGAGAATGGATGAGCTCAAGTTGGAGGGTCCCCTTTTCAACAAGGAGGAGGTGAAGTTATCTATTGCGATTATCTAGTAAATACTCATTTTGTCCTTTCTTACTAACAGAACCCCAATATGATTTGGGGTAACAACATGCCCAGCTAAAACACTATGTTCCAGCCTCTTTTGTAGTTAGGAGTGGTCATGTGACTCAACATTAGCCATGGAGAAATCAGGATGACATTTCTGGAAAGACTCTTTGAAGTGAGCTGTCTTAAGCATCATGTATGCATTTGGTTCATCCCCTTTCTCTTTCTTTCCTTCATGGAATATGGCTTTGATGTCTGGAGATGCAGCAGCTGTCTTGTAACCATGAAGTGACCCTGAGGATGAAAGCCAGTGCTAAGGATGGTGGAACAGATAGAAAGAGGTCATGAGATTGATGACATTATGGGGCCACTCCAGGAACCCTGGATTGCCTACCTCTGGACTTACTTTGCATGACAGAAAAGACATCTCTTTGTCTAAGCCATTGTTATTTGGGGACTTCGTTACTGGTAGCCAAACATAAATCTCATCCAGCAAGGCTGGAGGCTGGTGTGCGTGTACGTTAGAAGGTGGAACACAGAACAAGTGCATTAGGGGTTTAAAGTTCTACACTGCTGTGACATCACCTGTAAATTGAAAAAAGTTGAGAATCAGGAGCATAGACAGCACTCTAGACACTGTGACCAGAAAATTCATTATTCTCCTTATGAGTGTCTACATAGTGCAAACTCACTGTATGCAAATTGGTCTGATTCTTCTCTACACCTTGTTGACCTTGACAATATCTATCTCATAAAGACTGAGGTTTACATTTGATGCCATTAGCAGTTTTTATTGAAGGAGGAAAATACTCTCTTAATTCATTTCAAGAGCAATTCTGAAGACATTGATTAAAACATGAAAGGCACTTAAAAAAGCATAATTATCTCAGAAACATGCAATGTTATGTGTTATATGTGTTCACCATTGTTCAGACTGAGAGTTTTGAATCCACTAAGAGTTTAACATACCTTTTCTTGCCCCTTCGCACCAAAACGTTTGGCTCTTGTGAAATACCAACACAGAACACCCTGGGCAAATGGTAAGCAAGGCTTCAATCTTTTCTTCTTTCTTTCTTTTTAACTACAGGCTAACACCATCTCCATTCATGTAGAACTCAGAAAACATGTCTCCTTGGATATGCCATATGGTTTCTTGGTTTAACTATCCATCTTAAGATATCTAGGGCAAATAGAGAGTTGTTCATTCGTGTCTTCATCAGCATCACCAAGTATCTTTTAGAAAGTCAACAACTGATAGAAGAAAATACTTCAGATTGCACAAATGCTCATCTGCTTTCCAATCCATTCTGTATATAATTCCTGGGGTTTGTGAGATTTAAAAAACAATTCCAGTTAAGTCCATTTATCTAGTTTTGTGGCAGCTGCAAATTCCATTGCTCCAGAAACTATCTAATCTTCAGCCTACCAATTATTTTCAATGGCTAGATCAATGTACTAACCACTCATCTGAAAATCCATCTTGGCTGTACTGTCAGGACTGTACAATGGGCAACTAGACAGAAGATTTACTGAGTTACAAAAAACTGTCAGCATCTTTGACATTTATTTGAAAGAAAACGGCACTTCAGCTTATTTAATATTTCAATGGTAACTTATTCATAGAAGACAGAAACGAGGGGGGGCGCATTTCAAGGGAACTGAGAGGTGGATTTTTTTCCAGGTAACATGGAAAACAGCATACAACGCCACACACAGATCTCCAGGGCAGGCAGAGGGGACCATGGGAAGAAGAATTCATTTGAAAGGCTCTCTCATTTGGACAAGAAGATGCTAGACTCCCACAACTCAACAGGTGCTTAATTAAAAATGTAAACATCGATTTCATTGAGGCTCAGCTTCAGAACAGTTTAAGGCATTAATCAGAAAAGCATATTTGACATTTGTTCCCTTTATTCTCTTCTTTTACACGATCAAGAACCAAATGGGCTAAACAGTATTCATGTGGATGAATGAAAGGACAACCAACCTTGGACACTTTCCTTAAACAATGAACGCAAACTCCTGATACCTTCTAGCTGACTCAAAACCAGAAGCCAAGGTGGAAGGGCACTGGGTTTCTGGTAAAGGGGATGATTTGTGGGCTGAGCTCAGGAAGGGGGTATCCAAGTTATGCCTCCCCTCCTGGGGAAGCAGGGAGGCTCTGAGACCTGCAGAGGAACCCGCCAGCTGGCACCCGCCACAAGCCCCTGCACCCTCTGACAGCAGTCTCTGAATAGCTCAAGTTCCAGAATTGCCCTGCAGATGCCTTTGCAAGCCCCAGTGCCAGGGACACTTACTGCCAATTTTAGAAAATTCATTTTTCTTGTGGCTGAATCAGACAGGAAGGCCCAGGCCTAAGGCATAAAAGCTTAGGGGGCTTTCAAAAACCCATTCAGGTCCAGTAGGAGCCTGGCTCATGAAACAGGGTTTGCTTCTTGTTTTGAACCCCAGTCAGTAATCCTAGACACAACAGGGGAAGACCACAGTATACACTGGTGGGGGTAGGGGCGGCGCTGAGCTCTGAAAGACTCTCTCTCTGCTACTGTGGACCAGAACAGGGATCTGGCATTTTGCTGGCACAGGGTGGGGTTATGGCATTATTCTCACAGGCTCAATTAATTACAGATGAAATGGAATAAGCAGAAATGCCTGGCCAATTCTCCCCAGGCACAGAATATCATGTCATCCTGCTCTTTCAGATACAGGCTATCAGCCCCATCCAACATCCTTCCTGAGGACCAGGACATTCCAGCTAAATTCAACCTCCGAGTGCCTGGGAGGCCAGCAGGCCCCAGAGCACTCCTGGGAGAATGAGAGCAGATGAATTTTTAAACAACAAGATGAGTGTGTATGTGTGTGTCTATGTTTGATAATGTTCCAAACTTTAATAGCATGGTAAAATATTTATCTTATTTTTATAGCCAGCATGCAATCAACTCATAACATACTGACAGAATTTAGAAAGATCAAGGTCTACTCAGCCACAGCTAGATAGAACCACTCAACATTTAAAAAATATATATATTTATCAGTTAATGGGAACTGTAGACCCATCACCAGAAGTCATTTTCCTGAGATCATGCGTACACCCCAGGGGAAGAAGGGGGCTCCTGGGAGCACAGTTGTTCATTCTACAGACTCTCCATTCTTTTCTAAGCCACAGAGGGAAGGGTTGTGAGTAGCTCTCTGGTTTGTGGTTTTAAGAAGTAAATGGTCTTAGCAAATTGGCCGATTCAAGTTAATCTCCCTCTTGAACCCTGACCAGCCTTGAATAGCCTTGATTTGTTTCACTGAAATTCCTAATCCTCTTTTTGATAAATGATGTCCATGGGACAGGGATGAGGGTGGAGTGGAAGGTTGGTAATAAGTATTATGTAAATACTGATTATTAAAGAAAAATAAAAGATCCTTACTTTTTGGATTTTTTCATAAGGAGGTGGAAAGAAGGAGTAGTCATGTGAAATCAGCAACCACTGAATTAGACGATGTTGGAAATGGAAAGACTACATGGGAGATGGGTATTAAGGAGGGCACATGTTGTTATGAGCACTGGGTATTGTGTGTAAATGATGAACCACTGAATTCTACTCCTGAAACCAATGCTGCCTGCATGTCAACTAACTAGAATTTAAATAAAATGTGACGAAAGAAAAGTCAATGTGAATTATGCATAAATTAAAATGACACAAAGTTAAAAAAAATGGAAAGATTCTAAAGTCCATTGTCTTCATCCTTCAGATGAAGCAACTGGGAATGGATTGAGCCACACAGGTACAGGAGTGAGGACTGACCCATCCTTGTTTTTCACTGGGGCCAATGGTCTCCCAGGGTCTCTGGGCAGCAGATGGAAGGAAGGAGGCAAAAAGCAGAGGGTTTGGGTCGTTACAGAAGGCACATTGTGGGGCTGTCACTTTTTGCTCACAGGCAGTGCCTGCAGAGAATTCCTATGTGTTGATGACCATGAGCGTGCGTGCGTTGTGTGTGCAGCTGTGTAAGGAAGACCTCTCTCCCCCTTATAAGTTCCAAGTACAAGTAGTTAGGAGGTCCAGAACATTATCAAAGGCTACATACAATTTACCTTTCCTGTTCTCTATTCGTATATACAGTACGAGAAATAAAGATGGTTCAAAGATACCACCACGCAAGGATTCTGTGGTTATTTTCAGCACAAATTATTTTTCCACCGACAAAGAATTGGCTTTATTCCAAATAAGACTTTAGGTTGTGCTTTTCTTTTTCTTTTCTCCTTTCCTTTTCTTTTATACACAATGGCAACTCTTTCTCAGGAGAAATAGCTTTTTTCCATAAATTTAAGTCACTGGGGCATCTTGTACCACTGATCAACGATCTTGTGTTTCCTATGGTTGTGAGAGGCACCAGTGTGATTCTGAACTTGAATTTATCATCTGGATAGAAGGAAGGACAGGGCCTGCTGAGCCCCTGCATCTGCTCCCAGAGTGACTTACTCCCCAGATGCTAGGCCAGCTCCCTTCTGGATGACAAATGAAGTGAATGAAGGGGTAATTTTGTTAATTTCATTCTGACTAGTGTCTGGCTAAGAATGACAATCTGCATGATCTGGGCCCAAACTTTAAGCCGGTTTCTCCTCCTCCTTTTTTGGTATCTTAGTAGGACCGCAGGTGGCCCTTTCTGATCCCTGGGGATACATGAACACACATAGATGGCCCCACAGTGGCCCTCGTCCCTGCACACCCTCTCCCCGCCATCGACTAACCACTGTGTGGCAATCTGTGAATGTGGGGCAAAGTCTGTAGAAAAGCTACCCTCTTACCTGAGAAATCATCCTGTAAAAAAAAAAACAACAAAACCCAAAACCACCCCAATTCAAATATTTTACTTTTGGCTCTCGTGAGACCATTCCCTGCTAGGGAATACTTCAATATAAGCAAACTCTCCACAGGCCATCTAGATGGCTGCGTCGTCACGGAAGCTGTTAAGGATAACTGTACGCGGATCCGAAAGAACAGAGGACGTCATTTTATTGGCTGTCCACAGGAGGTTTGGTCACACAAGGAGGTGGAGGCTGTGGCAGGCGTGGTACAACACAATACCTCATCTAACTACTAAACAGAAGGTTAACTGATACCGGATAGGCTAAAACCCCAGCGACCCTCTGCAGCCCGGGGCGCCACCAGCCCCTGGATAATGGAGCTGAAGAAGCCGAAGAAGCCGATCGTTCCATCAGTATTGGTGTGTCGCACGTCTTCCCATAAAACAGCACTTGAAGACTCACCAAATTAGAAGAAAGCAAGCAAGCAAGCGGCACTTCCGTTTGAATACCAACACCGCTGCAAACGGACGTAGCGTGGCATGCAAATCCAGAGCTGGTCTTTTTTTTTCCCCTTAAGGTTTTTTTTTTTTTCATTAACAAATGGAATGGCATGTCTATTTCAGATATTAGTAGCATAACACGTAAGTGCAATTTCAGTCTGGTCGCAAGTGTCCTTGACCTTCCGTGCATCCATCAGGAGAGCAGCAAGCAGGCAGCAGAACATCGCCCTTTCCCCCCAGACTCTGCGGCCCCAGAGCCTCCTCTCTCCCCAGGCCCACCCCCCCCAAATTCCAAATGCCTGCAAATAGTTACTTCTTGTATTTTTGCTGTTACCAAGGCAGTCAGGCTGGGGAAGAAAATTCAACTAAAGCCAAGCTGTAGTTGGGCCCTGAAGCCCTGCCCTCCTCTGCCACGGGAGGGGATCCGTTTACTCTGCCAGTGGTCTCTGTGCCCCAGGACTGGAGTTGTCCTCGCCACCGTGGAGCTGGGTCACGGGAAAGCTCCTGCCGTCTGCAGCCCCCAGGGCCGTGGTCACACGGAGCTGAGCTTCACCAGGCCGCGCACGGAGTCCTCATGCAGAGAGTCCTGGCTGGCCAGACCCAGGACGTGCATGGTGCGGCTGTGGGCCAGGGGGCTGCCCGCCAGCATCCGGGGCGGTGAGGGCGCTTCCTCTGGTGTCAAGAACTGGTGGCCCATGTGCTCCTCTTTCAGGGGCAGGATGTCTGTGAGCGCGGCCTCAGCGGTGAGGTTGGGCATGGAGGAGGGCGGCGTGGGCTGCCCGAGCGTCAGGCTGGCACAGGGTGTGCCCAGGCCGGGCTTCCCGGGCAGGTGCAGCTCGTCGCTGGTGAGGCTGGGCTCGCTCTGCAGCAGGGGCGTGGCCGCGGCCTGCAAAACGAATTTGGTGCTCTGAATGCACTGGTCTTGGTCGCACTGGAGAACAGCAGGGAGCCAGCAGAGAGAAGGTGGGGATGAGAAGGGCACAGGGTGGGGAGGGAAGGGGGCACGGCGGGGGGGGGGACCAGGGAAGGGCAGGATCAAGAGAGAAAGAGAGAGACCCATTAGTGACACCTCAGTCAGACAGGGAAGAGAGCCTGCACAGCAGCCCGGTTTCATCCGGAGACGCCCAGCACAGAAGTGGTGAGTGCAAACACCCGGCATCTAAATATGCCTCCACTGAGAGTACTGACCCCCGCAGCCGCCCAGGGAGTTACATGCAGCCAGAGGCTGCCATGCACCCGGTCCCTGTTGGCAGACACAAGCCTGCAGATAGAGTCACAGGCTCTACCACCTGGAGCAGTCTGAGGTGGCTGTTTTTCAGACGCTGAAAACCACTTTTTCCCTATTGTTTTAAAAACATAGTGGCCTGGAGACCCAGTTCACCGCAGCCTGATTCACAAAAGCCACAGCCCAAAGGCAGAAGCAACAGTCCATCAAAGGATGAATGAACAGAATGTGGGATTAACAACGGACCACTACTGAGACATAAAAAGGAAGGAAATCCTAACACACACTCTGACACAGATGAACCCTGGGGACGTCACACTAAGTGAAGTAAGTCGGTCACAAATGGGCAAATATTCTACGTTTCCACTTACAGTAATACCTAAGGTAGTTACCTTTGTAAAAACAGAGAGTAGAGAGAAGGGCGGTTGTGGGGGGGAAGGGAGAGGGAGGGAGCTGGTGTTCACGGGGACAGAGTCCCAGGTTTGAGAGATGAAGGGTCCTGGAGATGGAGGATAGTGATCTTTGTACAACAATGTGAGTATACTTATTGCCACTGAACTATACGATAAAAAATGGTTAAAGTGGTAAATTGTACATTCTGTGTATTTTACTACAAAAAGAAAGAAAGAGAAGCTCCTCGGGGTCTGGGCAGACTGTTCACAAAGCCCTAGAATTCCCCACTGCTAACTTTCCATCAGCTTCGAGAACCATTAATGGAGCTTCTGTGGCTTTTTATTTTTAATCTGTGAAAGAAAATGCCAACATATTTGACAAGAGACTTCCTTCTCTCCTCAGCGTTCTTACATCGTATTACACCTCGTGTCCTTTGCCTCCCTCACTGGGCAAAGGAAATGGTGTGAACACACTTTTGGCCAATCGAATGTGAATCTCTGGTCCTCTGTAAACCCTCCCTTGACAACGGGGACAGGTTTCAGATCATCCAGAAGAGATTTCGATGGCATGCAGACACCTTGAACTTAAGCATGTGTAGTAACTCCTCAGAGAGTTTCAGGAACCATTCTTCCATGGGAAGGAAGGAGAATTGGTGTGAGGCAAACCTGGGGCTGAGTCTGCCTGACTGCAAATCTCTTTCTACTACTGCATGTGACACATAGTAGGTGCTTAATAAATGTTCCTTGTCTTATTATCCTCTCTTCTCTTTTTCAGAACCCCTGAGTTACTGTAGAATCTGTGCTAATGGGTTTGCAAAGGAGATGCCTCACTTCCTGCCAGGGGGACACTCAGGACTGTCACTCACCCACCTCCAGGAAGGGAACAGCCCACACCATGCACCACGTGGCCTTTAGGGAGGAGAGAGAATTCATCAGAAGTTCTGACTCCTTAGGCTTTTCTTTCATTTGCTCCTGTGTGTGTGTGTGTGTGTGTCTGTGTGTCCTTTTGGCCAAATGGGTGTCTTTCTACAATCACAAGTGGTACCCTCCTGCCCAGAGGAGGAAAAGGAAGAGCTGTAGTCTCTTATGAACTCACAGGCTTTAGAGGGCAAAAGACCTTGATTCCGGGCAAGAGTAGAGCTCTTTAAAGAAGGAAAGCCACGGGTGCCTGGGTGGCTCAGTCGGTTAAGTGTCCATCTTTGGCTCAGGTCATGGTCTCACGGTTTGTGGGTTTGAGCCCCGCACTGGGCTCTGTGCTGACAGCTAGCTCAGAGCCTGGAAGCCTGTTTCAGATTCTTTATCTCCCTCTCTCTCTGACCCTCTCCTGCTCATGCTGTCTCTATCTCTCTCTCTCAAAAATAAATAAATAAATAAAAACATTAAAACAAATTTTAAAAAAGGAAGGAAAGCCAGTCCCCTGGGAGACCCTCATTTTTTTTCTTCTTCTAAATATAATTTTTTATCAAGTTGGCTAACATACAGCATATACAGTGTGCTCTTGGTTTCAGGAGTAGTTTCCCATGATTCATCGCTTACATACAACACCCAGTGTTCATCCCAACAAGTGCCCTCCTCAATGCCCATCACCCACTTTCCCCTCTCCCCCACCCCCCATCACCCTCCATTTGTCTCTGTCTTTAAAAGTCTCTTATGGTTTGCCTCCCTCTCTGTTTGAAACTATTTTTTCCCCTTCCCTTCCCCCATGGTCTTCTATTAAGTTTCTCAAATTCCACATAGGACTGAAAACATATCTTTCTCGGACTTATTTCACTTAGCATAATGTCCTCCAGTTCCATCCACATTGTTGCCAATGGCAAGATTTCATTCTTTCTCATTGCCAAGTAGTGGTCCATGGTAAGGAGACCCTCACTTTTCTCTTGGCCTTCATCTCAGTCCAGGGAGCTCAGCAACACCCAGAGCCTGGGGCCCGGGCTGGAAGGCCGGTCACATCTCTACTCCCTATACTCATCTTCGCAAGCACAACTATGTGGTTTTGCCACAAGGGTGTTTTCCCACGAGGCTGCTCTCGCAGGGGGTTTCAGCTTGGCGTGGAGGGGCTTTCTGGTGGGAAGTGCAGAGGCGCACACTGGGGCTGCGGGCAGGCTGGGCCATGCTCTCCAGTACTGTTCATCTGGTCCAGCACATCAGCTCCGTCTTGACAGGGCAGAGGCGGGGAAGAGCAACTTTCTGATGAATCATACTCATCTTCTGCAAACTGATCCAGGGCTTTGGATATATTGTGCTTTGCAAAGAACGTTTTGTGAAAATCACCACTTGGTATTCTTACGGACAGCTGAGCTCCCACACTGCCTCCGTTTCCCCAGGCTCAGTGCAGCCTGTGCGCAGGCCGGCCGGCAACCCCAGAGCCCAGCCCAGAGCTGCAGACAGCAGGCCCTCTTCTGGGCTCTGGAATCTTGTTCTCAGTCCTCCCTCCTGGAGCCCTCGCTATTCCTCATACCTTCTGCCTATACAGTACCCTCAGCTCTGAGGAAAGATAAAACTGCAAATCAGATTTGCTTGTCTCTGTTGACCTGCAGGAGGCCTTTCTTTTTTTTTTTTTTTAAATTGAAACCTAATTGGCAAATTCTATTTTAGGGATCAGTGCAAGACAGACTCTTATAGGCTCAGGTATTCTGTTAGAGGGCAGAGCTGGAGATTTTCAAGGTCAGGGGTGCAGGCAAGAGGAGAGGGTTGCCCCCGCCTTCTTCCTCCTCTCTCCAGGTCACTGTCCACTTCCTGCTCCCTGATCACACTCCTCCAGCCATGCCCACAGCAGGACCCAGGGGCGGGCCCTCACCAGAACTTCTGGAGATGAAGTGGGGCTGAACGTGTCCCTCCGAGGCCTTACACTAACATCACTGCTGACTCCAACAAGCCTGCGCGTACCTGGGGTGGGCTTACTCTGAAACCATGAGGCTTAGGATAGGGCCCCTCCAAGGCCTGGTTCCTGCATGCTGTTTTCTTTCTTATAAAGAGAAAGACCCCTCCAAACCTGGGGCCACTCCTGTGTACACCTATTGGCATTTTCCTGTGGCCAAACTGGCAACTTGTTAAAACAGTAACAAATCCATGCTCAGCCTCCCAGCTGACTGTTGAAAATGCTGTCCAGTTTACCAGGGGTGAAGCCTAGGGACTTAAATACATGGAAATAAATTTAGCCTAAACCATTTAATTAAAAAAAACTAAATATAAGTCATCCAGAAATATTTTCAAAATGATTATTCTGAACTCCGACTTGTGTTACTGGACTTCAAGCACCTCCTCTACAGAGTTCTTTAAACATTTTAAAAGAGGACTGTCTTTCTGAGTATAGTTACGGAGTTTCCTTTGTTCTAGGGAAATGCGGTTTCACATTAATAATTAACTTACTCTTTGTCCTGCACCACTCCCCACCGGTTTAACCTGTGGTGGTGATATCAGTGAGCACAGTTACTGGGACCATGAACCTAAATGTCTAAATCCTGCTGCACCCATAACTTTGAAGATAATTTGCCACATTCAAACCGATTTTCCTCTGGATGATCAATCCATTAGGGGATACCCAGGGACCAAGCTTTGTTCTACCGGATTTTGTCCATATAAAGCTTCCTATTGGCTCTATGGGGCTATGAATTTTTATCAGATTCCAACCACGGATAGTACAATGACTATAATTCTCATACTATTGACTTGGCATTTTGGAACATCTTCTTAGAAAAGACTCAATGATTAGGAGACATCCAAATTTGTTTAAAGCTCAGAACTTTTCCTCATTTTGCACAAATCCCCAGGAGGGTGGGTTGATAAACCTTTATGGCTGCAATCCCATTTGAGAACTTGGCTAGTATTGTCAGGGGTACTGTGGAGATGACCCGTGAAAAGATGTTCGTGTTCGTATACCTCCTCCTTTTTACCTTTGCTTCTGATTCCTATTTGCCCATTTCTTGATTTTTCTACTTAATTTTCTTTCTTTCTGGCCTTCCCAATTCTCTTCTCTGCTTCCTCCTCCATCTTTTCTTTTCATGGGTTTCCCCTCTCACTTCTCTTTTTCTTCTCTCTTCACCTTTAAGTCTCCCTCTTCTCCCTTTCCTCTCTTCCTCCTACCTGTTTTCTCTTAGATGCTTCCGCCACCCCCCACCTCCTTGGCTTTTCATTTGCCAACTCCTCTCTTCAACCAGTAGGGGGAGACATCACTGCTTGCTTTTTCCTCTGACAACTTGTAGCAGGGCTTATAGTCCAGCACGAATACCAAGACCCCCATCAGTGTATTATTTTATCAAACCAGTTATATAATCTTAAGAAAAACCAATAAACACATGGATATTGGGCAGTGGCAATCCCTCTACTACAAATAGGAAATTGAGAAACTCCTGCAATCATTCCAAAACAACACTTTAAAGGTTCCTATTTATCAAATATCAGGTTGAATCATATGAAATTGCCATTTAAAAGTCAAAAATCATCCAAATGCTGAATTCCAAGGGAACAGAAGCCTGATTGCTTGCAAGAGGGTCTGTGGGAAGAGCCTTCTGCTGCAGCATCAAATGACCACTGATAGGTACGCTGGAGTATTTGCTGTGGCTGCAGTGCCACGCCTGGCGGCTGGCTGATTTACTGACCACATGAATCTCTGCATCTAACTTGCAAAGAAGTTTATGGTTCGGATGTTCGGATGTTGCACACATTATCATTTAATGTTACAATCTGAAAACACCATAGAGATCACTTATTTTCTGTTTCTGCAGATTTTCAAATAAAATTGCTCATGCTGGAAGACATTTGATTTCACTCTGGCTGGCTCTTTGTTTGAAATAAACCTAGCACACAGATCAAGTGCTGTGAAAAGCAAATCTGAGAGTTTTCTAGACGGTCTTGTATACAAATTAAGAGTGAATGAAATTATTTATTTCTTCTGCTCCAATTCTGTCAAAAGTATTATCACTGGGCACCATTTATTTCTGCTTGGCTGTGAAGCCGTGTTCTCGGGTCTTGTGAGTGCTCATTTGCAGCCACAGAAACGCTATAAACTTTTAAAATTCACCTAAAATGTAGGTTAGGAGGAGAGCTTCCTTTTTATTCTGTCAACATTATCATTTAAGTATGTGTAAGTTACTTTTTCTACTATGTTAGATTTTTCAGATGATGCGTTGAGAGTTCTGCAATATTTATTCACAAATTTATTTTAATAAATCATGTAACTGCTAGATGCAGTCTTTTTTGATATTGGATTAAAGGGCAACTAAAAATTAGATTAAGTAAATGTAACCAATGATTTTCTAACAACAAAAGTTCTAATGGGCCATGAACTATGGTTCTTAGCTTTGTGGGTAGCGTGTGGTTGCAAAGGATCTTTTAGTTACAAGTGTCAGATGTGAGCATAAACTCTGACCCCAATGCTATACAGAGCTTCAATCATTTGGCAATCAATTGAAATATACATACTAAAAACTGGGCCATAACTGGATGTCCTGACTGTGTGTATGTGGAAAGAACTTCAATTTTAGGTAATAATAAAAGCCAGCAATGAGGAAAACAGGAACAATGAAAATGTGATCTAAGCAGTGTGGCTGCTTAGAATGTCATTGGCCTTCAGATGACAGAGGCTCTACTGAAGTTACATACACCCTTTTAATGCTTTAGATAGCCCTTCATTACTTTTCTAACATTTTCTTCTTCAGGAATTTGTAGTAGACGGATCACTTAGGCACTAAACAACCATCCCCATCCCCAAATGGTGGGGGTGCTAACTCCCCCACCCTAAAGATCTTTGGGGTGGGGGCTTCTGAGTGTTGGGCATTTCCCTCGTGGACTGGGCAGGATTTACATCTAGTTCTGGTTCTGACCTACAGGGCCATACAAAACACATCTCATCTTTCCCCCATGGGGGTGTTCACATCCAGCCTCCCCTGAAGATGTTCTGATATATTTGGGGTGCACTGTCAGTAGTGGGTAGGAGCCTTGAGACCAGGAAGAGTTCTCTCAGCTGTATGCCAAGCGGGTTTCTCATAACACAGGCAGCATGGGGAGGTAGACAGTGTGCGGGGCTCCAAGTCAGTTCACTTTTAGATTTATTTATGGGCAGCCCACTTTATAATTGGTAAATGATTTCTGTATAATCATACACGTGCTTGGGAATTATCATAAAGTGAGAGAAACCCAGCCCACAAATCACATCTAAAATGTGGTAACACTTCCATGAAAGCTAAATTTAATTAATTAAATTAACATGAAGTTGACATCATCATGGGTCTTGTAGACATTAAACATTTATTAATTTTGATTTTGTAGTTTGCATGTTTTAGAGCTTGTCATGTTTTTCTCAGGTCTTAAAACGTTTCATAGTCCCTGGAAAAGCACACAGGCACTTTGCTGACAGGGTCCAGTGGGGAGGGCCGTGACCTCTGGTCTCCTGGCCCAAGGACTAATTTGATCCTATGAAGGCTGTCACTGCACCAAAGAGAACTGTCCCTCTGGTCCCTAGTTCCATATTCACAGAGGAGCGTTTTACAGATGTGAGGAAATCGGAGTGAGGAAGGAATGAGGTGTGGGAAGAAGAGAGAAACAAACTAGTATTTGTGCAGAAATCCTCAGGAGAAGGCCCTTGAGGGAAACTTTCACACACACTCACCTGAACATTTAATGAGCACCTCCTATGTGTCAGGCTGTGTCATCCCCCGGGGCGGGGAGAGTGGGGCACACCGGGTCTCGGTCAGCTCCAGCCACCACCCAGGAAGGTGAGCACCACCCTCCCCATGCTACTTCATGGTTTAGGAACTGGAGGCTCTTGGGGTTACAGGTTTCCCATGATGCCCCAGCCGCCAGTGTCAGGACCGGTGAAGGCCAGCCCAGGCGCAGCGATGCCACACCGGGCTCTCTCCCTACACCTTTCCCTGACGTGCCGAGTACTTAACTCTGTCTATTTGCAAAGCTTTTCCTATCATTGTCTTTTGGCTTTACTCTGTCATCCTCACTACTATCCAGTTAGACCAAGAGACTCGATTTGACTTGGCGAGGGCACAGCTGACGGGAGGCAGGGGAGAGAAAGTTAGAAAAAGAGAATTAATGTTGATTTTCAAAAAATGATCTTCCAGCACAAGATGAAATCAGGGTAGTATCTCTGGTGACAAACATGAGCAACTCACAGCTTTTTTAAAAAAATGCCAGATCAACTGATACTTCTAGGATAACTAACAAAGTCAACTCACATCTCTACTGTTTCTAAGTGAATTTCTACAAACCATGTTACTCTTCTGTAAGTACAGGGAAGCAAGCCGTCTCTAGGCTTTCCCAGCTACCTGCAGGGCACCTCGCCAACCCACCCCCCAGCTACCTGTGGGCACCTCGCCAACCCACCCCCCAGATACCTGTGGGCACCCAAACGCCACAGCCAGCACCCCCTAACCTGCCCCTCTTCCTGTGTCTCCCTTTGATGACTTGTATGATCACCTTGTCACCAAGCTGAAAGGCGGGACCATCCCTGGCTTCTTGTCCCCAGATCTCCCCCGTGACTCCATCTTCAAGTCCCAGACTATTGGTGCCTCTTTTCTGCTATCCTGGCCAGCCCCAGCGGCCCCCTCTTGCCCCAAAGAGCCTCCCAGGCTCCATTCTACCCCACGTGAAAATCTGATGGTGCTACTCACTAAACTGAGTCTCTGCAGTGGCTCCGTGTCATGCATAGAACAAAATTCACGCTGGTTTTAAGGCACCCAGGGCTCTTCACACGCCTCCTCTCCTGCCTTAGCTCCACCTGCTTTGCAACCCCCACCAGGTAACTCCGGCCTCCCGCTCCCACACAGGCGCACGGGTCGGCCCCACGTGTGCCTGGGCCTCTGTCTGTGCTCTGCCTGGAGCATCTCTCCCACCGCTGGGCGGCTAGTCGTTGTCATCAATCTTTTAATATTTGGCTCGGACGTCATCTCCTCCAGGAAGCTCTGCCTGAAATCCAAGCACTTGTTGTTGGGAGTTACACGACTCCCTGGCCTCTCGTTTGCTAGCACGCTCTGCTGAAATCCTCCCGGCACCTGAATATGAATGTTCTCTAAACAGATCATGTCTTAGTTGAGCCAAACTGGCCTAAGGTTTTTCAAAAAAACTTTCTTGGTGTTAAAGCAAAATAGGGCTCAAAAATCATTCCTTTCAACCCAAGCTTGTACCGTTCATGAGAATCTGAGGCTGCGGGGATGGTTTTCAGTGCGGGCTGATGATTAGAATCACCTCCAGAGGAGTCTGACTTCACTGGGCTCAGGATATCAGCGTTGTGATTCTAATGTGCATCTGAGGCTGAGGCCCACTGGACTGAGGTAAACTCAGCCACCAGCCGTAAGGGCCAGATCTGACGATGTTCAGCTGACACCAATTTGAGGGCTTTTTGAAGCTGAATTAGTGGAATGCAGCCAGGTCTTGAACCACTGGTTGTGTGACTCTGAGCAGGCCGGTCATTATCCCATGGCCTCCATTTCATGCTTTGTAAAATGGGGATACTCTGCAGGTTGTTATGGGGATTAAATGAGATAATCCTTGCAATAATAGTGTCAACACTGTCCACACTCTGCCAATTGCAAAGAGTGATAAACCCCAGCAGAGATGCACTTGACCATAGTACAATTCTCTACCAAATAAACTTGGTTCCACTTTTAGAACTGCCTGAAATTTACTTTGTGATTCTGACAAATTCAACTTTAAGGGATTTAAAGCCAGCTTTCACATTTGTCTGATTAGGGATTAGCAAACAAGACCTTTTTTTTTTTTAATTGATCATGAGCTCTAATTATATCCAGTGAATGAAACAGAGAGATAAAAAGGAAGACAGTGGATTGCTTGTGGACAAATTGCTCTTAGTGATCATGCATGTTTCCAAAAGAGCAAAAGGTGAGGGCTGGGGTGTCCACTGCTACATCAGACGCTAGAAAACCTGGAGGGCTTCAGGTTCCTTCTTTCCAGACACCGCTGGTCCTGGTGTGCTGGCTCAGTGTGTAGGGATACTGGTGGTCGTGTCTGTTACAGGCAGACTAAGCCAGTCAAAGGAAAGGAAGGAATGTTACAGTTTGCCTCAAAGAATTAGTTTATTCTCAATCAGTAAATATTTTAGCTCCAGATTTTGACAATTCCTGGAAACTGCTTGGTATGTAGATTTCTCTTGGTCCTGGCGTTACTTACTCCAAGTAGGAGTAAAGCAAAGCAAACAGTGTGGGGCCAGCAGCCGGGGCTGAAGCCACTTGGCTAGAGGCCCCCAGCTCTCTCCTCTGGGGCATAATGTGCATCTCACAGCACATGAGGAACACAAAACACCAATTCTCCCCTTCAGGGCTTACTGCACATGTTCCTTCACTCTCACCACGGCCCATGGCTACTTCCTCCCTCTCCCTTCACATCTGCAAATTACTCTCATTTTCTATTTGCTTTTACTTTTTCAGGCTTATTTTTTCTTCCTTTCGCCTATTTCCATAAGACAATACTGCCCTTTGACCAAAGAGACAATGGCAACAAATTAGGAAACCTCATGAAATAAACTCCTAGAAAGACACATACTATTGAAATGGACTCAGGAACAAATAGAAAATCTGAACGGACCTGTCATAGGTAATGAGTGAATCAATCATCAAAAAACTACCCACAGAGAAAAGCTGGGGACCACATGGCTTTACCAATGAGTTCTACCAGATCTTTTAAAAAGAATCCCAGTTCCTCAGCAACTTTTCCAAAAAGAAGAGGAAGAAACACTTTTCAACTCAGTCTATGAAACTAATATTAACCCTGATACCAACAACTAACAAAATTATTGAAAGAAAAGGAAATTGCAGGCCAAAATCTTTTATGAATATAGATGTAAACATCCTCAACAAAACACTAGCAAGCCAAATCCAGCAACATATAAAAGGGATTATACACCAGGGCTAGGTGGGATTTATCCTACAAATTCGAGAAACATGAGACAAATAAGAAGGGGCAGTTCTGGTATGAAGCCCAGATGCAGCACATCCCCTCCTCCTGCACCCAGTGCTGGGTCTCAGTCTGGGTCAGGGCGGGTGGGAGGCGTGGGAGGAACCAGGGGTCATAGTGTTTACCCCCTTCCAGGAGGAGGTGGCTCCCTCTCCTGTGTACGGGGACTGAGAAGTTGTTCTCTGCTCTTCTAACCTATCCGTCAAGCTGCAAAGATCAGAGACTCACAGAGAGCTTTGAGCTGGTTGGGGCTTTAGGGACACGTTAGTCCCCCTCCCATCTGTAGTGGCGGAAACTGAGGGCCGCAGAGGCAGGACGATGTGCTAACAACCAGGGAGGTAACTGGTGGAAGCCAGGAATGGAGCTCTTGCTCCTGGCTTCCTTCCCATCCAGGCTCTTCCCCTCACCCGAGTCATGTCCATTGCTGTCTAGTTGCTCAGTGTGGATGAAACTGACCTGCTGATCTTGTCACCATGGAAACCAGAGAGATGATAATAATAACATAGCTGATACTTGCATATAATTCTTACTTTGTGCCAGGCAAGGTTTTAAGTGTTTTACATACATTAGCTTCCTTAATCCCCACAGAAACTCTACAAGGTAAGGGTATTGATATGTTCCCATTTGATGAATGAAAACACTGAGGCAGAGAGAGGTTAAGCTACTTGTCAAGGTCACTCATCTAGACAGTGTAAGAAGTCTGGCTCTTTGCACAATTAATCCCCACATGCTCTTCAAAAGGAGGTAAGAAAGGCCTCTGTAAAGCCTGGTGCTTGACTATGAAGTGCTTCCCATGTGAAAGAGAGGTCTCTACACCCTTTTTATCCCTGCTGGACCATGTTGACCCAGGGACCAGTCTCCAAGACTGTGCTATTTACCAAATCTGGAGCGGAAGTACCAGGATTTTTAGATTTTGTCTCTGACAGGGAGAAGGTGGGCCATGGGACTCAGTGACGTGCAGCTACTCTACTGTGGAGTCCATGGGAGGCAAGTGGAGACACTGGTCCAGAAAGTGTAAGCACAATGTCATGAATCTGAACTTAGGGGCGCAGATGGCATTGGGGTTGAGGCAGCTGGAGTGTTACTGTACAGGAAGGCTCCCGGGGGACGACATGTACCTTGGTCATTCCTTTATATCCCATGGCACTTTCAGCACCCTGTCCTACAAGCTCTTCAGGAAAGATCTGTGTATGGCTGGACAAAGAGATGAATGAAGTGTGTGTGTGTGTGTGTGTGTGTGTGTGTGTGTGTGTGTGTGTACGCTGGTGGCCACATGGTGCTGTGGGATGTGGTGTCTTCTGCCTCCACGTGGGTGAGCAAGGCAGAGGGGGCATGAAGTCGGGGTGCAGTCAGCCTTGGCAGGTCCCCCAGGCTCACAGGTCCTCACGCAGCCCCTGACTCAGGACGCCATGGTCCCTGTGGTCGGGACTGAGCAGGTCTCACTGCAGGTCAGAGCTCTTCCTGAGACCCCGAGCTTACCGGCACTTAAGGCGTGTGGACCCACACTTGAGGCTCATCTCCAGATAGAGGGGAGAACACGAGGGCAAGGAGCCCCAAGGTTTTAAATACCCTCATGCTTCCTGACAGAAGAGTTCAAGTCAGAGATGAACTGATGCCTTAAAAAGAATTCATGCTTTGGACTCAATGATAAGGGCTTAGCAATGGCAACTGCTTCACCATTACAAGCTTCTTGTTAATCTCGGAAGTGTTCTCTATACACAATCCTTATGGCATCAAGACCAGTGCCTTCAGGGTCACTGTTTACTTGGGAGATGGCCTTCCCACGGGAATAGGCAGTGGCACCCGAACCATTCCTGCCAGGCCAGTGCCCTCGGGGGTATGCCCTTCAAATGGGGTTACGGTGCGGACAACTTGGACCAGACTCCAGAGGGCATGAGAGCAGTTTGATGACTCTGATTAACTATACAGACTTCCCTGCGTCCTTTGTTAAACCTGCCCTCTCTCGCTCTCATAGAGGCACATAGTAGGTACTCAGTAAATGTGTGGGATTAATAAATTATGCCCTCATCTCATCTTAACATAAAGTGGCTTAACAGTGTCAACATCTTGAAGGTAGCCTTGCTTACTACCTAGTGAATCTAGTGAATTCTAGTGAAAGCGTACAGCATGGTGGGATCAGCACCGCAGGAGTCACAGGGTAAAACCGACATAAGTTCATTGGTTTTGAGAAGGACCAGTGCCCTCGGTGGGGTCTTCTAGTGCAGCTTCCTACTTCCTTTACGTATGTGTCTGTGCCTTGTCCCCGGACACTGCCTCCTTGAGGGCAGATGGACGGCACTCCACAGACCCTGCATGCCTACCACCAGCTGAGTCTCTAACACACAGCAGGGACTCAGGAAGAGTTACTGAATTAACGAGAGGTCATATGCTCAGTGTGTGAGAACACAAGTACACATCACAGAAGTGATCGGTGGATGCTGTGTTCAGAACTCCTTCTTCCAGGACATTTACTGAGCACCTGTAAATAGCTGAGAAAGACTACTGAGCATGGACACAATTGTCTTCAGTGCCTGTTCACCTGATCACCTGAAGGAGGAAGTATATGAAGTGAACGTGGGCATTAGAGTCATCAGACTGGTTTGGATCCACAAATTAGAGGCTGGGTGCCCTTGGGCAGAGATGATCTACTTCTCTGAGCTTTAAAAAAAGAGAGAGAGAGAGACAGGCATGCCCAATTGTCATTGTTGGCTTGGATTAAACAAGATTCTGATCATTAAGTGCTTTGAATACAGTCGGTGCTAAATAAATGCAATCTCATTTCCTGTTTGCCTCTCTCTTTACTCTCTCTGTTCTCATTTTCATCTTCTGAAAAATAAGGGGACGGCCCTTAAGGGTCACATGTGTGGGTGAGTGGGGACAAAACAAGATGTCCTGTGACCACTGTCAGAGGAGGGTGACGTGCATGTACTTTCCTTTAAAGGAGATGCTCTATTAACGAAGCAAAGCACAACAGCACCAACTAGACCCCACCACTACCAACAAGTTACCTTTAAGCTTCTGGGGGACTGGAGCCTATTTCCAGGGCCATAAACAAGGCCACAGGGTCTCTGGGATTAAGCGTTTTCCCTTAGCCCTGAATGCTTACAGACAGTCGAGACTGTTGGCTTTCACCTTGCCGTTCTTTCCAAGCAGAAACAAAGTGCCCAGGGGACTGTCATTTTCCCAGTCCACCCCAGGGGGCGGGCCTTTGACTTGTTTGTCATGGAAACTCTCGTTTGGGTGATTCCCTTCCACAAAGAACAAACAATTCCTGGGTGGCCACAGACGTGGTCCCTTTCAGAAACACTGAACTTCTTTAGGGAAATCTGTTTCAGATAAAGTGAAGCCACTGCCTTCCAGGTGCCTAAGGAGTTTTAAGGGATGGATGGTCAGAGCCGGGCCTGGCTGTGCTTTCGGGTGCTCACAGAGGGACTCTCGTCCCTGTCCCAAGTCTCCAACCGGCAGCCTGTAAACAAAGCATGCCATTCCATACCTCACAGGACCCCTGTGAGCCTTCTTTGGAGAGGCACTCGCTCAGTTTTGGCTGTGAATGAAGAACACCTTGTCTGATCAAGTGTGTTGAGATATGCATGGCTGAGCTAAGGTTCCGGCTGAAAGTGGGGAGAAGTGGCCACACCACTGTACACTTAAAGAGGGGGTGGGGAAGTGAGTACAGATTGAGGCCAAGGGACAGAAAGGGACTAGCCACCCAGCCAGCCACTCCACCAGCCAGCCCGGCTTCGAGCAATTGTATCTCACCCCTCAGAGGCATCCTGGTTCTGTGTAAGGGGGCTTTCCATCACCAGGTGCCACAAGCTGTTTCTGGAAGCCCTTTTGCATGCGTACTTCCCCTCCCACAACCCAGAACAAGCCAACCACTCAGGGGCCATAATCCTTTGTTGGGTTTTGTCTTAATTTAATACTTCCGTTCCCTCGCCTGAGCCTTTCAGCAAATGGGTGTTCCGGGAAGGTTTCTAGGTGTGCTTGGTCTGTTACTGGTTAGTGAACATAGAAGCAGAAGAGAAGCCTTTGCAGGGAGCCCTGGGCCCGGCTGCAGGCGACCCCTACCATGTCGCTCTGTGACTGCGTGGCCCCGTAGGCGGCAATGCCATTGGAGGGTGCGGCCGGCTGCGGTGTGTCAGGCTGGATGTACCCTCTTCTGTCAATCAAGCTACAAGAGAAAACAAAACAATATGGAGGAAGAGAGTGACTAAAAAGCCAAAGACGCCTTCAACACTGTTTTCATTTCCATGCGGGGCTCCCTCTCTCTGTGTGGGGTGCCACCACACGCACCTGGGAATACACCCCGACTCATCTTCGGTACACTCAGTACCAAATTCTGTCACGTCTGCCTTTCACCTCTGCATCTCCCTAGCATCTGTTCCTTCCCTGCCACCTGCCTGCAGGCTCCCACCCTGTCTCCCCAACCCCCGCAACCACAGCCAGCATGGCCACGGGGCTCCGTCTAACGGCCCCGGGGCTGCTAACGTCTCATCGCCCGCTGGCGCTGCTCCGGGGGGCGCTCCGTCACCTGCGAACACTCCAGGCCTCGTAGGACTTGACTTGTCCCTGGTCTTAGCCCACACGCCTTCTCACTGCAAAGGCAGCGCGCCAAGCCTTCCACGAGAACAGGACACCGCCTGCGCATGCGCCATCACATGTGCCAGCGTCAGCGCACGCGCCGGCGCACGCGCACGCGCAGAAGCCCCAGCCCCAGCCCCAGCCCCAGCTCCGGCCCTGGCCGCACATACCCGGGCTTCGCCACCTGTGCGTTTCCTTCAGGCTCTGGTTTTCTTGCTCCCAGTCCCTCTCCTTTCCACCCCGCTGTCCGTTCCTCATGGCCAGGTTCAAAAGCCCCTGGCCCTTGCTTGCTGCTTCTCTGGATTCTCTGGGCCCTGCGTGTGACCCCTCGAGGGGCACATACCACTCTTTGCCTGGTGTCGCCGTGATTTGATACAGTCCCCTCTGCACTGCAGCCTGCAAGCTCCAAAGGACAGTCTTTCTCTCTTCTTCCCCCAGATCACCCGCCCCCTCTCCCCCAGAGGACTGGGCCCCTCCGCTGTGCCTCGGAGCACCTGGGGACCCGCATCACATCATGTTGGCAGCACCTGTGTCCGCCTCTGCGTCTGTCCCGGAGTGTAAGCTCCATCAGGGCAAGAACCAGGTCCTTTTAATCACCCATCTCACAAGTGACACCCACCAGGTGCTGAGAGGAAGCTTGTTGGCCGAATGGACAGAAGTGGGTCCCTTGTCTCCCACAGGCAAGTTTGCTGAGTAGCGGCCTCATTTACGAACAATAAAGCCATCTCTTCTGTACCCTATGGCGCTGCTGCCCAGGCAGAAGGTAGGCAGGAGCTTTACGTTGCCAGCAAAACGGCTGCCCTTCTTCCTCCCTGGGTGAGGGCTCTGTGTTGACCTCGAGTCTAAGGGCAGAGCTACAAAGAGCAGGAAGAGGTGCAGCTAAAAAGTGGGCGCTCCTGGTGTGGCCCCCACCATCTGGGGCTCGGGCCACGCTCCCCGGAAACGCTGCAGGTGCATCCAATGTGCTCACATACATTCCCTCTCCTGAGGGCGGAGGGCTGGTCGGCCGAGGTTACTTGTCAGGCCCCCAGAAGATAGGAGTCACGGCACCCGCCACCTTCAGGTGTTCAGACTGCACAATAACCAAGCATTAAAACAATACTGTGCCAAGATCTTGGAATGGGGCTCTGCTTCAGTTTCTGTTGGATCCCCAGGGGTTTAGAAAAACCAATAGGCAACAAGAACCCCCATCTTCCAAAAAGCGGTGCTGGAGCCCCCTGCCGCTCAGACCAAGTTTGTGACCCCCTGTGAGGGCGCATAAGATCAAAGGCGGAAAGAGCAGAGAAGGGTGCTGTGGACAGGAGCCGCCTGCACCCTCCTGAGGCCAGGGACAGGGAGGCGGGGCAAGGGTGAGGCCACAAGCAGGTCCCCTCGGAGGCAGCCCGCGTGGGGTCAGGGTGGGACTGTGTCTTTCCAGAAGATACGCTGAAACCCCCGCCTGGGTGGCCGAAGGGGTGGAACGTGTTGCCTTTCTATGAACTCCGGAGCTTCTATTCACTGAGACAACAAGGTTCTCAAGGAAATGAAAGTGCCCTGAGTCCTTTTTTTTTAAAGTGACAGAAGAAATTAAGGGACTTGCAGGAAATTTCATTCAGGAGAAAAAAAAGAAAAAAAAAAAGAATAGGTCATCAAAAGAATCCGAAAAGGCAGCAGGGAAGACAAAACAAACTCTCAGCCTTCATCCTGTGCACTCAGCCTGTTTAATGGACCAGCCACACTCCCAGACTGTGACATTCTGCCCTAAGTCGCCTTATAATCCTCACAACAGCCCAGGAGCCCCTCCTAATCTGGATGCGCTCCCCTCGCCTTAACTTTTGCTTTGCCCTGTGGTCCCCTCACTCCTACACACGAGCTCCTTCAGGATCTCCTCCTACAGTTTCTCTCCTTACCCCAGGGCCTTTGCACACGCCGCTCCCCTTCCTGTCTTCCCTTAGTTCCCATCCCCCTGTTCCTACTCATCCCTTAGAATATATGACAAGTTAGGACCCCTCCTCTGAAAAACCCTCCTGGGTATCCCATGGAAGCTGCACTCCACCCTCTGTCACAGCCCCTTTTTGACTGTGTAGACTTGCCATTCCTATTAAACCTGTCAAGGGCAGGTTGACCCTTCCTTAGCCCCAGCCTGCAGGACCTGACCCTGACCATACCTTAGGAGTGGCCTTTCTGTCTTTCCATCTTTCCGTTCCTTCTGCAAGACTTGTATGAGGACCATCTGCCCCCAAAGGTGGCCATTCCTACCCTGCAGCCATGCACACCTCTGGGGACCCACGCAGGGAACCGAATGTGGGTCTTTGCCCTCATGGCTCAGAGCGCTCAGTGAGAAACTTGAAAACACTCTTGGGTTTTTTCTTTTTGTTTTCTTTTTGTTGTTGTTGTTGTTTTGTTTGAGAGAGAGCATGAGTTGGGGAGAGGGGCGGGGGGGGAGAGAGAGAAGAAGGTGACGGGGGAGGAACAAAAACAGGCACTGTCCCCTGCTGCGTCTGCCTAGGCTGCGGGAGCCCGTCTTCCCTGGGCAGACCCGCGAGCAGTGCATGAGTTCCGAGGGGAGGCCCAGCCTCGACAAATGCCCTGTCCAGAGGGACTTGGGTTTTGGAAAGAATACAGCCCCAACCCAGCCACGGTGGGGAGTTTTATCCGGTTGTGGAAGAAAGAAGTTCGGTTGTGACCAGATTTGATCTACAAACAAAACAAAGCAGCACCAAATGCAAATCGTGGGCTCGGGAACTAGAAGAGAGATTTGTTCAACATGCGAGACTTTTGCATTCTTCTCATGGATTCAGGCATGTGTTTTAGGTTCGGGGGAGGAGGCCTGAGGCTCTCTGACTCTTACCTTGGAGAGATGGGCCCACACAGGGCAACACAGCAGTTTGTAAAGATATTTCCGTAGCTGTAGGGATTGTAATTTTCTTTACCTCTTTTATTTGACCAAGATCCTTTAATCTGAAAGAAAAGGAGGGCGAATAATATAACATCCTTCATACTAATGCTGAAGTTTAGGTGATTGGGGTCACAAGAAATTCATAAAGAATGCAAATCATCTTTACTCATTTCTTCACCGGGAGAAGCTGAGACATGTTTCTCAAGGAAAACTGGCATTTACCCCAAACTTGGAAAGATCCCAAAACAGCAGGTCAGATTAGGGAGAAAGTAACATTCTTTGGGGACAATAATCTCTTGTTTCAACAACACGGTACCAAAAGGCCAGCTCACATAAGCCAGTGGAGATTTTTTTCATACAGCTGGTGTGCTAACCAGTAATTAAATAGTAGGCAAAAGAATTAACGTGGCTCCTGTAACTTCCCATTTATAGTCTGCCTGAATTCAGCCTCACAATGTTGCCAAAATAATTCCACAGATTTTAATATTCATAGTTACTAAATACAAATTACTCTATGAAAATTCTCTTAACTCCTGTATCTCATAACTACCTATTTTCCCAAGCCTCTAAGGCAATTGACTGATTCTGAGACATTTAATTCCTGTACTAACGGATGCTTCTGACAGAATCTAAATATTCAGAGCAAAGAGGACCAGGCTTATGAAGAACATTTCCAAAATGATGTTTCCGTTTTTGCATCTCCTCTCCATCTGCATTCAGTATGGGCAGATAATCCAGACAAAAATAGTTAATCTCTGGGTGGGGGGCTTTCCCCTCAAACAATGTTAAATGTGAAAGGCAGATTCACTCGCTCACCCTAAGGTATCAGTTGGACGTGGTCTCTCTCCAGGGGAGGTATGACAAATTACTCACAAAACTAATGAAAAGAAAGGAATAGACAATAACCCCCTCCCTCAGAGTTTGGAGATGGGGGTCACTCAGCGGACCTTACTATCTAACTGATGTGGTCAGAAAGTAAAACAGGTTAGAGATTCCCAACTGGGGATCATGGAGACCAACCTATGAAAAAGATTCCCCTTTTGCTACCAGAGGCTCACATCTGGAATGAGATGTGTGCAAGGCCTTGGTCCCTGAGCTCTTCTCCCGGTCCCCCCTCTGCCTCTGGATGCAGATGCACACATCCACCCCCTGGACCGCTGGGAACTCACATCTTCATTTGTCGTCTGGTTGGAGCTGATCAGGTATGTGTGGAAACCCGACAGGCCGACGATAGACCAGACGGAGAAGAAGCACACCACGGCCTCCAGCACAGTGGCCTGGAGTCAAGGAGAAGAACGGGGTGTGGGGGGTGGGGGGTGGGAAAGGGCAGGAAAGGCTCTCAGGGTGCCTTCGCAGTCAGGATGATGTGAGATTTGGACGGGAGGCCCCCAGACACTCACCGAGGCCTCTGAGTCTATCTAGCTTTGTCCCTAACCAGAGGGGGATACTTCAGGGCCAGCACTGGCTTCTGATTCACCTCATTCGTGCTCAATCAATGATCAGTGGGCTCCCAGAACAGTACTTGTTTACTGCTTCATGGTGGATAGTTCCTCTGACCGTCTTCCCCGCCTGCCCTTGGCCTTTTCCTGTGACTCACTGCGCAGCCAATGACTGTGACAGCGAAGCCAGGAAGCACGCTGGCCGGAGTTGGAAGCAGCCCAGGCCTGCTAGGAAAGGACTCAACATTGAGCATGAACATCACTGCAATCTCAGAGTCTAATCTCGCTTCTGAATGCTGGACACTGTCATATCAACAGGTTTCTTCCCCAACTTGATGTTGAGGCCGAGTGAACGGTCACACAATAGTTGACAATTGTGAGCAGGGCTGGCCAGAGGCAACTGTAGCCTGGGCAGGGCTTACCTTCATGGCTTCCTCTCTCCCTGCATCCTTTTACCCACTGGTGGCTGCTGCCTCCACCTATGGGTGGGCTTCTGAACCAGTGTCAAGGTGAGGGTGTTTTTACTTAGAGGACTCTTTCCTGCACCTTAGCCCACTCAACACCGAAGGCTGTTCTCAGCTCTTTGATGGGCAACTAGGAAATGTGGATGCTCACCAGACATTGACTGATGGGAAGTCCCAAGTTCCACAAAATGTGCTACAACCAGAGGAGAAAAAGTGTGGTATCCTTCAACAGATGAGATAAATCAACTCAGAGTGTGGCAGTTTGAAAGGACTAGAGAGTTTTTCTGTTCCACAAATGTTTATAAAATTCTATTTACAAGATATAGATGTTTCTCCGGGGAAAAAATATTCCTCATAGGTCTGAGAGTTTAAATATACACATGCATCCCCCATCAGTAAGTTACAGGCTGGAGAAAGTAAACACCCAGGCTTTCCTAATGCTCTCGAGGGTAGAAGCCATAGATCACGCTGTAATACATCACCATTGATTTTTTTTTTCAGGATTGGATATAATTCATCTTTAGACCAGAGGAAATGAATACAGTATTCAGTACAGTGCCATAATCTGCCGTCATTATTAACAAATACCACTGTCCGGGCATGTGGGGCAAAATACAAAGTCGGAGAAATGAACAGGCTCTTGCCTGTGGATTGACTGACTTTCACCATCAGGACAGACCTGGCTCTGCTCTTGGAGAAGCAGAAGAATGCTTTGCTCTTCTAAGGTTTAAGCTTCAAGAAACCGCAAGCCTTCAGAAAAGCACTACCCTGAAATTAAATGGACATCTGAGGAAGAGAAGAATGTCCTGCCAACTTGCTAAGACGAAAACAGCCCAGAGCACCCAGAGTCAGATGGATGCCAGCACACACTGCCCCCGTGGGCCCTGCCCATTCCTCGTGGAGGCAGGAGTCAGCAAACAAGGAGGAGTTGCTACATCTCTTGAGACCTAGGCGGGTATTTTGGAGAAGCAGGTAAGTCCAGATGTAGAGGGAGGATCTGTGGGGGTAAGAGATGCAGAGAAGCAGAGAACCACCCAGACCTGCCACCAGCCTGGGAACCCCGCTCATCTCTCCTATGGTTATCAGGTGGTGGATGGTTACGAGGGGAGGCCTCAGGTGCACGTGGAGACACACAGATGGTGTGGCAAAGATGGTCTCATTCTTCAGGGCCTTCTCACAAGTGAAGCTCACAGGTGCCCCTCTTCTAACCATCCCCCCCGCATCCTGGGGACAGACTGGGGGGCAAACTACGTGGGTGGAGTGAAGTCCAGGGAAAATGACGGAGGTAAGCAGTGGGAAGCCTGAGTCAAGGAAAAGCAGGTGACACTGGGAGGGAACTTGCACAGGCTGGAAGGAAAAGACAAGAGATAGAATGATCAAAGAGGAAGGGACACATGAAATGGATGCAAGAAATGATCAGGATAGGAAGGAGAATAAAGAATGAAAGCCAAAGATTTATTTGCTGAATAATGCACAAAGAGGCCAACCTCCATCTCAGAAATACTTCTGTGTCACCAAAAGTTTACAGTCCAGGTAGAATGATGGTGATGTCAAAATACACATAAGTTCATATGCGCGAACCATATAAAACCTGGCATGTCCATGTGAAGGAGAATCACAGCCTTTAAAGTGGCATTGACTGCCCTTTTTCTGGTGGCTCTTCCCTTTGCAATGCCACTTAAAATTATTACTCCCCAAAGGAGGCGTTGTTACCGGTGGACATGGGATTTTAAAGGCTTATAGGTCCAAAAATAAACTAGCAGATCTCTTTATTAATATCTCATGAGCTTCAGAGGCATTTTATAAATAGCAGAATGCTGTCCCATTGTTATCTCATAGCTGTGTCAAAATGACATGAATTCAAGGCAAAATGCAAGATGCAGCTCTCTTTCCTTTGCCCCTCACTGCAGAACTCCCCCGGCATGTCTTAAGAAGCTGTCATCATCATTCACAACAATGGCTGGTGTCTCTGGCTGGGGATCAGGTGGTACTCAGAAGGCTTCATACAGATTAAGTCACTTAATCCTCAGTGGCCCAGTGAGAAGTGTGATTCTCACTTACCCAGCAGGGAAACCGAGGTAGAAAGCAGTTAAATACTTTGCTTGAGAAAGCCCTGGGCTGGTTCCTTTCCTACTCCCGCTGACATCCCCAGGACTCTAGGCTGACCACAACCCCTGTGAGGGGAGATGGGGACCCTCTTTGTCAGGGATTTGTGAACCTCTGGCAGCTTAAGTAGACCACTCTCAGGCTGGGGAACAAATATTTGAACAATGCATCCCCTCACTGACTTGAGAGCCAGATGTTGAAAACATCTATGCCATAATAGGATTAATATAAAATTTTCATAAACATATCCTAAGCCATTTACTGATAGTTTTAAAAGAGGAAATGAGGAAGAAATACACCAACTCGACTAAGAGCCAATTTAATAAGCAGTTGGATGTCTATTGTATCAGAGATGGTTCAAAATTATTATAGCAGTTATGACCACCAGCCTCTTTCTCCCTCCAACCCCCAATAAGACAGCGAGTCCCTTTTGTGGCCAGGGGTGTGGCATTAAATTAAGTTCTACCCCAAGATGTCGCACTTTGAGGTACTCACTAGATGACTGTGGAGATGAAAAAGACTGAAAAAATGCTGATGGGCAACAGCCCTCCATTGAGTTTCCGTGCAATCGCAGAAGTGCCTGCTCTGTGCCCTTCTGTGCGGCCAGCCCCCTACTTAGGACAGAACAGGGAGGGATTCCCTTCCTGCCCTAAGGGACCTGTTTGCCCTTGGAAACATAAGCGAGGTGAGAAGGCCTCGCAGATACAAGGGAAGAGCGCTGGACAGAATGGTGAGGGCATTTCAGTATTTGGAAAATCATAAAAGGTGAGAGATCATGGAACCAAAGGTTTTTAACCTTTCTGGGTTCCCACTCTTTTCTCAGAAAAAAAAAATGCACACACTTCTGATTGGTTTAGAAACTCTCCTGACACCTTTCCATAGATACACATGGACCTCAAGTTAAAAAGTCCTGTTTATTTTAATCCCTTAATTTTACAGGTAGGAAGCTGAGGCCCAGAGGGGTCAAGCCAGTAATTTACATGATAGACACTTTGACAATGGAAAGTCATGGAGACCGTTCAGTGTGGATCATGTCACCATCATCTTTCAGTCTCTCAAATCCCTTTCTCCTATATTCCTTTATACCAGGAAATAAAGACGTGAAGTTTTCCCAACTTAATCTATGAAGTCATTTTAATTCCAATCAAAATTCCAACTGGAATTTTAAAAAAGGAATTAGACAAACTGAGTCTAAAATTCATCAGGAAGAGAAAACGTGCAAGAATGGGTAAGAAAATGTGAAAAAATATCTTGGGTGGGGGGAGGGGAGGACACCTTTAGTAAACAAAACAGCACAGAGTCTGAAACAGACCTGTGGGCACGTGGGCTACAGAAGACATTTCAAATGAGTGGTGAAAGAATACACTGGCGGCTCTCAAAGTGTGGCCCGTGGGCCCTTGGGGCCTTGGAGATCCTTTCAGGGAAACCCCCAGGTCAGAGCTATTTTCCAATCAACGCCAAGACATTATTTCCCAGTCTTAGAGCTTCTGTTATTCAGGGACCTCATTTGGAGGCTGCCGGATGCAAGATGGATGCATGGCCTCCCTCCCATCATAATAGGGTAAGTGCCTGTGCATTCTGTGTTTCAGAAATTTCTTAGTTGTGGTTTCAAACGTGATGTCTAGAAATATATACATAATCTACCTAAACAAAAGTTTTTTGGGTCCTCAATAATTTTTAAGAGTCTTAAGGAATCCTGAGACTTAAAGTTTGAGAACTGCCAAAACAGAGCAGTGAGCAGCTCTGGGACACTTCCCTAAAAACAAAGTGAGAACTTTAGCTACACACACACACACACACACACACACACACACACACACACACACACACGCACATAGATTACTGATAAATTACTGTGCCAAACTGAAGAAATAAAATGTAAGGGTATTAGAGGGAAACAAAGGACATATTCCTATAATTTGGGGGTACAGGTATAAGGCACAAAATCTAGGAGTCATGTAGTATCTCATTTACAGATTGATTTTGTTAAAAGTTAAGCATTTTTTTGTATTAAAATAAACTTAACAGGTAAGTGACAGGTTGGGAAAAAATTTTGGCAAGAGATATTAAATGGTTGTTATTGAGAACGGATAAAGAACATATTAACAGGAAAAGAACAAACAACCCAATTACAGAATGGACAGAGATTGTGAGCTGCCCCATTGTGGTGATGAAAAAACATGTCAACAAACATGGAAACAAGCACAAGCTGATTGTTGGCCAGAAAATGGAAATTAAACCAATGAATGTTTTCCTTCATCAAATTGGCAAAACTCAGCACTGGTAACATCCAATGTGGCTGAGGTGTCGGTACAATCTCTTTAAGGGACAATGTGGCATACCAGTCAACATTTAACAGATGCTTAACTTTCCAGGCACCTGGGTGGCTCATTGTGTGCCTCAGTGGGTTAAGCATCTGACTCTTGATTTTGGCTCAGGTAATGATCTCAGTCCCACATGGGACTCTGCACTGATGGCGTGGAGCCTGCTTAGAATTCTCTCTCCTTCTCTTTTTGTCCCTCCCCAACTCATGCTCACTCTCTCATTCTCTCAAAAAATAAATAAACTTCAAAAAAATTTAAAAAATATGCTTGACTTTCCTTTCAGCGATTCCACATTTAGTTGTCAGTTCTGGAGAAGCACTAACACTTGTACACAAAGACATACATGAAAGATGGCCCACCACCTCATTTTTTAGGCAGTAAAAAAATTAAGAAATCTGAGTATTCATCAACAGAAGAATACAGTATGGATCGTCTATAGTCTAAAATTCTATAAAGCAGTTGAAAAAAAAAGGGAGGTTGGTCCACATGCTGACATGGAAATATCTCCAGGAAACATCTAAAAGTCAAACTGCTGGAGAATGCAAAGAAAATGATCCTTTTTAGGTAGAAACAGTCCCTGCAACGGTGTACGGACACATATGTATTCAAACTCATAGCAACCATCTGGAGACACCCACGAAAACTGACCAGGACTCCCCAGAACGACGGAGGGTCAAGAGCGGTGCTTCTTTTACGTTTCTGTTTGAAATTTTATACGACGAGAGTATGTTTGTACAGTACTTGAGTGATTTACAAAAACCCCAACAACCTCCCCACCCCCAACTTTGTGACCTTGTGAGATGTAATCTGATGCTAATTCTTTGCGGACCCCCTCAGCAGACAGGTGAGGGGCGGTGGGAAAGCATGTCAGTTCCCTGCCTGGAGAGAGGCTGGCGGTAAGGACACCCGGGCTCCAGTCCTGGCAACGCTGCTAAGCGCTAACTGGGGTCATCTGACCCTTCGGTGCAGGCTCAGCTGTAACGGCCCAAAGGACACCTGTCCTACCTATTTCCTGGGTCCCTCTGAGGATCCGAGGACACGGGGACAGAGGGGCCATGAAAGCTGCGTCTGGCAAAGGCCTATGCCGCCTTCATTAATTTTCCAGCGGGCCATCCTTGTCCCTCCTTTCTGAAGGCACTGAGCCAAATGCAAGCCTTCTACCAAATTCCATTAAAACACAACCCTGTCCATTAGGCCATCGGTGCCTTTCAGACAGCATGCCTCGAAATGAATGCAAGTTGGGGATAAAAAGGCTTTCTGGCGAGAGCCTCCACACACGTAGAATCAATTACCGTTTGATTTAGCAACCACTGAAAATTCTGTGTCTGGGAGCCCCGAACAATAAGTCATGATTAAAAATGACTGTAATCCTTTTAATTGGATGTTAATGCCATTTCATTGCAATGACTGTTGATCGCAGGGCTTCTCCTCTCTGGCTTATGCGGCAGGCCCCGGGGCCCGTTCCTGTGGGGACCCCTGTGGGGTTCCGTGGAGCAGATCCGCGACGCTGGTGAGTGGCAGGCGAGGCCACGCGGCTCCCTCGGCTGTGCGCGACCAGGGCCGTTTCCTGTGAGGCCGTAACCTTGTCCCTGCAGGCTCGTGACTTGTTCCGCTTTCCGACTTTCACGCAAGGAGCTGCAGAGGACTGTGATTCCCACAGAACGCACTCTGGCCGCACGTGGGGGGTCCCGGGGGTCATCTCTTAGGTGCTGCGCATAAATATATTTCAAATAGGGCTCATTTCTAACGGGTGCTAGCTCTCTCCTCTTTCCGCTGTGCCTGCCTTCCTGTGGGCACCAGGGCTGAGCCTTCCGAATTGGTCCCCACTCTCCCTGCTCGGCCCCTCCCAGCTGGCCTGATTTGATTGCTTACCTGCTCAGCTGTCCCCTTATCTTACATCTCAATTGCAGGGGCCTCCCCTCTTTCCTGTGTTCCCTGCTGCAAATGAGTATTCTTTTTAAAAAAATTTTTTATGTTTATTTTTATTTTTGAGATGAGAGTGAGAGAGCATGAGGGGGGAAGGAGCAGAGAGAGAGGGAGACACAGAATCCAAAGCAGGCTCCTGGCTCTGAGCTGTCAGCACAGAGCCTGATGCGGGGCTTGAACCCACAAACCATGAGATAATGACCTGAGCTGAAGTTGGACTCGTAACTGGCTGAGCCACCCAGGAGCCCCAGAGTATTCTTTTTTAATTTTTTTTAATGTTTATTTATTTTTTAGAAGGAGAGAGAGAGAGAGCGAGAGAGCACATGAGCAGGGGAGGGACAGAGAGAGAGGGAGCCAGGCTCCAGGCTCTGGGCTGTCAGCACAGAGCCTGAAGCAGGGCTTGAGCCCCGAACTAGGGGATCATGACCTGAGCTGAAGTCGGTTGCTAACCAACCGAGCCACGCAGGCCCCCCCCTCTAGAGTATTCTTAAGAACACAACCACCACAACACAAAGGCTCTGGTGATGTCATTCACCTGCCAGAAATCTAGGCTGGTTCTCCAGCGTCCTCAGCAGGGAGGCTGTCCCACTCGCTCACTGGTATACAGCGGTGTCAGGGCTTAGCTATCACAGCTCCCCTCCCACTATGCCCACTGTGTGGACGAGTTGGGAGTGCATGTGTGTGCTTACACCATTAGGGCGGAGGGGCTGTTGACTGGGAGCACGGCCGAGACCCCAGAGCCAGCAGCCCGCAAGCCTTGCTGATGGAACGAGTGAACACAAGCCCAGCTCTGACCCTACAGACACGCTGCTCTTCCCCGACACCTGCTACGTCCCACCAGGCCCTGCTCAGGCCGTCGGCCTTGCCCGGGACCTCTCCCCTCCATGTCTCCAGGTTTAGAACTTCTTCCCCAGTCTTTCCAAGCCCTATGCAAACGCTATCTGCCAAAGCCTTTCCTGCTTTCCCTGCAAGATGCCCTTCTGCACCCTCACCCCCACCTCAAGCTCTCTATGATTTTTTTATGCCACGTGAGACTTATTCTGCTTTTTAGAGATCAGAGTCATACACCAGGTCTCGGTGTCAACGGATGCTCATCAAGGAGATGAATGAACCACCCTGCCCACTCTCGCGGCTCTGCCCCCTGTGATAGAATGTGCTTCAGAGGTCTGGGCGGGTGGATCCTTCTTGACTTTGTAACCCTGGCGGAATTTGCATGGAATGGGTGTTCCGTCAAATGATCCTGAAAGAAACAGATGCCAAGCGGACCTCATCCATTGGTACCTGCCTGGCTGTTTGGACAGAAGACGCGGTGCCTTCCTTTGTGGAGAAGACTCGCCTCCCACCTCTCTCTGGGGAAGGGCGGGGGCTCCTGAGAGTCCAGAGCACCCAGCCACCCCACGGCCACTGCTTCTCTGAGGCAGACATGAGACAGAGGAAGTGGCCTCAGACCACGTAGAGGGCAATGGGAGGGGAGGCTGGCCAGGGGCTCTGAGGCCTGACGTGGGCAGGGCTGCGGTGTGGAGTGCCGCAGTGAGCCTACTGGCTCTACCCATCGTCCTCTCCTCCTCCCCCTCCTCTTCCTCCCCCTTTTCTTTCTCCTTTCCCTCCCCTTACCCCTCCTCTTGGCTTTGCCACAAACTAGACGCCATCCAGTCCAGGCTACTTACTGACTGAGCTGGTTGATTTCCTTTCTCTTACGGGCCTCCTGGTGTCGCATGGGCTCGATTTAGAGCTTCTGGTGTGTCAGTGTTTGCATTATCGTGGCAGTGTTTCGGATAAGGTGCCTCGATTAGCTGTTAAACAGACTTTTGTGTTTCTGATCTCTCTCACTTCATCAAGGACATTGCTTTTAGCTGAATATTTTGCAGTAAATCTACTGTGAGAAACCTTTGCCTGGGCCCTGAATTGTCATCAAAATATTTAGATATCGTGGTCAGAGAATCAGATTGGAGGCCACTGAAAAACTATAAATTTGGGTTATCTTCTTGCCCGAGAACACGCAGCGGTCACGCGTAGCAGCTACACTGGACTCCAGTCCTGCCCTCAGGCAGTCGGCCAGGAAACCTCCTCTTGTTTTAAGAACTTGGTGCCATACGAACTCTTGCTCCACACAGACTGTAGGTCTGGAGAGGACGAGCTGTGGGCCGCCCTGCCATCAGCCAGAGAGCAGTTTTCTTGAGTCTGAAATGTCACAGATCAGTTTCATCCATCAGAAATCAACTGCCCCCAAAGAGACCCCCAAACTCCCAGGGCCTCAGCAGTGGAAGGAGGCTTGGAGGTATTGACATTATCTGATGCCAGAACCTCCTACCACGTGGGTAGGCACAATCCATCCTCTTTCTGACCACCCCTAGGACCTGCGGTCTCATCGCTTCACCAGGCCATGCTGTTCCTGAGCTGCCCTGGTGGTGAGCACACGTTTCTCAGTCAGCTGAAAGCTGTCCCTCAGAAGCACCTGCCTGGCCACTCCCTGCCCCTTCCAAAGCCACACAGGTGTCCTCAGGAAAGGCAGGAGCCCAAAATACTGAACAGGCATCCTGATGGGATCCGGCCTTACTTATCATATATATATTATATACATGATATAATATATATCATGACCAGAACTCAGTATTTTTTTCAAAAACACATCACCACCTCATGGAACCTGAACCATCCTTTTTCTTCTGGAATACAGATTCATGATACATCATCAGACCTCAACGCTTCTTCAGAGACTCACTCGATAGAAGGAGGGATTCTTCTCCAAACCACGTACTCAGAAAAGATGCTGTCAGCGCAGAGAGCCTGTAAGTAGTCATACAGATTGGGGGAGGAGTGTTCGGGGGCACACGAAACCATGGATGTTCTTCCTAATTAGAAAACCCAGCATTGGGGCGCCTGGGTGGCTTAGTCGGTTAAGCGTCCAATTTTCGCTTAGGTCATGATCTCGCGGTTCGTGGGTTCGAGCCCCGCATCGGGCTCTGTGCTGACTGCCAGCTCAGAGCCTGGAGCCTGTTTCAGTCTGTGACTCCCTCTCTCTCTGACCCTCCCCTGCTCACACTGTCTCTCTCTCTCTCCTAGAAATAAATAAAACTTAAAAAAAAAATTTAGAAAACCCAGCACCTCACTCCTTTGTGTGGGTATGTCTGATGTTCCTGAAATTCTCCACTGCTTCCAGAAATCATAAAGAAGATCCCGGTTGGGACCGCCGCCCCCGCCCATCTCTTCCCCATGGGCCTCTGTGCTGTCAGATTCCTCTGGAGTCCTGCTCTTGGTACCTGATTTTCTCTGGGAGAGAAATGGGGGCAGGGAGGGGGCTTATCAGATCAGTCTTTATATTCTGGCTTCAGCTTTAGGTCACCTTTTAACAGGCAGGAGCCCAAAATGACAGCGGATCAAGAGGTGCCGTAAAACCTGACCTCAGGAGAGGACACACACACACGCACACCACACCACATATGTATATGTAGATATATGTGGGTGTGCGGGTCTGTATACACATACACTAACCCATTAACTTCAGTCTCTCACCTCAAACCTAAAGTGATACAAGGGCAGAAAGGGCAGGGAGGCCAGACATAGACTCAGAGCTGAGCTGTACCGCGAGTGAGCTTGATGGACAAGTGTAAGAGAGAAACCTCTCAAATCCACCTGTACTTGAGAGCCTGATTTCAGGGTGCCTCCTCCCCAAAGGCCCGTGGGGCCGACAGAGCAGTGGCCTCCCCAGAGATGTCCTCATCCTTGGCGGCTCTGAATATATTACCAGCATAGCAAAAGGGAGTGGCAGACTGCAGGTCGTGGACCCTGAGATGGGAAGATAATCCTGGATTCTCAGGGAGCAACCACTCATCAAAAGCAGAGAGCTTTTCTGGCTGAGGTCAGAGAGTTGGGCGGACGAGAGGCGGGAGAGCTTCAAAGCGTGGGAGGGACTGACCCACAATTGCTGGCTTCGAAGACCAAGGAAGTCATGAGTCAGAGAACGGGGCAAGGAAATGGGGCCTCAGTCCTGTACCCTCAAGAACTTGGTCAACCACCCATCTGAGCCTGAAAGAGGATTCTCCCCGGAGCCTCCGGATGAGAGTCCAGGCTGCTGATACCTTGATTTCAGCACTGTGGGACCCAGGGCAGACACGAGCCAAGCCTGCTGGACTTCCGACCCACAAAACCACAGAACAGGAAATCTATGTTGTTCTAAGCCTCTAAGACATAGCCCGGTGCAATCTGGGCCTGTTATGAAAGGCTGCGGCCTGGAGGAGAAGGCAGGATGCCCTGCAGGCGTGTCTGGACACTGTGAGGGGCCCGTCTTGCATTCAGAGCGAGCTGTGGCCGCCGCTGGCTCTGACGGGCCACGTGGCTACCGAGCCTCCTGAACACGGAAGGCAGGCCTGTGACACCCACAAAGGGAAAACCTCAGCACCTACAGGTGGCAACACCCTTTGGAAAGGCAGCGGCTGAGATGCCTGGGAATTTTTGCAACCTGGGCGTAGAGAAAACTCTTTACCTCTACCTGAGGATGATATTTTGGGGGAAAATAAGCTAAAATCTGCTCTGAACCTAGTAGGGGCATTTCCCTTTTTCCTCTCCTTTCTATATGAATAGTTTCTCCAGCAAAGTCAGCATGACACTCTTTCTTTCTTCTTTCTTTCCCCTCCCTCCCTCCCTTCCTTCCTTTCAAGTTTATTTATTTTTGAGCGAGAGACAGAGAGTTCAAGCTGGCTCTGTGCTGTCAGTGCAGAGCCTGAAGTGGGGCTCGAACTCACAAACCATGAGATTCTGACCCAAGCCAAAACCAAGAGCTGGACGCTCAACCAACTGAGCCATCCAGGTGCCCCATTTTTTTTTTTTTTTTAAGTCAGCATGTCACTCTTTCTAGCAACAACATTTGTCTGTTCCCCTTCCCGGGGAACACAGTGCTCTTGATTATACACACTCCGAGCACAGCCAGATCATGAGAGCGAGCAGATGTGTGTGCTCTAAAAGAACGGTTAGCAGAACCCGCCTGCTGCACGTATCGCCACAAAAAGAGGCTTGTTTGAAATCATTCCTGCCATGCGCGTAGACGATGCTTTGGTGTTGGGTGTTCTCGCTTATATCCCATATAACTGGTTTTGTCACCATGGCATGTCAAGTACGCAATGCTTGACTATCTCAGGTCAAAAACGTGAGATGTAAAAGGGTTAAAAGAAATGACCGCAGGCCTCAGTATTCATTGTGAGGCAGCAGGAATCCAAGACCGGCCACCTGGTCCTTCCTTGTGACTCTCTCTGGGGTTAGGCTAGGAAGAGACCCACGAGCTGGGAGGTCTGTGGTAGATGCCATGAGGACCCATCAGCACGAACCACACACAAGAGGTGTGTGCCCTCTGCTAGAGAGGGAAGTGCTGTGCCCAAAGGTGGCACCGAGGAGGAGGTAGCCTGCAGGCCCCAGGGAATGGGGCAGCTAATAGATCCCCCAGGCCTCAGTTCGGGCTTCTGCCTCCCCTCCCCATGGAGAGGGGTCCCTGTCACTGACGTCCCCTCATTGTCTGAAGTGCTCCACAGGCATCCTGCACAGGCATCCGGTGTCAGAAAAGTCACAGGTGCCAGGGACAGGGGAGGGGAGGTGGCTCGGGCTGCCATGCTCTTGAGGCTTCAGAAAGCATTCCAGCTGGCAGCCCAGACCTCAGTTCCGGTTCTAAGGTGCATTTATAAAACTTAATATGACCAGCATATTTTCATGATGTAACCAATTTCCTGAAAGACAGACAAGCCTCTTCTTCTGGGAAGAAAAGACAAGGCTTGACTATAAGATATGCCAAAGCAACATGCCTTGAAAATAGAAGGGCATGGAGGAGACCACGCTGGAGGCTCTCACCCCTGCCAGGACTGGGGAGAGGGGTGAGGAGAGACATTTCTCGCGAGGCCTATTCTTAGCAGCCACAAACACTGAGAATTTCATGCTCAGGATCACCTTTCTTTCTGGATAACTTCGAGCTAACTCTTGCTTCCCAGATCCTTAATAGAAGATGGGACCCAAGTCCCCTTTGTATGTCTCCCCTATGTCACCCGTCCCCTTTTTAAGAGATTAGGAGACTATAGGATCTATACTTGCAACCAACATTCTGTGTTGCCTATAAACACAGAGGCACCAAAAATGAGATACTTTATATTATTTGTTGTCAGATCTATCTTAATAACACCACCACCACCACCACCACCACCACACCCACACACCCACACACCCACACATCAGTTCCCAGGGACATGAGTCTTGTCTTACTAATTAAATGATGTACATGATATATACATCTTAATTAAGTTCTTCATTCGTTGTTTAAGAACCCTCTACCACAAGATGAAGATTACTTTGGGGAGTAATGAGAGGTTCAAATCCTACTTGGTTACGTGAAGAAGAAAGAGAGCTGGGTCCCAGATGGAGTCAGGTCAATGGGTCCAATGGGCCAATGCGAGACCAATGAATGTGAAACCTAAGGGGACAGGTGAGGCGGGGAGCCCATTCGAGCACATCATGGGTGAACATTTTTCTTTCAAGAAGTTCAAAATTACCATGGTACATGCCCATATACACTCTTTGGCAGGATGGGATCAATCCGAATGACCTGAGATGGACCACCTTTAGTCCATTCAAGACTGCAAAAAGGTTCTGTTCCCGGATATAATGTAGGCCATCCAGGCTGTCAGAAGGGGACCCCAATGAGATTCCCAAGATGGAATCCATATAGAGGATCAGAGGACTCCCATCTGGTGACTGCATATCTAGGAGGCAACCCTCACACAGGCACCTATAAATACACTGCAGGGACCACCCCCCTGATCAAAATGAAGTGGAATGGATCTCGCAGCCCTCCTTCTACCCAAGCCAACCTGATTTAACACAAATCAGTGCAGTTCTGAGTGGGCAAGAATTTACACGTGGCTTTCTAGCTAAAGCGCACTTTGATTTAAACACGGCTTAAATGAGCCACTTTAAGGTTCAAGCATTCGGACTCTGCAACTCACGCAAGCGACTATGGGGAGTGTTCTGGAGGATTTATGGAATGCAAGAAAGTATGGCTACCGAGAAGAAAAGCCAGGGCACTGACGAAGAGGTGGCTGGGTAGGTCAGTCCGATACTGAACACGTTAACATTGTGAGAAACAAGGCAACCAGAAAGGATATCTCGCAGGACTGTCCTTAAGTGCATTTAGGAATCCTGTTTGTTGCGAACCTGTGGGAAATGAAACCAAAATTTAGTATTCAAACATTCACCTCCAGGAAAACAGGCTTTGTGCGGAAAGCTCCCTCATCTACATAAAAATAATAGGTGTCTAAAGATCAATTAAATAATTATATTTTGTTGTGCGACGGCACCTAGCATACTGATCGGGACATTGAGATTCCGCTAAAGTTATTCAACCAGAAAATGGCAGATTCATAATTAGACCCGACATCTGCAGGGTATTTTTCCAATAAAAGCAGATGGATGTCTGCATACTTTCCCATAAATTATAGTTCTGATTACTCCTTTGTTTTCCTCATTTTAATAGGAAAACAGAATACTGTATGCTATTTTTTCCTCTTCTTTTATGAAAGACTGTTTTCCCAAAGTTTGTTAACTTTTGACCTGGGGCATCCTATAAACTAGGCTGCGTACAAAAGACCTCTTCTCTGCACTCAGAGGAAACAAACTCATAACGTTGGAGTTTATTACTGGCTCTTTCAGGGTTGAAGACATTTTAACATGAATTGTGTATGCAAAATAAAATTTTCTTTAGGGGCTTGAGTAACGACATATCTGACAAGAAGCAGCTTTTACTGTATGTGTCAAGATCATGGTTTTTAAAAATAAATGCCCACGGTGGGGGGAGGTCTCGGCGCCCCCATCTTGGGGTGGTGATGCTGGGTCTCCGCTGTGCTGCGTGAAGCCGTGTGTTTTGGGGACATCACCTGGCCGGGGTCAGCGATGAGAGGAACGGAGAGAAAGGACACAGTGTCATCTCTGCTGCGGCTGCGGGGGGCAGTGAGAGGCAGGGTCCTGGCCCCCTCTGTGTATGTGGGAAGGCTGGGGGAGGGTGGCTCCAAATTCATCCCCAAGGCCCCACTTCCTCTGTGCTGTGTTCTCCACTGGCTGCCGCTGAGGCACAAGAATGTGCCAGAGAGTAGGAAAATGAAGACGGAAAGCTTCAGGCTTCCTCGCCCACCTCCCCTAGGCCAGTGGGGCGAAGCCGGCAAGTGGGGCTGAGGCAGATCCCAGAGCAAACATTGCCTTGAGGCAAAATGAGGACACTAAAAAAAATGGCTTCCCTTTCCCCTAGCGACCCCAGACTGGCTTGCTTTCCCAGACTTTCCTTTCTCAATAAGGCAGTGCGGCTGTCAGATTCCCCAGACACTTTGCTACCCCAGGATTCTCCCTCAGCCTCCCTTCGGAGCCCCGTTACCTGGCAGGGAGAACTCAGGTGACAGTGCCCTGCCTGTGCCAATGCTTTTATAATCTTGGGGATTATGGGAGCCACGTAAAAACCTGCCCTTCCTGAGAGCATGGAGTGCCAAGCCAAGTTAGGGGCAGGTGGGGTTGTTTAGAGGGGTTTGTGGGGGGGTGGGGGGGTGCAGAACAAGGAAAGAGGAAATCTTTCTTTGATTTTGTTCAACATAGTGGGATAACTTGCAAGCAGATAAATTCTGAACACTTTTGTTGTGGAAGATGGGATTAACAATATATAAAGCATCAACTACAGCAAACTTTATTTTTTTCCCATCCAAGTACTAACCAGGCCCGACCCTGCTTAGCTTCTGAGATCAGAGAGATCGGGCGCGTTCAGGGTGGTGTGGCTGTAGACCAGCAAATTCTATTTTGTTGGCTCTGGGGTGAATAACACTTTAGGGGAGATGAAAGTGAAAGGTACCTCACTCAACTGTGGTGGGTGTACCCAAATGTACACCACCCGCCAGGTGGCCGGCTTCACAGTGTGTGTGAGTGTGAGTGTGTGTGTGTGTGTGTGTGTGTGTGTGTGTGTGTGTGTGAGTATGTGTTCCCAGGGTTCATGTGTGCAGGTGAGCAAGCAAAAACTGGCCCTTAATATCCAGAATGTAAGCTCAAGGCCATAAATACATTTTGATAATATAGACATGAAAGCATTCTGAAGTTGGCAAAGAGGATATAAAAATGTCAAGTTTAAATACTATTTTTTAATGTCATAAATGTGCTGCACCATCAGCACTCATTTCTTCTTGAGTCATGTAAGCCATTGTTTCTTCTCTCTGATTCTTTTGCCTATTAATACACAGTAGGACCATGGCTACCTTTTGGCCATTTTCAACTCTGAAAATAGAGAGAAAAGGGCCACGGTTAATACCCCTCCCAGGCAGGGGGGAAAAGGCCTCTAATAAATGTTATTCCTCCGCTTGGGCTCCCACCAAGTTATGGCTCTCAAGCATAGATTACAAGCTTGTGTCACATTCAGATTTCAGTCAAAAAGAACGGGACCTACATTTTAAAATGCCATGCAAATTTAGGAGATTCCATGTAATGTCCAGTTTTGACCAATATTTCCACGTGAAATTTTCTATGCCCTCCTTATCTCGGGCTGCACCAAACCTCACGCAAAGCGAGGCAGGGAGTAAGCACTTCTAACGTCAGCCTGGGCGCACGCCACCCATGGTATTAGCGCTGCCGCCCGGGAAGAAAGGGGGCTTGTGTTCAGAGAGTGCCGGAAACATGGCAGAAAGCAGCCGTGCCCTTGCTAGTGGACGGCTGTACTTCAGGGACGTGGGCCAGAGGCGATGCTGGCCTTTCATGTGGCTAATGGCAGTGTGATGGAGGCTTCAAGGCTTAAGTCTATCGTTCAGAGCCAATTAACTTCTCACCACTCCCTGTTGTTGGAAAGCGGATAACCAAGAGACCAGAGAAATTCAAAATCAGGACCTTCAGAGTGGGGAATGAAACATGTCATTTGCTTAGGCAAATATACATTAAAATCACTAATATCCCAATATCATTTTTAATAAAGTTGCTTCCTTCATATGCCAGGGAATTATATATATAGAAGGCATACATGTGTGTGTATATATATACATATATGTGTGTGTATAACCAGGTAATTGAAAATCTTTTCGATTGTGTATCTTTTAATGTGCGTGTATATGTGTGCATGTATGTGTGTGCGTGTATGTGTGCGTGTGTGTGTATGTTAGGAAACCCAGTCTTTATCCTCAGATACTGTTTTTTAGGGATGGTGACTGTTCTCACTTATGCCAATATCATGTTAAACAAACAAACAAAACTACTATTTGATGGTTATCATTGCGGCAGATTATCCTTTGCGGACAATGTGGGAATGATTCTTCCAGGGAATCCCTTAGCAAAGGAGAAAGTGAGGTCACTGAGGTTGGAGTGGGTAAGTGTATCAGGAAAGAAGTCTGGTAAGTCAAGGAGAGCCCGATCTGGGGTGACCAGGCGGCTGTGTTGGAAGGATGAGGAATGGGGAGTAGAAGGAACATGGAAGGGAGGGCGGGGAGAAGGCGGGGGGGTCAAGGAGGGTGACGGGAGGAGGAAGGGAAGGGAGGGGAGGAGATGGGGAGACACACATAAGGCAGCAGGCTGGAAGTGAGGGGAGGGCCAGGAAGAGGGGAAAGAGAAGAAAGAGAAAGCCCGAAATGATCAAAATATTAAATCAAATCCGAAAACCAAAGTCAGGCAAATGGTTACATACGTAATCTGATTTCGCCAGCATACTTACGAAGAATGACGTGGGTGATAACGAATGCAAGTATAAAGACTGTCAGAAAAGACAGAGATAAAATAAACATATAAAAAAATCTGTAGTTTCTTTTCCCCACACAGTTGCCTACCCAGGGACAGTGGTGATCAAACCGTTCTGAAATGAGAGGCAGAAAAAAAAATACGGAAATCAGTTAATAAAATGCCTTTTTACTTGAGGAACCTCGCCCTGCTACCCAATACTCTGACAGCACAGCCGACCCTTGAACCGTGCTGGGGTGGGGGGTTGGGGGTGCTGACCTCCACATGGTCAAAAACCCCATCTAATTTTGACCTTCCCCCAGAAACTTAACTACTAATAGCCCATGTCAACTGGAATCCTAAGCGATCACCTACATAGTCGATTGATACATATTTGGTACAATGTATGTATTATATGCTGTGTTCGTACCATCAAGTGAGCTGGCGGGAAGAAAATGTTATACAGGAAGTCAGAAGAAGAAGAAAATATATTCACGGTACTGTGCTGTGTTTACGGAGAAAACCCATGTATAAACGGCCCCACCAAGGTCAAGCCTGTGTTGTTCAAAATCATCCCATAATGCATATTTCCAAATTCCCCACTCAGAGAAATGCTCAACATTCAGAGAGTTGAAGCACAGAATCATTCCTTCAGCAGAACTTAGCTGTTTTGAAAACACAAGGAACATACATCCTTCTCAAACAGCAACTTAAAAAATGGGAGCTCAAGTTCTCATGGCAATTAGAAAAGTGAAGATTTCCCTGTTTCATAAAAGCAGGCTTGTTAGCTTCACAGAACAGTCTTCCCTTAGGATGGGGTTGTTAAGTGCTGGGCTGGGCAGGGCCTGGGCTCGGCCTCTCGCTCACATGTGTGCACATGCACATGTGTGTGTGTGCGTGGTGCTGAGTGACCCACCACCTCTATCATCATGTGTGTGTATGCACATGTGTGTGTGTGTGTGTACGCGTGTGTGCGTGCGTGTGTGGTACTGAGTGACACTGCTCTCATCAGTGACCGCAGAGGGAGGTCACGGGGGCCTGTGCCAGGACACAGGGATGATCCCCCGTCTGTCACCCCTAACAACCGTTTCCCAAGGAGCGCCTCCACTCTTTCAATAGTTGTAGAAAACTTGATTTTATTTTATTTTATTTTATTTATGTGTTGTGATATTTCTTTTTTTTTCCCAATTTTTATTTAAATTCCAGTTAGTTACCATACAGTGTAATATTGGTTTCAGGAGTAGAACTTGATAATTCAACACTTACATATAACAGCCCGTACTCATCACAAATGCCCTCCTTAATGTCCATCATCCACTTAGCCCATCGCTCACCCTTTCCTCTTCATTAACCCTCAATCTGTTCTCTATCATTGAGTCTGTTTTATGGTTTGCCTCTCTTTATTTTTCTCCCCTGTGTTCATCTGTTTTGTTTCTTAAATTTCACATATGCGTGGATTCATATGCTATTTGTCTTTCTCTGACTTATTTTCCTTGTATCATGTACTCTAGCTCCATCCACAAATGGCAAGATTTCATTCTTTTTGATGGCTGAGTAATGTTCCAGTGTGTGTGTGTGTGTGTGTGTGTGTGTAACATCTTTATCCATTCATTAGTCTACAAACACTGGGTTCTTTCTATAATTTGGTTACTGTTGATAATGCTGCTATAACCCAAAACTATTTTAAATGCGAATCTTTTTTAGGCTTTCCCAGACATTATTTATCCCCATGTTATTATTATTTCCCAGACTCTATTAAAGCATCTTCATCTTACAGGTAATTTAGCTGAGAATTGCGGACATATGAAGATCACAACTGTGTTAAATAATGTCTGGGAAAGCCTTTTTAAAAAGTACACAGTGGGGGCGCCTGGGTAGCTCAGTCGGTTGAGCGTCTGACTTCGGCTCAGGCCATGATCTGTGGTTCATGGGTTCGAGCCCCGCACCGGGCTCTGTGCTGACAGCTAGTTCAGAGCCTGGAGCCCATTTCAGATTCTGTGTCTCCCTGTCTCTCTGACCCTCCCCTGCTCATTCTCTCTCTCTCTCTCTCTCAGAAATAAATAAAACACTAAAAAAATTTTTTTAAAAAGTACACAGTGTTTTGTGGTTTGTTAAGAGAAGTCACATACCTTGATACCCTTGGCCTTGAGCTAGTTTAGGAAGAACATGATGCTGCCCTAATTTACAGGTGAGCAAACAGAGTTCTAGAGAGAGGCGGGACTGCTCGCAGGGGGCCATCAGCTCAGAAGCTGGAGGGCCAGAACCTGAGGGCCCCACCAAGGGCCCAAGTGCTGGGATTGGGCACTTTCGCAGTGCCACCCCTGGTTCCCTCTGTACAGACCCACGTCTTCTCGCCTCGGGGACTTCACACAAAGTCTGTAACGTGATTGTGACTCTCTTTCCCCTTGCGAGTAATGGCCAAGTGCTTCTCTTTTCTCTACCCCTCAGCTGGTCTTCCGTCCAAAGGACTATCCAGAGCGTCCCCCTCACACACTCACCCTGATTGGGCCACCCGCTGCCGGCGGGGCCGAGAACACTGCGGGCATGGCTTGGCTTTTTACGCAAGGTCTTTCCCAAGCTTAACTTCTACGCAATTTTCATATTTTAAATCCCTATATGTGATTGATTGGTTGACTGATTGATTTTTAATCTTGATTCATTTTTTGACAGGGGTCAGAGAGAGGGAGACACAGAATTTGAAGCAGACTCCAGGCTCTGAGCTGTCAGCACAGAGCCCAACGTGGGGCTCAAACCTACAAACCTCGAGATCATGACCCGAGCCCACATTGGACGCTTAACATTTTAAAATCACACAGGGAGGCCTATATAAGGTGTGATTATGTAGGTCAACCAACCGAAGTCAGGCAAGGCAGCGCTCCATTCCCTTCTGGTCACCTGTCACAAATCACTCATCTATTTTATGTTTCCTGCAAGCTTGCTTCTTGAGAAGGGCACAAGGACACCTGGGGACAGTGGTGGCAGAGGAGCTGTAAGAGTCATCTTTGTCTGCAAGTGGCGCAAACAAGAAATAGCCAGTCTGAGCAGGAAACCCGAAGAGAAATTTCAGGCCTCACTGGTCTGGTGACAGCCCGATGGCCTGTCACCAGAGGCTGGCACTTGAGGGAAGTAACTCCTATTGCTGGACCACGTCATGTGATAACACGTGCCACCAAACCGCACAGCTGAAAAAGTGAACTCTTGTGTAAAAACAACCTCAGTTCTCCCAAGTCAGGGGTCTACACAGCCTATCCTGGAGATGTCTACACAAAGAGCAAAAAGAGAGAAAAAAACATCTGAACAAGTGAGATTTTCCCAAGACTTTGAGTCTGCCATTTTGAGATGCCTCTTCTTTATACATGAGCACAGAAAATGGGAATGAGAACTGGAGGCCGGGGGAGCACATGTCAGGTCGGAATCTCTGACCCCAGCTGTGAAAGCTGATCTCCAAATCCCACATATGTGGTGGATTGAGCCTCTTTGCTCAAGTGAAAGTTGCCCATCAGCACAGAAGACACTAAAGTGTGGGAGGCATCATTAACATTGTGGACACCTCTGTCAACGTAGAAGGGTCTTTGCCGCCCACTCTAGACCGTGGCTGCGGGGGCAGGTGGCTGTTTTGTTTTTAGCTTAGAAAGTTTACTAGGGGCTGAGGGAGGCAGAGCAACTGGAGAAGTGAAGGCTGTAGATGGTGTGCATGAGACCCTTGCTCATGGGGTCTGGGAGGCTTCCTGCAAAACCAGGCGTGTTCAGGAACGGTGTGAATGCCTGCTTGCCTGGCACTCTTGAGCTGGAAGCAGTTTCCACTTGGAAACTTGTCTTACTGAAAACTTTCTAGGCTGACGAAACTCCCACTAAAATGTAGGCTCCCCACAAAATTCTTTTATTGAACGTTTTCCATGTCCTTCTTGGTGTTCGTTGAATACATGATGGTAAATAAGCCTCCAAGACTCCGTGGGCATCTCTGTCTAATGGCCGCCTCGCACTGTGTCTCTCTTCCCCCTCTCTGCCATGCCCTCCTCCCATCCCCTTCCCGTTTCCCTCTCTGCCTGACTTCTGGAGGTGGGCTGCACCCTGGGCTCAGCTTGGGCCTCTCCTCCCCTCTGCGGATTCTCTACCACTGGGAAGTGTCTCTTTATCCCAACGTTCAAATGCCAACCACACACTAGTGACGCCAAAATGGCCGAGCGCTGCCTTTGACGGGTCCCGTCAGCTCTACTCCCACGTTTCTCCAAAATCATTTATTTCTTGTTTGTGTTTGCCGACGCTACTCTAAGCCTTTGATGAATATTTGCCAAGTGACTGAATAAGCCCTCATACCACCGAAAGGACATCCACGCCAGCAAGCGTGTTGGCCAGTGCCGCACAGTTAACGAGCAGCAAGGCTGGGACAAAGCCCCGCTCCGTCTGCCTCCAGGATCCTGGCCGCGAAACGCACGCTGCCTTTGAGTGTTTTCCCAGCGCCCAGCACCGTGTCAAGTGCTAGGAAGGAAAGCAACAACAATAGCTCCCCAAGGCTTCAAGGCATCCTTATCTTACTTGATGGGATGCCTTATTTTCAGACTCCAGATATTCCTCAGACTCCAGGAATGAACTCGTAACAGAGAAACCAAGTGAGCGTCTAACTCAATCTGTTCTCTCACAAGTGTTGGCAAATGCACAACATTCTCCCTTTATGGGTCAAGGATAAAAAACCGGACAAGGGCACTGACCCCTTCCTCTGTGGCTCTGAGCACCCCTCGCCCTGGCTCAGAGCGGAAGGAGCTCGGGGTCAGATGGGGGCGCTGGGGCTGTACTGAATGGGGAGGCTTCTGTTACTCAGTTTCCAGGGGAGAAGAGCAGACAAGAGCTGGGGACAGGCTGAGCTGGGACAAAAGGAAGTGGCCACAGCTGCGCACGACGCGCTCCCGGGGACAGGGATGAAGCAGTAATTGGCCGGGAGGGAGAACATCTGGAGGAGGGGGGGCAGCAGCTGGAAAGCTACTTGCAAGAATCCGCAACATCTGAGACATTTTGAACAACTATCATTAGAGGTCAGTTCCTATATTTTCCGCATGGAGAAAGCAAATGGGGTGTCCTATGAACTGGGGGTGGGGGGTGTTGTGGGAAACTCTTTAAAAAAACACTTTGGACTTGCTGCCACATCCCTTGATTCTGAAGTTCAGACCTGGGCAGAAAGGAGTGGCCTCTACGCTGCTACATTTCTGGAGAGGTCCTTTAAAAAGGAGCTCTTCCCTGGGCTATGCTATGCTGCTGGGGGTCTGTGCTCAGCCTTGCCGCACACAAGGACAGAGCCTGAGGGATGGGGAATGGAACACGGTGGGGGGGGGGTGCTGATAAACCTGGAAAGTTCTCTGCAATACCTGGAGATCGGAGTAGCCAGCGAGGGCGCCCTGCCCACCACCTGCTAGCACTACGCAGCCCTGTGATGATCTGTGCATCTGTCTCCTCCTTCCCCAGGTGAGTCTTGCGGTGAGAGGTCATTTCTAGCCACCCAAATAGCCTGGCAGACACTCAACAAACATGCACCAAGCCAACGAAGAGACACCTTGAATAGCTTTTGGTAGGTTTCTGGCAGCCAGGTGCAGACATTGAAAATGCCAGTCAAGGAGAAGATCACGGGCGAGCCAACCAAAGGAAATGGCAGGGGTCCATGAGATTTCAATGTCTTCAGAGAAGGCTGAGGGTTGGAAGCCGTTGACCAGAGGTTAAAGCACCTATTGGATACTTCTTAGTGTCAACCAGCTCGTGGAGAGAAGTGGCCTCTGGCCTCTCCCACTAATAATGGGAGGTAGAGGTGGTTTTATTAAAAGCTCCATAGGACACCACTGGGGGACCCACATGCTATGGGTGGGATGCAAGCCAGCTTCACAGTCACCTGCTCTGAGATCTAAATGGGGAAAGAGGGTTCCGTTAAGATGGCCAGTGGGGGCATACTTTAGAAAAGGGAATTATGGTCTTATTTTGTTAAGCCCAAACTCAAAATACTAATGGCAATATTACGATTGTGATTATTAATTTTAAATTTTTTAAAAATGTTTTTTTATTTATTTCTGAGAGAGAGAGAGACAGCATGAGCAGGGGAGGGTCAGAGAGAGAGGGAGACACAGAATCTGAAACAGGCTCCAGACTCTGAGCTGTTAGCACAGAGCCCGATGTGGGGCTTGAGCCCATGAACTGTGAGATCATGGCCTGAGGCGAAGTCAGATGCTTAGCCGACCGAACCACCCAGGCACCCCTGTGATTATTAATTTTAGACAGACACACAGAGAGAGAGAGAGAGCAGGTGAGAGGGGGAGAGGAAGAGAGAGAGAATCTTAAGTGGGCTCCACACTCAGCAAGGAGCCCAATGAGGGGCTCAATCCCATGACCCTGGAATCATGACTTGAGCCAAAATCAAGAGTCAGATGCTCAACTGACTGAGCCACCCCAGCACCAATTGGTAATATTATTAATTATGATTAAAGATACCATTGGCCGACTGCCTGTTACATCATCATGTATTTTATTATTTCATCTGTCATCTCTCCTGGACAACAGCCCCAGAGTAGCCCCAGGTGCTATGCCCACACCTTACAGATGAGGGAATCACCACAAAAAGTGAGGAACTACCCATCAGGAGATACAGATTCTGACCAGAGACTGTGCCTCTCCCCTGACTGAAGGAAGATTCTGGGAGAGAAATGCAATGTGAAAAAGACCCTAAAAACAAGGAAAACAGGAGAAGCATTAAAACTGCACAAGGGCAGAAAAGTCCTCTTTAATATTACAGGAAAAATATTAGCCAAAGCTGTGTCTGAAGGCTGCCAGAGAAAGGAATATAACACTTGAAACATTAAGAACTTAAAATCCCCTAGAAGTCAGGCTCTAATGCAGGCCCTCAAGAGCGAGATCCAGAGACAGATAAAGATCATACCCTCAGGCCAGGCGGCAGTGGACCAGAGACGTCTGCATTTTCCAGACAGTGGTCCTGGGGTCTAGGTGGACCACATCTCCGCCTGGTCAGGAGAAGGGAAATAAGAATCCCAACTCCCTTCCTTGTCCAGCAGTGTCTTGAGAATCATGTGAAATGATAGATGTAACTATGCGGTTGAAATGAAAAACTTCTCAAGGGAATGTTACTTACATCTAAATTAAGTTAAATGTTGTTGAAGGAAGGAAACGGAAAATTATTTTTTCTTTAAACCGAGTGCTTTTTTTTTTTTATACTTCTCCAGTTAGACAGATCAGGCCCTATGACATATCTTTTGTTTCTTTTTTAGAATGATGAATGCTGGGGTATAGTGGTGCATATGGTCATCTGGCCTTTATGGTTCCCATGTGATTCCTAGACACTAAATAATTCATGCTGTTCTAAATTCTTGGTAAGATCCAAGTTAAGGTAGCGTTGCTGCTGTGCCCAAGGACTGGTTAGCTTTCTGGAAAGCTGACTCCACATCCTCCTCCTTCTCTCACTTGTATCTACCCTTTGGTGAGCCCTTGCCAGGCACTGTGCTAAGCACTTGAATTGTGTCATTTAATTCTGACCACCTGGTAAAGTTGATGCTCTTATGCCCATTTTTCAGATGAGAAGGTGCGGATGGAGAAGCTGGCTTGGAATCCAGGTGTTCATCTGAACCCTTCACCACCACCTGTTATTGCCTCCTGCCCTGCCGGCTGGGCTGGGGGTGCCTGAGGACCTCCAGGAGGAAGCAGCACAGGTGGACCCCCCCCCACCCCCGCCAGATCACAGGAATGGGAACAGGAAGGGAATGCCGCCACCCAGAACTGGCACTCATGTCGGTGAGGCCCGTGGGTCTCTCCTGGCTCAGGGCCTGTCCCGGGCGGCACACACAGACCACCCAGCTCATGTCTGGGGAGACCACCCTCAATCAGAAGAAAGTACCCCAACGTCTGCAAGGATGACCTCATTCGCAGCACAGTGCAAGTCAGGAGAAGCGGAGATTCCTTGAGAGACATACAGATTTGACAACTGTATTGACTCTGTGGGGCTCGGGGGTCACCTGGGGCAAAGGGATGTATCAGGGAAGGCTTCCTATCCCCTCCCAACACTTCCTACCTCCTTCTCTGAAAATGAATTCTGCTTGTGATACCATATTAACTATTTCTGTGGCCTTAAAGTATTACTACATCACCTCTCCATGGGGACTCAGTTCCCTCCCACATAAACAGTTGAATTCGATAAGCCCCGAGACCCCTTTGAGCTGTAAAATAAAATGCAACATGACTCTGTGTTTTATTAATATCCCTGCATGGATTTTCCCAGTCTTGAGCTCTTGCCAATGCTCTATAAATTAAGATTCTACAGCTTTTAGCTCCAGTTGTTCAAAACCGAAAACTTTTCATGTAAAACCAACTAGTGAATGTAGAGTAACCTTTGCACTGCAGGTTAACATAACCTGGGGCAGTGATGGGGAACCGAAAGTGTCCCCTGCCAAGGTCGCATCTGCTCCACCCCCCCCCACCCTCCCACCCCCGCAGCTCCGGCTTCACCAATACCCGCCGAGGCGCTGAGACTCTTTGGGCATCAAGGGAGGGGTTTGACAACAGACAACTAAGGTCCCTTCAGCTGCTCAAATGGCAGACTGTACACATTTCTATTTCCTCAAATTGTCTCAGTTTAACTTCTGTGTTTAATGTTGGTTTCCAGTGCTGGGGGAGTTTTCTGCTTCTAGGAAGGGAGAGCACGCAGGGGAGAAGCCAATCTTTGGGAGCCGCTGTGCCCTGAGGAGGCCTGCTGGTTAGAGACACACAGAACAATGAAACTTGGGAAGGGGAAAAAAGGTCTTCCCAGAGAAGCAAACAGAAATAGTTCCTAAATAAAGTGGGGGGAAGGCGGAAAAAGACTTAGTTTGTAAGATAGTTTTTGAAAGGAGACATAAAAAATTTAATAGAAATATGATGACTTTTTTTTTTTTAATGTTTTATTTATTTCTAGGAGAGAGAGAGAGAGACAGCGTGAGCAGGGGAGGGTCAGAGAGAGAGGGAGTCACAGACTGAAACAGGCTCCAGGCTCCGAGCTGGCAGTCAGCACAGAGCCCGACGCGGGGCTCGAACCTACGAACCGGGAGATCACGACCTAAGCGAAAGTCGGATGCTTAACCGACTAAGCCACCCAGGCGCCCCAGAAATATGATGACTTTAAAAAGTGAAATCAGCCCAGAGGCACCTGGGTGGCTCTGTTGGTTGAGTGTCTGACTCTTGATCTCTGCTCAGGTCATGATCCCATGGTTGTGAGATCAAGTCCCATGTCGGGGCTCTGTGCTGGGCATGGAGCCTGCTTGAGATTCTCTCTCTCTCTCCCTCTCTCTCTCTTTCTCTAAAAAGTGAATCAGTCCATTATGAGGCAGGGGGAAAGAAATCCTACAATTTCTTAAGTTTTGTATCCTGAAGGGGCATCCTAGGAAATGTCAGTTCCAATGCAGGAGAATCGCATTTCCTTCCCTACTCCGGCTGTCTGAGCATCTCTGCCCTTGGAAGACTCCGGAATGACAGCCCCGTATTGAGCTCTTTCAGCTTCCTGGAAAGGGCTCTGGATCATTTTGACAAAATCAATAATGTAAGTTCAAATCTGTGTGTCTTCCAGAAAACAGTCTTGAGACATTGGTGGTCCCTGCTACTGTGAAAGCTCTGACATGAACTGCAGGAGAAGCCAGTGCCGGAATGCTCAGGGGACCTCCCTTCCTGGCACACCACACCCTGCGCCCAGCCAGGCCCCTCTTGGCCCCAGCCTCACTGTCTTGTGGGTCTTCAGGGCCAGAAACTCTGTCTCGGGGTACCCCTGAATTCTCCACAGAACAAAACAAATTGTCTTCTGAATCTGAAAAGCAAGCCCACACTATCAACTGACACCCCCCATAAACTTCATTCTTCTCTAGAAACTCTAGGCCTTGAAATCAGTATCAACATCAGCTCATATCAGAATGGCTTAACCATTTGGGGACTTTCCGGTTTTTGGTCCTTGTTCACATTCACACTGGGAGATAGGCAGCAGGTAGGAATGGGCGGGGACAGTGAAGGTCGGAGCCAGGGGCCCCTGGCTATTCTGTGCTGGGTCTGGGTCAAGAGCCACTTCTGAGATCTAACCAGTGTTTTCACCACGTCTTCCACACTCTAGAGTCACATGTGTGTTCATGCTCCGTTATAATCGTTTTTGAAGCCTTAGTCAATTTATCCCAGAAATGAAGGTTTGGGAACAGAGTTAGTTCATGAGTACATTATACACGTAAAGCTAACAATTAATTCTAAGGCTCTTCAAAACCTTATAATTTGACTCCGTATATATACAGTTGGAAACTGGCGTTTCCGATGGACACGCTTTTCCAAAGTAAGCACGCTTCTGTGATCTTGTAGCAAAGGCTGCCTCATATAAGGCACAGAGCTGTGTCAATTTGGGCAGGATACAATGACTCAGTTGCTTTGACGATGGTTCCCTTAAAGAGCAAACTGTGATGTGTCCAAAGTAGTAATTTAAAAAAATCTTTTTATCCAGAATAACTTCTTTGCAAAACTTTGTGGAGACAATTCATTGTTCTGAAGTAGAAACTGTAGACCCAACTTCATTACCAGGAGGGTTACAACAAAGAGCAGCGCAAGGCAACGATAGCAAATACGGGCTGTGCTCTATACATTTTAAGGTGCTTTCACATCTCATCTGCTAACACAACTGTATTCACACTGTGTCTGGCAGCTACTGCTAATGCCCATGTGCTACAAGGTGACGTGGACAGATGAGAGAGAGATGGGAGAGCAGGAGGGGCCGATGCTCCTCCTCCGATCCTTCTTCAGTCTAGGCGGCTGGTATTCATACTCACGATACTCATAACTGTCCTCAGTTTCCCATTTCTAAAGGTGGGCCCTGGCCAGAAGACCCTCAGGCGCCCTCTCTGCCCAGCAACTCTCAGAGGCAGGGGCTCAGGTGGCTCAATCCAGTTATCTTGGGACAACAGAATAGAAGCAAAGTTAGAGTCGGGTGGGCAGGGGGGCTGTCTGATGCTCCGAGGTCCTCTGTAAGGGTTTCCAAAATTCCCACAGTGTGCTGTCCCTCTGCATAGATGTTCAGCCTCTCAAGTATCTGCTTCCCCAGCTGCTTGGGTGATTGGCATTTCAGGACATGTGCCTGACATTCCACAATGTCTTTGTCCTTCTGGTTCAGTTTGATGATCAGTTGCAGACATCCAGGTTTGGGAGGGTACAGTTGGGAGAAGGTAACACAAGTCATTCCCATTGAGCACGAGGGTCATTCATTCCAGGCTCCACCCTTGGGCCTTCACTCTTCTCACTGATAAATTCTCCTTGACTGAGCACTTGATAAGTTTCCAACTGCCTGCTAGTAGCACCTTACCTCCAGTGGGTCCAAAGCTATATTCATTATCCTCCCCTGTACTTCCTTCTCACTACTCGCATCGTCTTCACAAATGGCACCCCAAGCATCTAGTTGCCCAAGGTAGAGAATGAGCTCATTTCTGTCCTTTGCACTCATCTCTCATATCCAGGTGGTCAATAGGATTGATAACTGTATTCCTGCTATCTTTTCTTTTCTTCTTCTTCTTTTTAAGTTTATTTATTTTATTTCAGAGAGACAGTGAGTGAGTGCAAGCAGGGGAGGAGCAGAGAGAGAGGGAGACAACAGGCTCCAGGCTCTGAGGTGACAGCAGACAGCCTGATGCGGGGCTCGAACCCACGAACTGTGAGATCGTGACTTGAACTGAAGTCAGAAGTCAGATGCTTCACTGACTGAGCCACCCAGGTGCTCCTCCTGTTGTCTTTTTTAAGCTTCTGCTCCCTGTTTCTGAAGGCCATTGCAGTGCACATGCCCTTATCAGCTCTTTTGTAACCACTGCAAAATCTTCCTGGGGCGCCCCATCCATGCATCCCCCTCTAGACTGTTGCTAGAAAGACGGCCAAAGCAAGTAAGATCACATGAGCCCTTTGCTTATATTCCCTGTGCAGTTCCTGCTGCTGGGGCCTCCCTTTGTTGGGTGTGGCCTCGATGTGACACAGAACTGATGTGTTCCCAAACTGGGCTCCTTGAGTGATGGTGCTGGGGGCCCCCTCCACCAATCACTCACCTTCTCTTCCCTTTCAACTAGATTAGATAGACCTCTATCTGTCTTATATATGGAGTTTCCTCATTATATTCCATCTTCTAAAATGGTCCACTGCTTACAACCCCCCTCACACACACATACACACACACACACACACACACACACAGATTTACAATCAGCTAATAAATGTCCACTGCAATTATTTTAAGTGGTTCCAAGTTAAGTTCCCAGTATGTGTGCCATTGTGCTGTTATAAGAGGACAGCTTGGCGATACCCTGTTGAAGACACATGGGATTCTTGGGTGAGAGGACCTGGCATTCTAATCTTAAAGGCCTGTTTAGCAATGACCCCTGGGCAAGTTTGTGGGCCCCAGGGGTTGGGTGTGCTGCAAAAGGTTCTTTCCAACTCAAATCCTAAAAAAATCATATGGCTAAATAAAAATTTCAAGAATTGAAGTCAATTGTGTCTGCTCTACACAAAGTTAGGAGGTGCTGGCAGCCTTCAGCAGTAGAAACTGTAAATAATTTATAAGAACTGGTCCTCTGATGGACCTAGGTTAGGCCCAGAATGTACTAGTGGCCCTAAGGGACTCAGAGACTACAGAGTACTACATAAACACCCCTTCCCTCCAATTGGATCAGCACAGATTTCTTAGCCGCTAAATACAGTGCATTGTCTTGTCGGTCGCAGTCACTCAGAACAAGCAGGCCAGCACTCCACTGAGTCACTCTGGTCTAGCCAGTGGATCATCAATTACTTTTTTAAAGCAAGGCACTCAAAAGAACAGGCCCGAGGTTCTATCTAATGGTCAGGACTGGCTACATAACTCGTGGGGCCCACTGCAAAATCAAAGTATAGGGCATCTTATAAAAAAAAAAAAGTGTGAGAACTTTTTTTTTTTTTTTAAATTTTTTTATTTATTTCTAGGAGAGAGAGAGAGAGACAGCAGGTGAGGGTAGGGAGAGGAGGGGAGTCACAGACTGAACAGGCTCAGGCTCTGAGCAGTCAGCACAGAGCACGCGGGGCTCAAACCCACGAACCGCGAGATCATGACCTAAGCGAAAGTCGGACGCTTAACCGACTAAGCCACCCAGGCGCCCCAAAAAGTGTGAGAACTTTAAGACAGCGACAGCAGAGAATAAAATTGACCTTGGGTCCTGCACACCCATGAAGCCAGACTTGTTAACTGCCATAGGTTTATGGTCTGGGAAAGTGATTTTCTAATCGAGGCAGATTAGTGGCTAGAAATTCTGGCAGATTGTCTGAAAGGATTTACAAAGGGCGTCTAAGAGCCAAGTGCAGCGAGGACGTGGTGACTAATTGCTAGACTCAAAGGAGGCTAACATCCCACTCTGTGTAGGGAGCCTCTGGGCAAGTAGGAAAACCCTGCTGGCTGACACTTGCAGGAACTCCCAAGTTCAGATCCAGTGGCTGGGCCGCTGGGGGAGGGCTCCTGCTGCTGCTGAGGGAGAGGTGATGGGAGTGAGGCACCTGGGTGGCTCAGTAGGTCAAACATCCGACTCTTGGTTTTGGCTCAGGTCATGACCTCACAGTCCCTCAGATTGAGCCCCGTTTCGAGCTCTGTGCTGACAGCGTACAGCCTGCTTGGGATTCTCTCTGTGCCCTCCCCGCTTGCCTGTACTCTCTCTCAAAAATAAATAAGCATTTAAAAAGAAAAAGCTAAAATACTTAAAAAAACAAAAAAAAAAGGAATGAGGTTAACAAGGGAAGAAGGATGAGAGGGACACAGCAAAGTCTAAAATTCTACCGTCTCATCCACTGTTTCCCACAAATATCAGAAATGGCTTTTTGACCTCTGCGGCACTGGTTCTTAAGCTTTTTTGTTCCCGAATGCTTTGAAAATCTGAAGAAAACTGTGATACCCCCGCCCCCTGCATCACACACAGCAGCTTACACACAGCATCCTGAAGCCTGTTCTCAGACCCGGGGGGGCTAGGAACGGCCGACTTGTGGTTTACTTTGCTGAAAATGAAGGAACCGATATCAAACAGCTAGTTTTCAGGCTGAGTTGTTCTAAGAAGGCGGTGCCTGCCTGCTGACTGGCTAGTAAATGTGCCGTATGACATGCCCGAAACCCCAACTGGCTGGAGGCTGGCTCTCCGCTCACCCTGCACAATTGCACCACTGCTGAGCTTTCAAGTTGAATGGGGGCTGCTTTACCTACTGGCAAGGGCCCATGTTTCATTCAGGGTTTTCCAGACTAAGGGCTGTGATTAGATAGCGGGTCATGAAATTAGTTGGTTGTGACGAGCATTCAAATTTTTTAAAAAAGGAGAATAGAAAATGTCAAGGCATCTCATGAAACCGTATCTGGGCATTTGTATACGTGGGCACCGGCGTATATGCATTTCTTACTGTAAGTCGCAGGGACGAGAACGTTGGAAAGCAATGACTGCTTTCATTCAAATCTGTGGCCAGCACAGGACAGGCTCTGAAGCACTCGCCCGGTGAATAAATCCATGTACACGTCGTATCTGTAAGAGGTCTAAATACAGGCCCAGTCATGTCACTGCCAGCCTCCCAGAGATCTGTCAGGGTATCGATTCCTGATCAGGAATTTATTTATATATTTATTTAACCATTTCTCTTGGAGTCTGAAAATTTTCATTCATACTGCTGGAACTTTGAGGGTTTGAGGGTGGGGTGGTGAGTTTTATTTAGTTTTGACTGGGGAAAGGAAACTGTATTGTTCCAGTTGAGAGCACTAACCTAGTCACAGAACCAAAAAAGCAACATACTTTTTTTTTTTTTTTTTTAAGAGAGAAAGGTAGAGTGGAGAAAGGTAGATACAGCCAGAGGAATATTCATTTGTCTTTTTTTTTTTTTCCCCTTTCCCTCCCTCCCTCCACCAGCAAATATTAACGGAGCATCTGCACTCCAGGCAGGGTGCTAGTTGCTGGGGATGTGGGACGAAGGAGACAGCACAGCTCTCATTCCGAATAAGCCTCAGTGTATCCCGACAGCCTGGGCATGTGAAGGCAGAGCTCAGGCAGCTGGGGGAGGGGCGGTGTCCCTGAGAAACTGCCCTGGGGGGCCTCCCTGAAAGGTGGGCAGGAGTAAACAGAGGGGACTGTGGCTTGTTCCAGGAATGGACAACAGGACAGGGGGCCCGAGCCCGGAGCTGGAGAGGTGGGCAGGGCACACGTCTTACAGACTAGGTTAAGGATTTTGGCCTCCTTGCTATTAATCACGAGCAGGAATGCACTAATTTGTATGTGTGATATACACACACACACACACACACACACACACACACACATATATTTAATGTTTATTTTTAAGAGAAAGAGACAGAGTGTGAGCAGGGGAGGGGCAGAGAGAGAGAGAGAGAGACATAGAATCTGAAGCAGGCTCCAGGCTCTGAGCTGTCAGCACAGAGCCCGATGCGCGGCTTGAACCCATGACTCATGATCTGAGTTGAAGTTGGATGCTTAACCAACTGAGCCACCCAGGTGCCCAAAGGAAAGCACTTTAAGGAGAGGGGTGATGGCATCACATTCTGTCTGGAGTCACAGACGGTGGGTCGGATGGGGAGAAGAGATGGATGGTGGAGACCGCCAGGAGACCCCTGCTCAGCCAAGGTGAGAGGGGTGGGCAGCCTGTTGCTGGCCATGGCAGCGCAAAGGCTTGGGAAGTGGTGGAGCTAGACCTGCTTAGTGAGAAAGTGCACAGAGCCGCATGACGGGTCAACTAAGGATGGAGATAGAAGGAGTCAAACCTGACTCTTAGGTGTTTGCCAATCTAAGTGTGATCAGCAAACAGTCTGGCTCTGAGCGAGGTGGGGGTCAAGGGCAATGCTGATGGGAGGGTGTCTCTGGGATCCCCAAGTGGAGATGTCAGAAAGCAGGGGTATCTTTAAGTCCACAGCTCTGGGCAGAGGTCTGAGATGCAGCCATAAACTGGAGGGAAAGACAGACTTCGGGAAGACAAAGGGAGCTGACTCTGAGATGGAAACACATTCTCCAGAGACAAATCCAGGAAGCACACACACATCAAGAGGGACAGCAAGGCAAAAGGATACACGTGGCGGGAGAGTGAGACCCAGAGAAACAGACTTTCATGAGGTAATTGCTTGCAGCTCTGCGGGTGTCAAAAAAGAGTATTTTTAAAGTGGAGGTGGAGTTTGACAATTACAGGCAGAAATGAGGCGAGCACTTCTTGGCCAGATAAATATAAAACCCATGGCCAGGGACTGCTCTCATCTGGCGTAGGTCCAATCGTAGGTGCTCTGTGCAGTGCGCACGGAATTCCATGGCCCCAGCCCACAACAGGCTGAAAATGCCTCCGAGGCCCCAGAAATTCTGTCCTTGAGACATTCCTGTTGGCGGGGGATGCGCTTTTCCAAACCATCTTATCAGACATACAATCTTTCTTTTTTGAAAACAATTAAAAAATTTATTTTATGTTTATTTGACAGAGGGTGAGCAGGGGAGAGGCAGAGAGAGAGGGAGACCCAGAATCTGAAGCAGGCTCCAGGCTCCGAGCTGTCAGCACAGAGCCCAACGTGGGGCTCAAGCCCATGAACCAGTGAGATCATGACCTGAGCCAAAGTTGGAGGCTTAACCGACTGAGCCCCCCAGGCGCCCCTGGCTTTTCATACTCAGTGTGACATTTTCTCACGAAGGGATGGTTCAGTCCCTGACACAACAATGGAAACTGGACCTCACTCCTGCCAAGTTCAGGGTCTGAGACCACGGCTGCTCTGAGAGGCCTTATTGGGGGGGGAGGGGCTGCTTTCAGGGTGCAGGCCAACCTCACCTGCCGTTTCTCATTTGGGGTGTGAGCCCTCCCAGCATCCCAGCCTCACCTGGTGACTGAGGAGGACATGACATGTGTGACCTCACTGACACCTGGTGGGACAGGTCGGTTGTTTGATTGTTCCCTCTCTAGACTCAGACTGTCTCAGATCCGGAGAGGTTGGGGTCTCTCCCTGCACAGGGATGATGCTACCAAAGGACCCACTGGGGAATGTAAAGTCCCCCAGGGATGAGAAACATGGGGACTCGCCCTACAATGTCACCGGCAAATGTTCTTTTTATTTTTTTAATGTTTATTTATTTTTGAGAGACACAGAGAGACAGAGCCTGAGCCCAGGAGGTGCAGAGAGAGGGAGACACAAGGTCTGAAGTGGGCTCTGCACTGTCGGCACAGAGCCTGATGTGGGGCTTGAACCCATGTGAGATCATGACCTGAGCCGAAGTTGGACTCTTAACCGGCTGAACCACCCGGGAGCCCCAAGGGCAAAAGTTCCAAAAGGGTGTGTTGGGATGCTATTTCCCAGTTTTCTCTCCAAGGAACTGTTGGTGACTTTTATCCAGAAAGTCCAGGACACACTGGACCCTGGTCTGGCTGGGATCCACGTCTGGGGGCCCCTTGCTTGTCCCTGACATCCTGGGGCAAGGCTGCCACTCCTCCGGTGCTCCTTACCTGCCTGCCCCAAGCGTGGCCTTTGTTCACGGACAATCCCTTGTCACCTGTGGGCTCTCTAGAAAGACTGGCTTCCTCCTTGTTTTCCACCTCGTGGCGTCGGGACTGAAAATGGACGCCTCATTCGGGGCAACTAATGACACTCACACGAACCTCAGAGCTCTTTCTGGCATCACTCTGTAAACCATAAAGAGCTGGCACAGGTGGGGTGTGAGCACGCTGCGAGAGGGGGGCATTCTGGGTAAAGGGAGCAGAGCTGCCATGGGGTCTACCCTTCGGCGTGGCCGGCGTTCGTGGCAGCTCCTGGGGCGGCGTGTCCGTGTCCCAGCACGGCCTGCCCTCAGCCCTCGGAAGGCTTCAGACGCCAGCGCCACTGTGACCCCACCACTGCTCTACCCTCACCTGCCCTACATTTGCCTTTCTCGCCCCCTCTTCTTTATTTCTCTTCCTATGATTGTCCAGCACTGCCCGCCGTCTTTTCTTGTTTTCTCCTGTGTCTGACTTCACAGACACCCGCTGACATGTGCAGTTCTGGCTCTCAGCAGCTGCTTTCATGGCTTCTGGGTCCCCATGCGGAAGCTGCTACTGACTGAATTCTGCACCAAGAGCCAGAGGTGTCCAGGCAGTCAAAGTGAGTTATGTTCCGTACAGACTCAGGTCACTGTGCCACAATTCACTTAAAATATGGAGACTCTATTTTTCTTTTCTTTTCTTTTTTTTTTTTTTTTAAATTTTTAATGTTCATTTGTTTTTGAGAGAGGTACAGAGACACAGCATGAGCAGGGGAGGGGCAGAGAAAGAGGGAGGCACAGAGTCTGAAACAGGCTCCAGGCTCTGAGCTGTGGCCACAGAACCTGACGCAGGGCTTGAACCCGTGAACCATGAGACCACGACCTGAGCTGAAGTTGGACGCTTCACCGACCGAGCTACCCAGGCGCTCCTCTATTTTTCTTTAAAAGCATTAATTTTTAACCTGGGGGGAAATAATCATACTCTCAGGAGACAAAGGGATCAAACACTCACTCCCCTTTGCCCCAACTCCATGAGTTTAATGATGCACAGACTTCTGTTGGTTCTTCCTCTGAAATATTCTGGAATCTGTCCACATTATCTTTCCACCTCCATGGCCTTTCCTGAGCCTGGGCCAAAGGAACCTGTCCCCCCCCTTCGGGACAACAGCCTCCTATCCATCTCCTTGGCTCTGTCTTGCCACCATTCAACCATTCACCGTCCGTAAGGCGGACAGAAGGAACTTTCTGCAACACAGTTAATAAGGCCACTCTGTTGTCTCCTGTCCTTGGGGTAAGATAGAGACGCCTCAGCGGGGCTTGGAAGGTTCCTGCTTACCTCATGCCTCTCATTCCAGCCCTGTCTGCCTGGACTCTCCAGTCAGCTTCTTCCTCTGGTCCCTTGGGTCGGGATGCCTTCTCCTGTCCTGGGCCTCTGCATGCGCTGCCCCACCCCCCACCCCCGGTCTTTCTACTTCCTGCCTCCCCTCACCTGACAACAGGTGCTGCTCCTGTACTTCTCAGATGGGACGCTCCTTCCTCTGGGTTCGGATCTCTCCGGTGTGTTCCCCCATGACCTTGTGCGTTCCCACTGTCCATCTCCTCCCTGTTCCATGGGTGCGCTCCTCGCTAGGCCCGTGAAAGCTCTTTGCAGGTGGGACCAGGTCAACCTCCATCACCATTACCCCCTCCCCGTGCTGCCTGGCACAGGTCTGACAGACACTCACTCAACAGTTAGCAGATATTCCCTCAACGGTCCAATGAAGCGCTTACATGACCACGTGTACAGCCCTGAAGGGTCTTAAGTCTAGAAGCTCACTGCTTCCCTGAGCACAGTATCTTAGTAATCCCAGGCACACGCGCTGGCGACTTCCTATCCACGGCAAAACCCCAGCATGATCGAAGATGGAAAAAATGCATTTCTTTTTGTTTTGGTTCAGCTAAATTGAACTGAAAAACAAACCTATAAATCAGTTACTAATAAGCAATGGTTTTTCAGGCACAAACTGGTTGGTAGAAAACTGGTTACTTTTGTCCTATGATAAATGGCATACCATTCTGTTATGATACTGTTGTGAATTCAACTCATAAGAGTCGAGAATGTGCTTTGTAACACCACCTGACATTTGCCCACGTTCAGTGGAAAGGTATGTGACACAAACCACTGTACAACCCAAGTGGGACTTGGAAAATCTTTGCTTCAAATTTCAATAATGCCATCGTATCCTTGTGGGAAGGTTTTGATTTCCTGAACTACGCCAAGGGTTATTTTTTTGCCAGTATTTCTCAGTGGTATGAAGAAATCAAGACAAGGACAGTGGGAAGGAAGGGATTCTCAACAACATTTAAAAAAATTTCTTTTTATGTTCATTTTTTTTTAAGTCAGAGAGACAGAGACAGTGTTAGTGGGGGAGGGGCAGAGAGAGAAGGAGACACAGAATCCAAAAGAGGCTCCAAGCTCTGAGCTGTCAGCACAGAGCCCGACGTGGGGCCCGAACTCACAAGCTGTGAGATTATGACCTGAGCTGAAGTCAGATGCCGAACTGACTGAGCCACCCAGGCGCAGCGCAACAACTTTTAAGTAACTTTAAAGATGGCTCTATTTAGAGGGCACCTAAGTTGTGGCTCAGTCAAAGTGTCCAACTCTTGATCTGGGCTCAGGTCATGATCTCACATGAGACTGAGCCCTGGGTCGGGCTCTGTGTTGACAGCATGGAGCCTGCTTGGGATTCTCTCTCTTCTCCCCTCTCTGCCCTTCCCCAACTTGTGTGCAGGTACACATACACTTTCTCTCCCAAAATAAATAAACATAAAAAAAAAAAAGGATTCTATTCAGCCAAGAACCCAGGAGGTGGGGGTGTGTGTGTGGTGAACACTCTCATGTGCCTCATCCTGATCCTGCCACTGAGCCCTCTGCTCCCTTCTTTAGAAGAAAGGTTACACAAATGCTCCCAGAAAACACCCAAGAGTCAGGAGCAGCTGTACACCAAGCTCAGCCCGCCTGCCCACCGCCCACCTCACCAAGCTGTGTGTCTGTGTGTTGGACACCTGCATCTGGATTGAGAGAAAAGGGAAGAAAAAGAGGAAGGAAGAAGAATGAGCCCAGTGTACTTTTTTTTTTCTAAAAAAAAAAAAAAGAGCTTTTAAAAATGGCATTCTTGAAAGAAATGTTATTGTGTATTACTTGAAAAAGAAATCAACACAGACCCGCTGGTGGGTGGTGGGTGGAGTAGAGGTGTTACCTGTCATCTCAAGGGCCCTGTTTCCTAACAACTGAAGTGTCTAAACAAGATTTAACCAGGGTTCTCTACTTTGTTGGGGGTGCTGTGAACCCTGTCGGTAGCCACATGAAGCATACACACACCCCTTCCCCAAGTGTTACTGAAAAAACTTGTGTAATGTTTATTTATTCTTGAGAGAGAGAGAGAAAGGGCATAAGTGGGGGAGGGGCAGAGAGAGAGGGAGACATAGAATCCGAACCAGGCTCCAGGCTCTGAGCTGTCAGCAAGGAGCCTGACATGGGGCTTGAATTCACAAACCATAAGATCATGACCTGAGCCAAAGTCGGATGCTTAACTGACTGGGCCACCCAGATGCACCCCCTCCCCCACAAGTGTTACTAAATTCATAAAATACAAAGGGGACAAAAATACTAAGTATTACTTTCAAAATAACTTAAAAATTGTGACATAATCAAATGCATGCTTATTTATTAATATGCCAAATAACAGGAGCTCCAGCTTATCAACTACCGTAACTGTGAAGTAGTAACAAGTGTAAATGTGAATCTGAATATTCGCAATAACTGTGATGTCATTGGAGAATGTCTGTGCTTTCTAGTGGTGACAACACTCCTGACTTGGTTTGTCGCCCGTGTTCATAATTGAAGGAAATATTAAATTTCATTTGAGGTTAGTGAGAATAAAGATGTAATTGTGTTTCCCATCCAAGTTCATGGACCCCTAAATTCCATCCACGGTGCCCAGACCAGTAATCCCTGCTCTAAGCAAACCCTAGGAGCAAGGTGCCTGGCCCCTGGTTGGACCCTGTCCTTGGAGGGAGTGAGGCCCATGGAAAAAGCTGCTCTCTGCCTATCCTCGGGCTCTGAATTGGGTTCTTGCTCCTTTCAGACTGTTGGGCCGGATCACTGAGCTCTTTCTCATGTGGGGGGCTCCCTGCCTCTTCTCAAGTTGCTGCACGCCATCAGCTTGCTGGTGCCTTGTGATTCAAGTACGCCGCTCACCTCAGTCAAGTCTCCCCTTGGATCTTAAAGGACCCACGGGAGCTCTGAGGAGGAGAAGGCCTGATCCAAGTACAAAAAGCCTGTGCTGTGTTGAAATCTAGGATGCTCAGTGGTACAACTTCAGGAGGGTAATATAACCTTCATATGCATACATGAGAGATTTTTCTTTTTTAAGGTTTGAAGGACTTACACATGTATCCTGTCTTGTTAACTTCTCTGTAATCCCAGGGCAATACCTAGCACGCTGAGTTTACATATGGCTTTGCAATGGGCTCAACTAAGGTATGCCAGACACTCACCTTCTCTACCCATCCTGGAGCCTTCAGGAGCTTTTAGAGGCTGGTGAGCATGAGTGACTCATCTTCCTGCCCTCCCTGCACGCCACAGACCTGCCCTGTGCCCAGACACAGAGCTGCACTTGTTGAATGAGTGGCATGTTTCTACCAGGCTAGGGTGGAGGTTAATTCCTTCTCTTCCGTGTGAAAGTCCTATTGTCCACCTGAGGCTCAGCTGAGTTGCTCTCTGCTCTGTATCTGTGTATTATGCGCTTTCCCACAGAGTTTGGGAGGATGCCTTCTAGTTTAGGCTACCAGAGTCTAGCTGTTTGACCGTATGCAAATTCCTCCCCTCTCTGAACCAAAGTTCCCTGTCAAATGGGGGTGATACTTTCCATCCCAATTAATGCACAGGCTGGTTGCGAGCACCAGATGAAAACATACAAACCACCTCCTCATGTAAAAAGCCCCTATAAATATATGATGGTACCATAAAAACCAAAGAGCTCTTTTAGTATTAAATGTTGCTATGTATTTATTACCTTTCCTTAATAAAACACATAATAGTCTCCTTTTCCCAGGCACATTTTTTTTACATTACAAATTAAAAAAATTTTTTAATGTTTGTTTATTTTTGAATGAGAGAGAGAGAGACAACAGAGCATGACCAAGGGACAGGCAGAGAGAGAGGGAGACAAAAGAATCCAAAGGAGATTCCAGGCTCTGAGCTGTCAGCACAGAACCTGATGCAGGGCTTGAACTCACAAGCCATGAGATTACGGCCTGAGCTAAAGTCGGAGGCTTAACCAACTAAGCCACTCAGGTGTCCCTTTACATTACTAATTTTTAAAGAAGTGATTCTTCTTTCTCTTTTCCTAATTTAATCTTTCCATTTCAATTAGTCTTTTATTTAAAATAAAGACTACCTTTATTGAAAATAAAATAAACCTTTTGAAAATAAAACGTATTCCAACAAACCAAATTATTCCCATAGTTTTGATTTTTTTTTAATGTACACACTTGTACTAAGTTTTCAAAATGAAAGCACGAAGGTTATTGTTCACTATCCCAAGTTTTCAGCCTTCAACAGCTCAGTCCTACCCAACTGCTACTCACAGCGGATGGAATTTTGTGAAACATTGTTTCACACCCAACAGCCAGTGTGGCCCCAGATAGGTTGAAAGAAGGAATTTCATGGCTGGTAATGTATATTTCATCCTTTGCCCCCTTAACTCCCAAACCTGTTCCTGGGGGCCAAGTTCAATTCTAGGCAACCGAGGAAAACAACTAACTCTTGCACACTATAAGACACTGTGTATTGTAAAAATATGATTAGACATACAACCTTAGAAAGGAACTTAGAGAGTAACTGGTCTTCAGTCTTCAAATCTCCCTGCAAGTGGCAGATAGCATAATTTCAGCAAATATTCACCTATCTCCCTCTTGAGGTGGAGTATCCTTCCCTGCCCCATTGACAGATCATGGTCATGGCCATGGTCGTCTGCCTTGTTTGGCCAATAGAGGCTAAGCATTGTAAGCAGAGGCCTTAAGAGACATTGCGTGCTTTGGTGCCCCATCACATGGTCTGGTTACACACAATAAGAACGCCCCCTCCACCCCCAACCCCGTAGCTGCAGTCTCTTCAGCCTGGGTCCTCAGAATCAAATTTGAGGAGAAGATGCCTGGAGCCAAGCCCAGCCAGTTCCCAGAGCTGCCCCAGGTGACTCACAGGCACGTGAGAAAGAGAAGTGCTATTTGTTAAAAGCCATGGACTTGGAGTGACAGTTGTCCCTGCACCATTTCCTGATACCCCAATGGAGATTTTGGAGGGTGTTTGTCACAGCATCACTGGCTAGTAGCTAATACATCTCATCGAGTGATTCACTTTATACTATGTGAGATTGGCCCTACTAAAGCCAAATTTTTATCATCTCCATTTCCCGTTCTAGAATTATGTGCTAGTGGCTGAGTCTGGTCCCTCCTTCTTGGACGGCATCTGGGGCCCCAGTGTCTAATTTTTCCAGACTTTTCTCTTATCTCATCCCTTTATGAGAATTCTTCTAAAATGACCATCCTAAGGTCGGATCAGATATCCTGAGTGCTACAAACTTGTCATATATTTCTTTTCAGTGTTAGTTAATTTCTTATACATACGCAGAAAACTTCTCAAGTGCAGGAAGCCTGTCTTATACTTCTTTTTACTCTCTTCCCACATAACAATCTGTTGCCGGAGGCCAGTTCTAATTGTAGGCAATGCAAAATAAACACCTGATTATTATGAATACATACTTTGGGATTAACTGTAACCTACATTACAAAGCCTTCTACAGATATGGTCTGATCACTTGTCTTGATTTTCAACATCCATCCTGGGCCCTGGCATGGCGATCAACTTTCTGGACCTCCACCTCTATTGGCAAACACTGTCAACACCCACTTCAGACACCCAGAGAGACGATGGCCCTAAGAGCAGTTAGAGAAATGCAAGCTTATTGATGAATTTTCAACACATAATGCATGGCTTCCAACAGTCCTCAAAAGATGGTAGCTGTTTATTCATATTATCACCTTCGTTTCAAGGTGGCAAGTCTCACTGCTTGGCCTGCTCCCTATGAGAGATGAGCAATTCCTAAGGCTTCCAGATGGCCTGACCTTCAGGCTCAAGCCCAGTCTGTTCCTCTGGCTCTCAACCTTGACTGTGAATCAGAACCCCCTGGGAACTTGCTACAATGCAGACACCTGGGTCCATGTAATCCATATTAAGGCATTAATATGTACTTACGTGTCCTTACACCTATAACAAATACTTTATGAAGTAAGTTCTTCTGAAAGATGGCTTTGTAGAGTTTTATTTTATTTTGGTAATTGCCTCAAAAGCACCTCTAGGGGCGCCTGGGTGGCTTAGTCGGTTAAGCGTCTGACTTTCGCTTAGGTCATGATCTCGCGGTTTGTGGGTTCGAGACCCGCATCAGGCTCTGTGCTGACTGCCAGCTCAGAGCCTGGAGCCTATTTCAGAGTCTGTGTCTCCCTCTCTCTCTGACCCTCCCCTGCTCACGCTGTCTCTCTCTCTCTCTCCTAGAAATAAATAAAAATATTTAAAAAAAAAAAAGCACCTCTAGACTCTTAATTTTAATGTTTTTTTTTTTTTTTAAAGAAACTCCTGGAGCAGAATGCCACATGGAGGACCTCATCGTGGGGACAGCGTGTTGAGAAAGACATTGCCTGAGAAGAGGCTGGCCACTTGGCTGGAACAAAAGGGTGGCTCTGAGCTACAGTGCAGAGACTCCACAGAGGATGGTGTGGAGACCAGAGAAGAGCTGGGGACACCCAAGACCCCAGGAGAAGGGGGGCAGGTGTGATGTACAGCAAATGAGAACTTCCAGGAAGAGCAAAAAGTGGAGAGACAACCAGGAACAATTTTAATTTGACATAAGAGGAGGTGAAAAGGCTTCCAGGAAAGAATGTCATCTTACTGTCAAGTGAGTCAGGAAGGTGACTTCAAATCCCGTCATCTGTCACTTAAGCTAATAACACCAAATCATTGAAAATGAATGACTTAATCAAAGCCACCATCTCTTGCCAGAAAGGGACTTGAGCTGCTTATATGCAAACCAGGAAGAAATTAGTGCCAAAAATACATGTGCCAACGTCTTGTTTACACTGCTCAGAGGTGGCCAAATTTGGCTCCGGACTTCTTATATGCATACAACTTTTTATCAACTAATGGCAGTCTTCTCAGAGCCATGAACTGCATTCTGGCTCTCTGCAATCCTGCGATGTGTGAGTTACATCACACTGATGGTAACATTCCTGGACGTTATCTTTATTTTGCAAGATCTGTTAAACTCTTGGGCCACCACAATAGATATCCGTGAAAACAGAAACCTCCAAGTTTGTTTCAGCTAAAAGATCTCACGACTGTATTCATTTTGAGCCAGAGGTGGGCACACGATTATCAGAGGCATGCAGGAACTTTCCAGAGGTCAGTGAATGGGAGAAGGTGAAAACATGACTGGTAGCTTAGATCCAAAAGCATTAATTAGATTGTCTGATATGTTCTGAAGTTTAGTTACAGGACCTATTGATTCAACTGAAAAAGAAAGGAGAAAACCGCAGACATGGAGAAAAAACGCACTGGCTGAACAGAAGCCTGTGTGCCTGCGTAGAAAATTCAGAGGCAGCCCCCATAGGAGTTGCAAACAGCTGCCGATTATCTCAAGAGGCTGACTGGCCTCTCTGATTGCTTTCAAGCATTCCTGCAAGTTTCCAAGCCTCTGTCCCACTGTGGCCCCGCTGGGCTCCCTACCCTCCTGCAACGCAGTAACCCCTGCTTATGCTGTACGACTTGGCAAAGGAACCCCTCACACTGTGAAGTCTGGGCTCTCGAAGACCCCTCCCCATGGCACTTGCCGGACTCCCCTGTGTTGGTCATCTCTGCCTTCCTTGCCAGTCCGTGAGACCTTCTGAACAAGAACTGTGAATTCTGCTGATCACTTAGGAGATTCGGAAAATTCAGAAATGACAACAAAGAAATCATTCACTCACTTTCTGTACCTGGTCTGTGGGTCGGTGACATGCTGCGGACTTCATGATACTTAATAGTACATGGCTCCCTGCATTGTTCGTTCCCCAAAATGTGAGTTATTATGGCTAGCTTATTCTTTTGATTGAACTGTACAATTATTTTATCTTGCCTCCTGCCTCAAATTAATTAAAGTTATTAAGAAGTTTGTGGAGAGAATGTATCTTGATTTCTACTGTGATTCCTAACTGATATATCGTCACCTATTTTAATGTATTGATTTGGTAACTAATAACTCTATTGCATTTTACAAAACTAGTTTTAATGTTTGTGGGTTTTCTTGTCATCTACAATGAAGGGATAATTCTACCTGCTTCTTTTTGATAGTTCATATTTATTTTTTTTCATCTTACTGCATTAGTCAGAAAAACCTAGGAATACGTTAAATGCTAGCAGTGACAGTGAACATCTTAATCTGTTCCTAATTTTAACGTAAAATAACCCAGTTTTTACCATAAAGGAAATGGGAGCTTTCTTCATCTTTAAAATCATGTTAAAGGATATTCTTTTTTACTGCCTAGCAACTTACCACAAATGTAGTGGCTTTAAACAAATTTATTGCCTGGAAAAAATGTTAACTAAAATATGTTTGAGATGTAACATTGTATAAATTTAAGATGTACAACATATTGACTTGATACATTTATATAATTGGATTGTCGCCATAGCAATAGTCAGCACCTCAACTACCACCTATAATTAAGCTTTTTTTTTTTTTTGTGGTAGGAATAAGTAAGATCTAGTTTCTTAGCAAGTTTGACTATTATAATGTAATAGTATTGTCTATATTCACATACTGTGTGCATTAGATCTCTAGGACTTAGTTACTATGAGTTGTATATTTGTACCCTCAAACAACTCTCTTGGTCCCCCAAACCCCTAAACTGTTTGTATGAGTATGGTTTTTCTAGATTCTACATATAAATGATATCCTACACAATTTATATTTGTCTGACTTTTTTCACTTAGCATAATGTCCTCAGGATATGTCCATGTTGATGCAAATGGCAGGATTTCCTACTTTCTCATGGATGAATAACATTCCATTGTCTATCTCTACCACATCTTTACCCATCCATTGACAGGCACTTAGATTGTTTCCATTTCTTGGCTATTGTGAATAACGCTGCAAGGAACATGGGGTGCAGATTATCTCTTCGAAATGCCGTGGCTTTAAACAGCACAAATTTAGTGTCTTGGGATTTTACTGGGTCAAGAGCTTGACTCAGGGTCTCACCAGGCTAAGATCAAGGTAAAGGTGGGGGTGCAGGAGCCATTGGGCTTGGCTCTTCTTCCTTCCCAGCTTAGTTCAGTTCGTAGGATTCATTTCCTTCTCCCTTCTCCACATGGATCCCTCCAACTTCAAGCCAGCAATGTAGGATGAAGCCTTCTCCTACTTGGAATCTCTGGGTTTTGCTCTTAAGGGCTCTTGTGATTACACTGGGCCCACGTGGATAATCTAGGATAATATCCATTATTTGAAGTCAGTTAATCTGTAACCTTAATGGCGTCTTCAAAATCTCTTTGTCAGGTAAGGCAACATAACTATGTGAGTAACACCAGGGTATGGAGATCACTGGAGCCCAAATTCTTCCCGCCAGTTCCCCCAATCTTGGTTTACCAAGTTTCAGAGTTAGAAATGGGTGCCAAATTTATTAAATATCTTTTTATCATTTATTGTCATGATTATATACTTTTTGGCCTTTGATCTACTGATATAGTAATAGACTTATTAACATATAAAAAATTGCATTCTTCAAATATGACCTTCTATGTCAGAATGACCTACTCTTTTATTACACTGGTAGATTAAATTTGTTATGTTGACTTTTATATACATTTATAAATGAGAATCTTTTTTTTTCATGTTGTTTTTGTCAGATTTTCGTGTTAGGTTTACGCTGTCTTGGTGAAATGAACTGAAAAGCTGTCCAAGCTGCTCTAAGATCTGAAACACTATTCAGAGTGCAGGAAGTAAAACTGTTTGATTCTAGCATCTTTTTTTGTATTAGTTTTTTTAATATCTAACAAAAAATTTTATAATATAATGTGAATATTTTTCATATCAAATATACATCTAAATTTAAAAAAAATTAATTCCAAGTTAGTTAACATAATAATAGCATATATAGCATAATAATAGTTTCAGGAGCAGAATTTACTGATTAATCACTTACATGTAACATCCAATGCTCATCCCAACAAATGCCCTCCTTAATACCCAACACCCATTTACCAATTCCCCCATTAAACACCCCTAGAGCAACCCTCAGTTTGTTCTCTGTATTTAAGAGTCTCTTAGGTTTGCCTACCTCTCTGTTTTTATCTTATTTTTCCTTTGGATCATTCTTTAATAAACTCCTCAGCTTTTCATTACTAGCAGTCTAAGTTTTCCACTCATTCTTTGACTAATTTCCCTTAAAATCAGGTTCCACTGAGATTTTCAAATCAATCAGCATTGAATTATATAATATGCAAACTAATCCAGTTACCTTCCAATAACTAAAAACTTACCTGTATTTGCCCCCTTTGAATCTGTTATTTCCATTTTGTTATTTTCTCTTTCAGTCTTACCAGAAGTTTATCTTTATGTTGTTTATTTTCCAAAGAATTAAAGGTGGTATCATATCTATTTTCCTGTTTTGTAGGTCATTCATTTTTTTCTTCCTGTTTTTCTTAGGTTTATTTTGCTATTTTTTCCTATCTTCTTGAGATGGATATTATGTTTGTTTATTTGCTTCTAAGTTCAGTTTTGTTTTTTGTACTAGACTTTTAAAAACTTTTTGTTTCATTGGCCATCCACGATCTAAGTAAACTTCCTGTTTGGGGAGGATCCCAAAATAGGTGCAGGGCAGGGCCCTACCCGTCCCACCCCCCATACCCACCCTGGCTTATAGAAGTTGAAAGTGGGTAGTTAACCTCTCCTGCCTTGCTAGTTCCTTGGGTGTGGAAGCAAAACAGGCTCAGGTGCTCCCACCCAGATCTCTGAACCCAGAGTCCTTGCAGACAGAGAGAGTCACAGTTTTATGCTGATGGCAGCAGCAGAGTTAGAACTCAGTGACAATGCAACAAACATTTTGCTTGCAGTGTTCACACATCCTAAGATGTCCTACTGTAGTTGTGACTGGCTGCACTCAGCCTTCCCTGGCTCTTCCTGGTTTCTAAGCCTGGCTCTCAGGCTTCTCCTTCATTCCTATGAGCTACTTGATGGCTTTCCAAATAATTCCTTTCCTGCTTAGCTTAACTATTTTGTGTGTTTAAAATTTAGGATTCTAACTAGTGTAGAGTTCCTTTTGCATTTTTCTTATTGTCATTTTCGAACTATTTCACAACTGTGATTTTGAGGTTTGCATTTGAAGTTTAAAAGCTTTTCAAAAAATATCACAATTGATTAGGTTTGTGTATTTACATCTTTGTGATTGATTTTGAGTTTTACTGTTGTGTCATCAGGTAGTATGATCTGTGCAAATATCTGTTTTTGGAAAACTAGGAATTTTTTGTGGCCTAGTATGATTAATTTTTATAAATATTCCATACACAGTTAAAAAAAGGTAAGTATACTTTGTAGAAGCATAGTTTAGCACATATTAATTATATATTAATATCCTTTATTTTCTTCTTATATTTTATATTACCTGAACCGTCAAAACTAGAAGTATGCAATTGTTTCTCACTAGCATTATGTTTGTAGCAAATTATCCTCACCTTCTCTAACAACTTTTACTTTATACATTTTAATGCAATGTTATTTGGTGCATATATGTTGATGACTGAATTGTTTATTGTGCTCTTTACCAGTGTAAAATTACTCTCTTTGGTTTATGTAATATAATAAATATACTGACTTCTATCATTATGTAATAAATAATATAATAAATATAACAATATAACATTATATATAATAAATATAATGAATTCTCCTTGGTCTGTTCTTATTAACTCTCTTTGAGGACTGTCTTTTATTTTGATGCAGCTAGCTACTAGTAGTGTCTGACACATAGGTGCTTATTAAATGTGACTGAAAAGCAAAGATACTGGAAACTTGGTGGTGGGAGGGGGACTACAGCAAAGCCCTTTCCATTTCGGTTTTTGGAGGAATGCAAATGCCTGCTCTTCCCATACAAAATTTCCTATGGGAAATTAATAGCCCTATCACCATACCCTAATAGTTAAAAATAAATTCTAGAATGCTACTCCATACCAGAAGCGCTGCAATTCCAAATCTCAGATATTCTAAACCTCCTAATACTGAGGACAACCGTGTAGCAGTAACTGAGCTCTGATGTGCACAGAGTGTACACAACAGACAAAATATCAGCAGTTGAGCTTAGAAAACTACGTCACAGAGGCAGCAGCTGGACTGATGGGAGAGAGACACTGTAGAGTGAGAAGGGGAGTGTGTAGTACTCCCAGGAGAGAAAGAGCACAGGAAAAAAGAGACAAGGGAACAAGAAAGTGAGTCAATAAGGGATTTTTTAAATGGTGGGAAAGGCCTACCAAAACCAGGAGTCCCTGAACACCAAGTCTCTGTGGGGGGCCTCTGCAGGCTCTTTGTGCCGCCTACACCAGAGCTGACACACAAGGACAGAACTAAATGGGACCAGGGCACCCCCTGTATGAGGAGTGAGGCTGGCCTTGCTTACAGCATACCAGGGGCCAACACAGCCTGAGGGCTTCATGTACCGTCTTCTCTGTCCTCACAGCACCTCCAGATGTGTCACTGCAAATGCAGAGAGGGTCCTCCCTTCCTAGACAGGGCAGCAGGCTTGGGATCCAGGGAGCTGCTGCCTCCAGAGGCCACCTCGGGGCCTCAGGCTAGGCTGCCTTCTACCTGGTCAAAGCTAGACACCTGCACACAGCACGGGCTTACAGAGGCTTGTGTGCTCTGTCTCTTTGTTTATCAAACTCAACCAAATCCACAGTGTGTGGTTAAACTACTTTCAAATAAGTCCCTTTTAATTACAGGTTTAGAGTGTATTAAAAATACCCAATTCCAATGAGAGCTCCTGGCTATTCTGACCCTAGACCAGAGCCCACCAAAGGACAGACTTCCCTGAAATGTGGAGGGAACTCACTTGGGGCTCTGAGATATACAGCGGGTTTGAGAGGACCTCCCGAGTGTACAGTTTGCTTTCTCAGCACCTTCAGTTACTCTCAATTTAATAATGACCTGAGGGAGCCTTAGGATCAGAGAGAGCAGAAGTGGCCCCATGGCCCTAGATGCTGGTCATCTAAAAATATTTTATAACTTCAGAGACTGCCTGGCTGAACAAACACGACAAAATAGCTGGTTCCATAGGTGCAGAAGCAATGTGATAGCAACCAAGAAAGAGAACTAGAGAGAGACAGAGAAAGGTTTTGAAAGAGAGACAGACAGAAACACAGGTAAATAGAGACAAAATGAGAGAGAGAAAGAGTATATTCATTCCAAGACTGCAGGTCATCTATATCATACCAGATTACGGGGAAACAAGGTGACCCCCATCACCCCCTGAACTTGTCCTATGCAGGTATTTTTGGAGCACTGTTAGCAGCATTCCCCTGGTTACCCACAGTAACATTAATGACAAGCACTCTCTGAGCCCCCACAGCATGTGGCAGGTCTATACTGGGTCCTTGCTGGGCATAGCCTCACTTAATCCTTCTTTTTTTAAATTTTTTAATGTTTTATTTATTTCTGAGAGAGAGATAGCATGAGCAGGGGAGGGTCAGAGTGAGAGGGAGACACAGAATCTGAAACAGGCTCCAGGCTCTGAGCTGTCAGCACAGAGCCCAACGTGGGGTTCGAACTCACGAACCGTGAGACCATGACCTGAGCTGAAGTCGGACGCTTAACCGACTGAGCCACCCAGGCACTCCATTTCTTTTAATCCTTAAAAGAAACTTACGAGGTAGTACTAGGGTCATCCACTTTATAGATGTGCTAACAGCTGGGGTAGTCAGATAACCTACTCATGTACCAATATCATCCAATGACAGGACCCAGATCCAGTCCCCAAGTCTGAGTGTGTTAGAGCCAAGTTGCCAACCATAAGGCCCTGCTAACCCATTCTATATTTGCACCAGGCTTTGCTCTCCACGAAAGCTTTACCATCAGTTCTTAACTCAAAATACAGAGCCCTTACAAGTTTGCTCTCATTTCAAACGTATTTAACAAAGAAAACCACTCTTCTGAACTGCCTGGGAAACCCCATTTTTCCTCTCCCTTCTCCCAGCATCAAGCGGCATTTATTTGTGTCCCTAGGAAGAACCGACCCAAACCCACTCATTACAAGGGAAGGGAAGCCACATGTGCTAACTCTGGCTTTCAGCATATCATTGTATTTTTCTCCCTGGCTGCAAAAAGCAGAATTCTTTCAATAAAAACGTTCTATCTAAAAATAAAATCGTGGCAAACTCTGCAATTACACTTCTCAGTTGGAGACATTTGCTTTCCACTCTATTTTCCCAAATGCAGAACAAAGTCCAATTTGCTGGTCTGCTAATGGGTTACGCCAAAGGCCCAAATGTAGCATAATGAACTGGAAAACCGAAGCGATGTAGGTGTGAGTCACTGTGTGGTTGTTGCAGGAGGGCTGTGAGTAGCTTTATTTTAAATCACCCGTATGCTACTTATCTCACCTGTCATTTGCACAGTGGGGCCCTGATCAGGGTTTGCCAAACCCCAGCCCCAGGGCCATCAAATGATGCTGAGGGGCAGATGCTGGTGATATGCTCTCTGGCCAAGTTTCCTCCTCTGAAGCCTCCTCCCAAACTTTCCCCTTTCCTCTCTTTTCACTGTTCTGTGCCTCCCAATTACAGGACACCGCCATGTTTATTTGTGGAATGCTTGGATTGCCACTGTGACTTGGATTTATCAGAAGGGTTTATGGGGCACTTGGGTGGCTCAGTCAGTTAAGTGTCCAACTCTTGGTTTTGGCTCAGATCATGATCTCACAGTTCATGCTCCTTGTCAGTCCAGAGCCCACTTTGGATTCTCTCCCTTTCTCTCTGCCCCTCCCCTGCTTGCATGCTCTCTCTCTGTCTCTCTCCAAATAAATAAATAAATAAACTTAAAAAAAAAAAAGCTGCAGAAGGGCTCCTAGGTATTATAGACTGATGGCTCTTATTTTCTCAGCTGGTAGTTTCCATAAGATATTGTACTACCTTAAACAGTTATATTCTGGGAGAAGTGCACCATTAACTGGGGTTGATATATAATTTTGGTAAGGAGATTTTACTTCTAATTCATCAAGGTTCTTTAAGGGATATGTATGAACACCTATGACTGTTGGAGGGAATAAATAAGACAATTCTATGAGCTTTTAGAAAGTGTTTTACAATAATCCAAAGAGAATTTTAAAGCACTATGAGCTGGGGAGGAAGTTTTATCATGATTAAGAGTCTAGCCTAGAGAAAGGAAACAGAAGATTGGGACCAAATGATACAAATGAACAAAGGGACAGTCAGATGTCTAGAAATGGGTAAACATTTTTATAAATGATAAAGAGAAGGAGGTGCCCAGTAAACGTTATGGGTTTGTATATAACAACTCCCTACCTATAATGTCTAGTGGAATAAGTCACTGGACCTCCAGAAAAAGGCAAGCAAAGTAACAGAAAAGCTTATGTGAAAAGCGCATGTTATATACTATTCCATCATATAACATTCATTCATGCAATATCAAAATTATGACCCAAGGAGCGCCTGGGTGGCTCAGTCGGTTAAGCGTCCGACTTCGGCTCAGGTCATGATCTCACGGTTCGTGGGTTCAAGCCCCACGTCAGGCTCTGTGCTGACGGCCAGCTCAGAGCCTGGAGCCTGTTTCAGATTCTGTATCTCCCTCTCTCTCTGACCCTCCCCTGCTCATGCTGCCTCTCTCCCTCTCTCAGAAATAAATAAAACATTAAAAAAATTAAAAAAAAATTATGACCCAAGAGAGCGTCCTGAGAATCCCTACAGATTATTCCCTGCAGATGTTTATGCCACCATGATGCTCTGGCTTAAAATGTCCTCAAGATGGGCATGAGACGGCTGATGTCACCAGGAAACACATTAGAAACCTAACGAAGGCTGTCGTGTGTCTTTGAAGGAACCCTAGTGTGCCCCCACATAGATGACCAGGTGTAGTGTTGGTCATCACCCCCATAGAGGGCTACAGTTGATCAAGAAATTATCCAGAGAAAGCCAAACAAAAATATCACGGGAGCAGATGTAATAATAGAATAGCAGCAACAATTATAGAGCCTATACAGCGGGCACTATTCTGTTTTCCTTGTACTGATTCATTTAATCGCTCGACCGTCCCATGAAGTAGTTACTTGTATCAACTCCACTGTACACATGAGAAAACTGGGGCATAAAGAGTTTAAGTAGACATGAAGCTCGTATTTATACCCAGGCCATGTGGTTCCAGACTTTCAGCTCCTAACTCAGGCTACTTTCAAAATGGGAAAAGACTGAATGTAATTCTATTCTATTCTGCTGGGGGAGCAAAATCTGAAAGTAATTCATCTAAGTTAATAAAACCAAGACAAGGCCTGATGGGGGAAATCATGGATTTTCTACCAAATTGTAGATTTTTAAAGTTAGGATGAAGCGAATTTCAGACAAAAGGAAAATAGCTTTGCACACCGGAAGCACATTATAACATTCTATTTTCCTCAAGAATTGAGACTACAGGGGCGCCTGAGTGGCTCAGTCGGTTAAGCGTCCGACTTCGGCTCAGGTCATGATCTCACAGTTCGTGGGTTCGAGCCCCGCGTCAGGCTCTGTGCTAACAGCTAGCTCAGAGCCTGGAGACTGCTTCACATTCTGTGTCTCCCTCTCTCTCTGACCCTCCCCTGCTCACACTGTCTCTCTCTCTCTCTCAGAAATAAATATAACATTAAAAAAAAAATTAAAAAAAAAAAAAGAATTGAGACTACAAATTCTAATAGACTCAGGAAGAGTGTTGGGCATTGATGATATGAGGGAAACAGGTTTGTTCCGAGCTGACCGAGGATTCCCATGCCTAAAGCCCAGAATTACCCTTGGTCATTTCTATTAGAAGCAGGCTATGGGACTGGAGAAATGAGGGTCTTTCTCCATGGGCAGAGCCTTTCTGCAATCACCCTTCCTGTGACTTGGGTCTTCTACCATCTCCTTGCCAACTTCATCTTTAAGAAGCTCCAGCCCAGGGAAGACTATGGTCTGTGAGTGTGGTAAGAGGCTCTCAGTCTGAAGTGACAGGAAGTGCTTGCCAAATAACTGCAAAAGACTGGGACCCACGGCAGTTGGAAAATCCTGTCCTGGACCAGTGGTGGCAGAGCCGTAGAGCCAAGTCTTACAACCGATAACCTCCGTGTCACCCATTCTTTCTGCCTATTTCTCTAGTCTGTCCTGGAGAAAACCAGTGGACAGAGAGGGAAGGTCTTGGTGGTCACTGGGAAGAGCCACGATCCTAACTTAGGCCTGGACGTCTTCTGGCCTCTGCCTCTTTTTCTCTCTTTGTGCTTCCAATGCCTCCATCTCCCAGCTCAGTGCTCCTCTGAGGAGTTGGAAGAACTTCACAAAGCACATCCGGCTCCATGTGCCTCCAGCCCTTCGGGCAATGGAGGGACCCAGAGGTAAAATGATTTCTAGTGGCTGCTGATTTGGCAGCTCCAGGGAACAAAGAACCCCCACTCCGGTGTGTGCATGCCTGGAGGAGCCGGTCTAGGGCGCTGCACCCACAGCGGGGGGTGCTGGAGAATGTAAGAGGAAAAGAGAGAGACTTGGGAACCCTAGGCTTGGTGAACTGGATACATGGCAGGAAGCGCTTGAAATAGTAACTATTATTGTTGCTCAGTTTTGGAGGATTAAAGTGACACCCATGCCGATTCCCTTTAGCATAGTCTACACACGGGAAATCAGCTACCCCGTCAGCTACAGACATCTTCCCACACACACGAGGGGCGGGACAGAGGCAATTTCCGCTTCTACTCACCTACGCAGTTATCGCAAAGGCTACAGTGAGAGGCGCGAGGAGGCCGGAAAATCTTGCAGGTGAAACAATATTTGAGTTTCACAGTCTGGCCATTGATGATGACTTCTTTGGTTCTGGGAGGTGGGCGGTACCCCCCTGAACTGGTGCCGTTTGCGATATCTGTGGAGAAAAGAAGAGAAAGGGCACAGCCCTTAATACAATCATGTATCCTCTGCAGGCTCTCGCACCTAGGAGGCCTGGAGCCTGCATTCCCAAGGGCAGCGGCCACACCTGGCCTTTCTGCGAGGCACCCGACTCCACACAGGCAAATGGCAGGTGCTGCGGAGGGCCTGCTCTCCACGGCCGACCAGCTCCTGGCCAGGGGCTGGGCTACCCAAAATAGTTCACACAGGTAGCGGTCGTGTGACTGAGTTCTGGCCAATGAGGTTCGAGCACACATCGCAGCGCCCAGCCAATGGGTCCCTCCCAGTGGAGCCCCGCCCACTCTCTCCTCGCCCCCCAGCAGGGCCACCATCAGACCAGATACTGGGGACCCTGAATGTGCAGAAAGGAGGGCTGCCTCTCTGATCTCTTCACCCTCCACACTGCTACATGGACACCAAATTCCCAGTGTAAAATTGCTGAAGGTCTGGGTTTTATTTGTTACAGCAGCTAGTGCTGCCCTAATTAATAGTCGGTGATACTGACATCAAGATCTTTCTCTGATAGTACATTCCAAGTCCTGCTTAAGGGTCGTCCACCTTGCACACTGGCCTCCTCAAAAATATCAGGTATTGGATGGGGGGGTGCGGGGGAATATAGAATATATATAAATATGTGTGTGTGTAATTTTTTTCAAAATAGACATATTTAAATATATATTTTAAAAATAATCTGTATTTTGTTTATTGTCTGGCCAGCATCTTTCATTATTTTCTAGAACTAGTTTTTTAAATGTTGAAAAAAATACAAATACGTATTTTTTTTTTTACATTTCATTTTATCTTACAGATCTGGTTCTTGTCTGTGAGTTCATATTAGAATCGCCCAGGGAGCTTTCTAAATTCCCCTAATGGATGGACCCTGCTGCAGACCCATTAAATCAAAATCGAGCCCTGGGGTGATTCTAATGTGCTGCAGGGTTGAGAACGAAGATAAAACATCCAGTTTTATTCTCCTCTAGGCCCCTCAGAACCCTGTGAGGACTGTCAGGAAGAATCTGGGGCAGCTACCTGTGCAGCCAAGCACAGGAGGCCATGGGGGGATGCAGAGTAGCAAGCGTATCTAAGGGCTTGCGCAGAGACTGCCGTGGGTAAACAGCTAGTTCAGACTCGAGGGCCTGAAGGAAATATTGGGAAAGTTCCTGGTGTTCTAGAAACAGAGCTGGTAACATTAAAGGTTGCTGTCCATTTTACTTCATCCACACTGAAAGGACACACTATCAGACAGCAATAGTTGCAACACTTGATAAATTTCCCAGGTGGCAGGGATGAGTCCCAGCCCCCACGGGGGCCCCCACATGCAGCCTGGGCAGGAGTTACAGGAAGAGCTTCCAAAAGCCCTGATATTTCGGTCCTGCCCTGAGAGAGTCTGACTTCATTGGTGGGAGTACAGTCTGGCTTCAGGGTTGTAAAAACACTCCAGGTGGGGTGATATGTGCAGAGCCACACCCTCTTCCCACCCCCCTGCTCTTACAGAATCCACCACTCATGCGTCATGAGTTCAGGGACCCTTCACCCCAATCTTTTTTAAGAGGAGAACAGAGGTCTGAAAATCTGCCCCTTGCCCTAAGTTTGGTATTTGTAAAAATACCAACCCACGTGGTAGAGGAAGCATTGTCAGTGGTTATCAGCCATTTTCTATTCATGGAAAATTAAAAGTTCTACAAGCAGCTTATAGAAAGAAAGGACAGAGTTCAAGAACACCCAAGGGAGAGAAGGCAGTGAGGAGGGCAGGGAAATGGGAAGAGTAAGGAGCAGCCTTCCGCTTCACCTCTTCGCTGAGGACAACTCTTCTACTTAGAATAATTAAACGGGCACAGAGCCATCCGAAGGACCCTGGGTGGCCTTGCCAAGCAGGATACCCTCTCTTGGCATGTGTCCCACTGTCCTGGCACCCCAGCGGCTGCCCTATCAAACCTCCCAATGGATTCTGTAATAAGGAGAAAACAAAGAGACAGCATGGCTGTGTACTTCCCTAACCACCAGGGTAAAAATAACTTGCTTTGAATACATCAAAGATAAGGTCAGCTCTCTAGAGACTGTGCCAACTGGGCGCCACTAGGGCCTAAATTAATTATGATTCGGTGCCTCACTAGCCTTATGTTAGCCATGACACCCACTGTATCATTTAGCTCTTGCAAACAGGGGTAGAAAAACTAGAAAGCCAGATATATGTCTAAAAATAATAGTCCAGGGGATCCTGGGTGGCTCAGTCATTTAAACATCCAACTTCGGCTCAGGTTATGATCTCATGGTTTATGGGTTCAAGTCCCACGTCCGGCTCTGTGCTGACAGCTCAGAGCCTGGAGCCTGCTTCAAATTCTGTGTCTCCCTCTTTCTCTGCCCCTCCCCTGCTCATGTTCTGTCTCTTTCTCTCTCAAAAATAAACATTAAAAAAATTTTTTAACAAAAAAAAAAAACAAAAAATGAAAATACTAAGCCCATCAGCAAAATTTGTGTTAATTTAATCAGAAAAGTTTAAAAACTGAATTGTCACAGAAAGTGTCTTAAAAAGCAGGGATGACCATCTTATCCACACTCAAACTTCTAAAATAGCTTAGTCTGAGTAGGCAGTGACTTGGAAAAGTATCTGCTAGCACTCCTTAAGACTAAGAACACTAGTGATCTTGTTCCAAAGTACAATTTCGAAAGGTTAAAGATTTGATACAATGTGAACTGAAGGTTAGAATCCAACAGACAAGATAAACTGAAGCTTAAGAATTAAGCTAAATCTGAAAACTCTTGGACTAAACATCTGGAGAACTTTCTATGTCAAAGAAATGGAAGAATCAGAAGACCTGGATTCAGGACCCAACTGTGCCATTATTAAGTGACTGAAGAGCCACATAATGAAAAAAAAAGTCGACTGATATTTAGAACCTACAGCTGACCCTTGAATGATATTGGGATTGGGGGGATGACCCCCTTGCACAAATCGAAGTATAACTTTCGACTCTCCCCAAAACGTACTATTAGCTTATTGTTGACCAGAAGCCTTACCAGTAACATGAAGTTGATTAAGACATATTTTGTATGTTATATGCATTATGTACAGTCTTCTTACAATAAAGTAAGCTAGAGAAAAGAAAATGTTATTAAGAAAATCATAAAGAAGAGAGAATACATGTACAGTGCTGTTCTATATTATTGGAGATGCCTGCATGCATAAGTGGCCCCGTGCCGTGCAAACCTGTCTTGTTTGAGGGTCAACTGTATTTACTCTAAGTAAAATACTGGGCCAGAGGCCATGGAGGACCCATAAATGAACAGAGACAAGGGGAGAAGTCAGTAAGGGGTCCTGCTGGGCTGTCTGCTGGGCAGTGGGTCTCCTGGCCAGTCTGGCCCCCCCATTCCCTCAGGGCCAGCTTTCTAGATGGAAGTCTAATAAAAACCCACCATGGGGGTCCCCCGGGCCACACACGGTCTCCCAGGCACCTGGCCCTTCTCTTGCCACACGGTCTTACACGGAGCCTGTGCTCAAAGCACAGTGGCCCGGTGTGTCCCCTGAACAGGCTGCTGCTTTGTATTCCAGGCACGAAGTCTGCCCATGAGTCTCCGTTTCATGCGGTCTGAATCCTTCCGTCTTTGAGGACCAGTCGAAGCTTCTCTTGTAGAAACACTTTGGAAGCTGAGCTGTTTCCTCCTGTGGACTTTTTTACCATACGATTCGTTGATGTGTATATTATATTCAGTCGCTAGATCATGTTGTGCTGTTGGGGACCAGTCTTGTGCTGAGAGCAGGGGAGACTCGTTCCCTGCTGGTGACATTCACAGGCTGGAGGGAAGACCTGGGGCCTCGCTGGTGCAGTCAGTACAGGAATCTGCTTCCGTGTCTTCACCCAGGGGCTGCTGGAGTGCAGAGGCCACGCCTTGCCCTCCCTGTTCCCACTGTCTAGCCGAGGTTCTAGCACACAGTAGGTCTTCAAGAGGTGCATGCTCAATGGAAGGCCAGTAGTCCCAGCAGGTGGGAAGGAAGAATGCCTGGATGCACGGGCCTGGTGTCCTCCACACCCAGGCATCAGCCAGGGGCCCACTGCGCCTTGTCCTCTGAGCCAGTGACTCCTCCCTCCCTGGGAACGCCTCTCCCAAGATTCCTGAGGCTGCTGCTCCTCTTAAATGTGTCCACTGTTGCTGCTGGTCCAGTGACCCATCTCACACAGCTAGTCTGCGTATGCGCCCCCAGAGCGGGCCGGGCGACACGGACAGCCGAAAACTCAGGGCGCCCCAAAGTTGCTGTTTCTTTCACATAATAAATTCAACATCCACTCCAGCCAGCAGCTTTCGGGCATACCTGCGCCCAGGGTAGATGTGAGTCACTGGGCACTGGAACCCAGGGCTCCAAATACCCACCTGAGCACAAAGAAAGTGTCTCCTCAACACACAGACTGAGGCTCACAGCTGGTCATAAAATCTGTCCTCGTCCCTGGAGATGGCGAACACCCGTGGCCCACGTCACGGGGCACAGAAGGCGGTGCCCTGTGCAAATCCTCAGTCACTCTGTGTTTTTGGTTCTGGTCATTGTTGTTAGCAACAACTGTGCCCTCCGCTTCCAAGGGCTGCTCTTTGTGGTTTAAGTACAGACGCTGAAAAAGGATAATTGAAGTTTGCAATATCTAACGGTTAAACAACACCAGAATTTGGGAGGGGGAGCCTCTAACAGTACTGCAAGTTTACGGGAATCAGTATTGCTTAAGGACATTTTTATATACAAGTCTTTTGAAAGCAAACTTCAGAGCCTGAAATGGTCTTTTTTATTTTTAATACAGTTTCCCCTTCTTGCAAATTGTTGGTAGCTGTTGGTGTGGAGGCAGAAAGAGTAACAGAATCTCCAACTGGCATGAGCCTCACAATCAGCAAAGAATGAGGGGACCTGGGGAGCGGGGGAGGGGCTATGCGGTGGGAGTCCAGGGACACAAAACTGCCTGGTGACTAAGTTTCTCACTCAGTGAGAAGTCCCGGGCTCACCAGAGGTCGTTAGTAAGTTGTTTGTTAACACATGCCTATTTCAAAGCCACTCTCCAAACAAGTCTTGCTCTTTGCTTGAAGGAATAATAAATAGGACACTCACTCCCTGAGAGATTCACTTGTCTACCACCTGATTTATTCCCACTCCCAATTCAGGGAGGAAACTGTTGAACGTTTAATACTGCTGAAGTTCACCATATGAAGCAACTGAACTTTCCCTTCTTACGATGCAAAGGGAAATATCCAAACTTATGAAAGACGTACATTAAGATTTTTTCCTTTACCAAAAGGATTTGGGACAGTGGGATTCCCTGGTGCGTTGAAGTTTCATGATGATTCTACCACTAAAAGTGTCCTTCTGGAGGGAGGAACCTCTACTAATAAATGTTTAACCGGAACGAGGGTAAAGCTTCTCTGCACTAGGATACAAGTCGTAGGGAAGTGAGATTTGCTTTATACTCAGGTCTTCACGACCATGTCCATTGCATGGCTGGATGACATCTAATGCATCTAAAATTTCATAAGGCTCATGTCATTGATGCTTTGCAGCATTTGGGACAGACTACCCAACCTTGAAATGGTTACCTCTCATGACGGAAAATGGCTAAGAGCCAATTAACACAGGCTCTTGGCTAACAGTCTGTGAACTTCTAACCCCATAGGAAAATATTAAGATGATGAAATCTTAGACAACTCAACTATTAAACTGTTAGGGGTGAAAAGTAGAGCAAATTCTGATCTGTCCACAGACATTGGTTAGGTTTCCACCCAAGGATAAAAATGTGAATATTTTCTCACCAATATATTGGATGGCAGTAGCTTTGCCTCCATAAATGCTTATATACAAATGTGCGTTTGAGGGCTCATGAAGGAGTGACAGTCCCCAGCCCTCTACCACCAGCTGAAAGCTTTGCTCTGTCAGTTTGTCTTATATATTTGTCTTCAAAGACGAAAACTGATGCGTGAGGAAAGGCTCATGCAGGCGGTTTTAAGCCTGAGCCACACAGACAGGCAGACAAGGGAGAGGCCCCTCTGCTTAGAGGGGCACACATCAAGGAGGACCAGAGAGGGGCAGGAGCCAGGAGCGAGAGAGTGAGGAAAGCAGAGGGGGGAAGCCATAGGCAAGCGTGGGCCCCACATGAGACATGAGGGAATGGAAGACCTAAGGCATTCGGGGCCCAGCCAGTCTTTCCCGGTTCCCTAATCCAACATCTGTGAGTGTTGGAGGTACTCTGGTAGACAACACAGACCTGGCTCCTGCCTTCAGGGAGTTTACAGTCTAGTGGAGGAGAAAGATACTAATTAAGTAAACACGAAACTAAATGTGTCATTATGCACTGTGTTACTTTGAGTCAGAGAAGCAGGGAACTCTGTCTGCTTGGCATGAGGACTCTTCCCAGAAGACCATGTGAACCAGGATCTGGAAGCTGATGGAATAGGGCTTCCTTAGGCAATGCCTGTGCGTGCGTGTGTAAGTGTGCATGCACGCTGGGAGTTAGGAGCACGGCATTTCAGACAGAGGGAATAACTTGTGTCCTGGTCCCAGGGCAGGAAGTAGATGGTTTATTCAATCTGCATGCAGATTTGAGTGACCAGGACACAGTGACTGGGAGATGATCAGAGAGGAAGAAGGCAGGGCTCGATCACACAGCCTTGTAGTCATGTTTGGGATATTAGCCTTCATCCTCAGTGAAAAAGGAAGCTTGATTGTTAAGTTTATATGTGACCTTGGCTAAGGTATGTGCCCAAACACCACCAGGATGTTGCCGAGGTGTTTTTATTTATTTTTAAATGTTTTGAGGTTTATTTTTGAGAGAGAGAGAGAGAAAGTGTGTGAGCAGCAGCAGGAGAGGGGCAGAGAGAGGGAGACACAGAATCTGAAGCAGGCCCTAGGCTCTGAGCTGTCAGCACAGAGCCCGATGCAGGGCTCAAACTCACAAACTGTGAGATCACGACCTGAGCCAAAATCAGACACTTAACTGACTGAGCTGCCCAGGTCCCCATGCTGAGGTGTTTTTAGGAGTTAACATTTAAATCAGACTTGGAGTAAAACAGATGATAGTCCACAAGGTGGGTGGGCCTCATCCAATCAGCTGAAGGCCTTAAGAGCAAAGATTGAGATTCTCTGAAGTATAAGAAATTCTCTTCAAGACTGCAACGTAGAACTCCTGCCTGTGAAAATTTGGACTCAAAGCTTTGACATCAACTCTTGCCTGATTTTCCAGCTTGCTGGCCTGTCCCACCAATTTCAAACTGGCCAGCTCCCACAATCCCATGAACCAATTCCTTAAAAATAAATCTATGTACTCCTGTTGGGTTTTTTTTTCTGGAGACCCCTAACACAGGAGCCAAGAAGGGTTACATATACGTGTGTAATACAAACATAGGTAACATGTGAAATACCACATGGACTGCAGTCTCAGAGATGGGCTGGGGACAGAGGGAAGCAAGACAGCCAGTTTGCAGGGATTTGGAATACAAGCTGGAGATGACGTTAGCTCAAAACAGGGTGGTGGCTGTGGTGACGGAAAGATGTGGACACATTCTGGAAATGTGAAAATGGTTTATTAGTGGATGTGGGAAACGAGAGACGGGTGGGTGCGCAGGGTGAGTCTCAGGCTCTGGACGGTGCAAAGGGGCACTGTGGCAGCATCCTGAGGCAGGGGGTGGCACTGGCTTGTTCTCATGAGGGTGCAGTGGGGGGAGGCAGGGAGGGAGAGATGGCCTGCTGGTACTGAGTGTGAGGAAGTAGCTTGGGGCATATGTGCACATACAGAGCATGACCTGAGAGGAAGGGCCTGGGATGGAGATGAATGTCCCTTGGCCTCTGAAGTTATCAGAAGGTGGGGGGCCAAGGGCTGAGCCCCAAGGCAGTCCTACGTTTAGAAGCAAGGAGCACTGGAGAGGCACGGTGTCACTGAGTCACAGAGTCTGCTACGAACGCATCTGGAAGACCCGACACTGGATTCCCTCCAGGAGACTGACTGGCGCATCAGCACAGCAAAGGTGCTGGAAATAAAAAAGTTCAAAGGAAACCCAGGGTTTCCTCAATGAACTTGGCCTTCATACCTTCCAAGGATACTCCCATCCTGTGGGACAAGGAGCGTCCTGTGGCCCCCTAGCATGCAATATGCCGGTGCAGAAGGAGGAAGCTGGCGGGGCAATCGGGGTTTCCTCCGGACACAGGGGACGTGGCTGTGACTGTGGTCGGAGTGGATGCTGGGGTGGAGCAGGAAGGAACTGCACTCTCTCAGGGCTGGACAGAGAATGCTGAAAACAAAGCTCAGCCAGGATGGGCGAGGGGATGAAGCCACCGTGCTCCAATGGTTGAAGTGCGCGCACAGAGATGGAAAGGCACAGGGCCAGGCTCAGTGCGTCCGCTGGCTTGCCCTCAAGTGGGTAGAATCCTGGAATGATGCAGAGTCCTGGAGAGGGAGCCCCCCTGCGGGGATGGATGGAGAGGACAGCGGTGGGGGAACTGCTACAGACTCCTGGGGGCGGGGGCCTGGAGGAGGACCTGAGGCACACGCCGCATAGAGAGATTAGGCTGCCTGCCCTTGCTGGAGGCGTGGGGGGTGCAGACGGGGCACTTTTTCCCACAGAGTCTCACCACCACCCCCACACCCCCCACAGTGCTGCCTTCATGAACAAAGCAGGGTGGAGGGGTCTGGTGTGGGGACCGTGGCAGCCTGGGAGGAGGAACGGAAAGGGACTGGCAGGGACACTTTCTGGCTCTGACGCCGGTGATGTATGTGTATGGTTCCTACTCACAGGTCTGCCGCGAACCCCTCACCAGCATCTTAAGTGGTGTAAACAGTTACAGCGTAGGGGGTAGTGGCGGGGTAAGGGGGAAATGGGCCTGCAGACAATAAACCCATGCCTCACAAAGTGGCTCAGCCTTGACCTCACGTCTCCTGCATGCGCAGCTGGGTTTGGTCATAGCACGTAATTTCACATACAGACCACAAAGGCTTTGGGCTTACTCTGGACGTGGTCATCAAGGGCTCATAGGATAGATCTCCTTTAGGAGAAAACTTGGTCGAGGAGAAAGCATTTGTCAGATGAGAGCTTGAACAGATACTCTTCAGCCACATGAGAACCCTACCGCTTAAGGCTTTAACCAAGAACTGAGAAAAACACAATGAAACATTTGTAGAGAACTGGGCAAGGCAACCTTTCTCTGTCTGCTTGATAGAGGGTAGAAAAAGGGAGGCTTGGAGAAACAGCTCCATGTGCTACTCAGTGCTAGCTTCATTCATTCATTCATTCATTCGTCTTTTCAGATACATGTTAGCACCTACCACGTGCTAAGCAGTGTTCTCAGTGCCCTGCATACAGTGGTGAATAAGATAAGTCCTCTGTCCTTTCGTGGCTTACACTCTAGGAAGGGCAGATAAGCCCAGAGTATGGATCTTTAAGAGTACAAATGAATCACATTTAATAAGAGATCTTAGTTAGGGCTGATGATCAAGGTCAGCTAGGACAGTGATTCTCAAACAGGGGTGATTTGGGGCCCCAGGAAAAAAATCTAGCTAAGTCAAATATGTCTGAAGATGGCCGGAAGGAATAAGTTAAGCCCAGAGATGCTGTTAAACGTCCCATAATGCACAGGAGAGCCCCCACGGCAAAGAATTATCCAGCCTAAGAAATCAGTAAGTGCCAAGGATGGGAAACATTGGCCTGGGGCCTTGCTACTCAAAGTGTGTTCTGTGGACCAGCAGTATCAACATCACTGGGAAGCTCGTTAGAAAGGAATAATCCCACGTGGTTTGGATGCATATGACAGTTTGTGAAGCATTGCCGAAGCAGACCCTCATTAGCAAGCAGGACAAAAGCCTAGTGGAGACCCTGATTGCTCGTTAGGTGCCCTGGCAAGCATCACCTGTGAAGGTTTGCTCGCTTACTTGGAAGAATTTTAAAATGCAGAAATTCCTTACTTCTGAAGATTCTGAGGCCCACAGGGTAGGGTCTAAGAATCAGTTCTTCTGGTAAAGATCCTCTCTGTTGCATATTTGATGTTGAGGCCAGGGATCCACGGCAAACATGATGTACATAAGAGCTAAACCCTCAGCATGAGTTTTTGGATCACTGGGCTGAGAATTTCAGCAGCAGGCCCAGGGATGCTGGAGAGAGATGTGTGCCATTTATAAAGATGCTAATGTTACTCAAAGAGCTGATGCTATCTCATTAGTTATGGAAAATGGAAAGTCAGCTGGATGAAATGGCCAGTCCAGGTTTCCAAACTGCCCATTTTTCTTGTATTTATAACAGTGTAACTTTTTGTTCAAAGACAATCTTAAAAGAACTGGAATATCCAACCAGGCAAGAATGAAGTGACTCTGGTTGACATGGATGGGCCCTGATTGTTTCATGCTCTGGTCCCAGGGGACACAGTTTGAAAAATATGAAGGACAACAGCTACAGCCTGTAGTGGAAGCCAATTTCAGGTAAGTAAGGCCCTGTTAAATTAGAAAAGAGATCCTGTCTACAGCTGTGTACTCTCATAGAGTTAAGGAGATAGCTGTGAGTATGAATTGTAACTGTGACCAAGGAGTAGTAAACATCAATCTTCATCCTGTTGCAAAAGTAATTCCATGACAGTAAGCCCAAATATTCCTAAACATAGTTCTGAAGCACATGTTCCAGAAAATAGGAACATAGGCTGGCATTGGTGATTTTTTTTATCTGGTAAAGAAAACAGGCCTCAGTTTCTCCACATTTAAACTCTGATAATTTGAGCGCCCATAGTTCAGGGGCATGATAATTAGTTGAAGGACCTTGAACTGTCAGATGCTATGATATTCAAAGCTATCAAAACTTCTCTTTTGGGGGCTTGCCCAGATCCTCTAGGGCAATATATCTATGTCTATATCTGTATCACTAATTAATGCAGTTAAAGACACAAGAAAAAGAAAGAGCTTAGTAGCTATGACCTGTTTAACTGAGTTAGTCCAAACCATGCTTATAGCAAAATGAAAATTAGTGACTACCTTATTTTTTGCCATATTTTTCCCTCACACGGATGCCCAAGCCTTGCCCTTAAATGTAAAAGCAATAAAGGTCATGTTGTCCTTGCCACGTTTTAATTTCTCTCAGATTTTTGTCTAAGTTCTCTGAGTGTGCGCACGCGCACACACACAAATCTGCTGTGCTGCATAAGTGAGTATCAGTTCTTTAACTGAAAGCCAAAGGTAGAAATACTCATGTGCATTTCCACTTCACGGGGCACAGCTTCTGTGTTGTCAGAAACTACGATGGATCAAGAAGATGTAGTATGTTTATACAATGGAATACTACATGGCAGTGAGAAAGAATGGAATCTGGCCATTTGTAGCAACATGGATGAAACTTGACAGTGTTATGCTGAATGAAATAAGTCAGGCAGAGAAGGACAGATACCATATGTTTGCACGTATAGGTGGATTAGGAGGAACTTAACAGAGGACCATGAGGGAGAAGAAGGGGAAGAATAGTTGGGGAGAGGGAGGGAGGCAAACCATGAGACACTTGAATGCTGAGAACAAACTGAGGGCTGATGGGGGTGGGGGAAAGGAGGGGGGTGATGGGCATGGGGGAGGGCACTTGGGATGAGCACTGGGTGTTATTTGGAAACCAACTTGACAATAAACTATTTAAGAAAAAAAAAATAAACCTGAAGATTACACTTAGCAAAAAAAAAAAAAAAAGAAAGAAAGAAAAAAAGAAACAATGAAACAGAGTACAGTAATAGAGCTCAGTCTGGGTTTTCAGGGTTTGCAGTATTCTATGACAAGAAGGTGAGAATGAGGTAAAAAGGGGGGCACTTTTACCCCCTTTTACCCCCAATGAAGTGAGAATGAGGTAAAAAGGGAGGTTATAAAGGGGAGTGAGAACAAGGTAAAAAGTGCAACCCATGCAAAGGCAGGGCTGCATTTCTTCATTATCCCTAGGCAAACCTGGCATGCTTTTATTAGGGTTTGAGTGGCACTAATGTGAGAGTGCTATGAAGCCAGCTTGGATCTCATTGTGTACAGTATTAAGGTTTTATCTTTAGCACTGAGAAAAAGGGAATTAAAGATGCCATGGCAGCACTAGTGAATACTATTTAGAAATGCACTATATACTTTAATGGAAAACATGCCCACCTATGTTGGTTCTCTACTGTTTTCTCTTTTGCCTCTAATCAACACTGATTGGCAAAATTAATAAGAATCTTCAGTAGGATCACTAGTATAAATCTATACATGTGTATCTATGTTATCTATCTAAACTTTAAAAGCTTATATTATACATATATATACATATACATATATATATACATATATATATATATACACACACACACACATACGTATATATGTAGTATTAGCAATAACCAGTTGGAAACTACAAAGGGATAAAATCCCATTTACTTCAGAAAAAGTAATCACAAAACTCTAGGAATAAACCTAAGCTCCTCCCCGAAAAAAAAGAATGGTTGACAGGTTCCAAATGAGAACCCTATAAAACAACATAAAGACTTTAAGGAGGTTTTGAAAAACACAGAGGAGCATTTCACATCCTGGAGTGCAAGATTCTGTATTTTAAATATGTTAGTTCTCAGATTACATTATACATCTATTACAATTGCCAATCAAAATTCCAATATGATTTGGAGAATTTTGAAAAAGTGGAAAAAATGATTCTAAGCTTCATTTGGAAGAATAAACAGGTGAGCATATTTGCAACAGTGAAAAAAAATCAGGGGAAGTAATTGTCCCAGGAAAAAAATGAAATATTGATACAGAATAGAACATTCCCAAATAGATGCAAATTCTGTAAGATTCACTATTTGATAAATACAGCTTTTCAAATCGATGGGGAAAGCAAGAGTTATTAAAAAAAATGGAATTGGGATAAATATGTAACCATCTAGAATGAAAAAACCCAAAAGTTAGAGCCGTCTCTCATATCTTATATGAAAATAAACAAATGTAAAACACAGAAGAACTAGAAAAGTATACATAAACTAAGAGTCTGGGGGGTAGGGAAGCCCTTTCTATACATATATGACAAGGAAGCATACCTAAAGATGGGTAATTCTGACTACACAAAAACCTGTATGTCAAAAACTCCATAAAATGCAAATAGAAACATTTGTTACCATAAAAAGAGTAGTATCTTTAAAGAGCTCTTATAAATGATTAAGAAAAAGACAGGTATCCCAATAAGAAAATGGGTAAAAGAGATGAACAGGCAACTCACATGCAAAGGGAAAAATAGGTCAGTAAAAAATGACCTATTGAAAAAATTTGTGATTTGCTGCCCCCAATTCCAAGCAAAGTCAAAGGTTAATTTTAAATGCTAATTATTTAGTATTGCTGAGAGCAGGGAGAAGAGCCATGTTCCAGTACTGTTGGTGAGAATATAGATTAATGTAACCTTTTGAGGAACAAGTGGCCATATATCTCAAAACATTAACAGCCTATAATTCCTTTGACTGAGCAAGAGCATCTTTAGACATCTGACCTCAGGAAATATTGATGAATGTTGACTGTGACACTGTTTTTTAGTATTAAAAACTGAAATGTCAATAAAAGGGAATTGGTTAAATGGATTGTGCTATATGATCATATAATAGGGCAACCATATACCTCTTACAGATGCAGTAGAATGGTTCAGAGTATAGAGCCGGGGAAAAAAGTCTGTTTGCAAAATAGTAATGTATAATGTGAGCCCATATTTATGTAAAAATACATTACACAGAGAAAAAGTACTGAAAGACTACATCAAAATGTTAACCATGGATATCTCTGATTAGTAGGATTAATTAAATAAATTAGTTAAAAAATACTTAAAGAAGTTCTTTATACTTCTCAGGGTTTCCATAATCAATATACAAGTAAAACCTTAGGTTGCAAGTAACTTGTTTTTCAAGTGTTCTGCAAGACCAGCAAACATTTCTACTAAGTTTTGACTTAATAAACGAGCGATGTCTTGCAATATAAGTAGTACATGATGCTAAACATCACATGATCACAACTGAACCAGTGGTTCTTCTCTTTGTCTCTCTCTCTTGCTGTGGGATTGTTGCTGATTGTCTCCCATGCTCGGATGCTCAGTCTCAGGCCATGGTGTTTGGCTGAAATCAGTGATTTTTTTCAGAACACTGGAAGGTGTCCACAACTGGCACTAGTGTACTTTTTGTTCACTTCCAAGCACCTATGGACAGTCCTTTGCTTTTCCAGACAAGAGTAAGCTTAGGAATGCTTTGCTTCATCCTAGGTGATGCTGCCTGCAGATATAGACCCTTTCCGCTGCTGCCTTATTTCCAGTTACATTAAATACAGCATATGACAAGAGTTTATTAACACTGTACTAGAGTCAACCTCAGTGCATGAGTATACAATAGCCCCCATGCAGAGAAAAATTCCATTGAGCCAATAGGTAGCAGGGATTCTGTTAGTGATAATGAAAGTTGTCCTACACAATAACCCTCCCCTCTCTTGTCTCCCTCACACCAGCCACAAAGGTTTTCAAGGGTACATGCAGGTTAATTTGTTCATTTTTCTTTATATTTTGTATTTTCTTTACTATGGTGTATTATATTACAGTACTATAATCATTTTTATATGAATATTTTTGGGTCGTAAAATATATCATCTGAGTTTCCATTATTTCTTATGGGGAAATTTGCTTTGATATACAAGTGCTTTAGATTATAAGCATGTTTCTGGAATGAATTATGCTCACAAACCTAGGTTTTACTGTATATTACTTTGCAATGAACAAAAAAATGTTACTTTTAGAACAGCTTGGAAGAGGCATAAAACATTTACAAAAAGGGTTGTGATAGTCTGGGCTCCCTATAATTCATAAGCTTAGATATCAATGGAAATATCTCTGCTGCTTCAAAAAATATTTTTAAATTCATAGATTTCAGCAATTATTTTATTTTATTTTCACTTAGTGACTATTGAGCATTTTCTATGCATAAGGAACTTTCCAGGAACTGAGGATAAAGCAATGCACAAAAGTGCTTTGTTCTCAGGCAACTTACATTTTGTGCAGGAAGAACAGACAAGAAAAGGTTGTGAGCAGAGGTGACATTCATCAATAATTTTAGAAAGATTTCCTCTCTACCTCCCCTAAGGACTGGTTGCACGCTAGATGTTTTTTAGATTCTTTTTTCCGTTCCTGAAACAATAGGAGAAGGGGTTTTCTTGACTCATCGGGTCCACTTGTAGCTCTTGGAATCGTAATTCTCCTCCCGGCTCTCTGGCAGCACATGGTACTAGCTGGGGCCAAGTCACACAATTAGCTCACTTAACGCAGATTATCTCAGCATAACACTTATCTCTAGGAGCAGTGCCTTTCATGCTACAGAGCACTGCATTCTTTCATCTGCCACCATATTGCCCAGATTTTGTGCCATGAAAAGGCAAGGGGAATGGAGAATTTTCCTGGGAGTCAGGAGAGCAAGTTATATTGTTCACACTGGCACCACCAAGTAATTTAACTTTGCCAGGCTACCCAGATCTGTGTAACAGGGGCTGGAGAGATGGACCATGCAGCTTCTGACTTTCTGGATATAGGATTCTATATAGGCTCATGCCCCTCAGCTTTCTGACTTCACTTGGCTCTGTGCTCTTCATTGCATGTGTGACTAAGTCTGCGTAACATTGAAAAACGTGTCTATGTCCTCCATGAACTCATTTCTTGTATTTTTGCTTTAGTCCCACAAGTGGATGGCAAATGGGTTGAAGGCCCACTGCAGGTAAGTACTTAATAAATGCTCATTAACCAATCCTCCATTAAGGCAATAATCTCAATGCGACACCTTTCTACTTACAGCGATTAAGTGAAATAATTCAAATACTCTTGCTTTCAACTGTACCAATGAGGACATGTTTCTTCCTAACAAAACAGCATGAAAGAGTCCCCCCCCACCCCGCCATGCATCTCCAGTATCTCACCCCTAGGGCCCCACACTTGCCTTAATGGGTCCACTGTGGCCCTCAGAGTCCCAGACCTGTGAGTTCTCTGGTGCCAGGTCTGAAAAACGGCCAAGTCTGTGGCAAATCAGGCAAGAATGAGTTTCATCCAAACTTGCTTGTAAGGTTAGCAGAAATGATTTTGTCTGCCCTTACTAGTGCTCACTGGTACTTTAATAAAGCACTGTAAGTGCTGTGAATAAGAATGTGTAAGGAAGGGTGGAACAGAATCCAGATAAATTATTTCACAACAAGCACCTTGTGATCAATAGCAGCATGGTCGAGATTTTGACCAAAACACAGCATGGTCGAGATTTTGACCAAAACAAAACAATTCCATTTTTCTTTTGTTCTTTTCAGTGCTCACAACGTGACTTGCGGTGATAGTCAACAGGAGAAGAAAACTTGAGTTTCCAATTCTTGAGATTAGCAAGTAATGGTCGCCAACGTCTACGTATTTTTGAAAACCATGTATGCATAATATAAAAGACAATTCCCAAAGGCCTACAATTCTGTCTAGCCACATAGACATATTGATACTGCTGAATGTGATTATGGGTTTTTAACCCCCTTCTGGCAAATAAAGCGGCTTGCTCAGGTCCCAAGCTTGGTTGGCGTAAGAGTGAATAAAATCTGAGTCTTTATGCCTTTTGCTTCTGATTACCCAAGTAAAACCCTCAGCCAATCCCCATCATGTGACAGTCAGCAAATGTCAACTAAGACCACCAAAGAGAACAGTTTTAACCGTAAAGAATATGATGTTTGATTTTTTTTTAACGATATTATCTTGTCAGCCGGGTAGGAGTTTCTCAGTTCTTTTGTCAATTAACTTGGAAGAAATATGACTGAGAAATTCTTTGAGTTTCCAGCCCAGTTTCCTCTGTGCGAGGACGCTGATATTCCCTGACATTCTTTCCCTTCTCTGCCCGGCAGACTAATGGGTTCCACCCAACAGAGCTGCTCTGAACGGCCCCGTTCGGCCCACCAAAGTATCTCGTGTTTCACGTTTGTTCCGGCTTCTGGAAGTCTCAGCACTGCAATGCAGCCCACAGCTTGGGCTAATCTAGAAGTGTGGCCTTCAGAGGCCCTTAGCTGTTTGCTTTGGAAACATCCCCCGCACCTGCTGCCCATGCCCTTTACCGCGCGTCTGCATGACAGCAATTTTTGGCCCGAGCCTCTGCGTCCTTCTCAGCACTCTGACCCGGACAGCGTCCATCAGCCTGCCTCTGCCGGCCGGAGGCGAGGCAACCCCTACCCATGTTTTTGTATGCGCAGGAAAGAAGTGACCAAATTTGTTCTGGACACACACAGCGCTGATAAATGGAGAGGTTCTGCCTGGACATGTGTCTCTCTTATAAACATCTAGGAACCAGGTACCGGAAACAAGACAAGAAGAGCATATGCTCCCCCTTCAGACAGAAGAGACTCTGCTAGGCATTTGGGGAGGAAACAACCACAACCAACCCCCACCCCCCCCACCCAACCATCATACACAGAGCAGAGCAGTGCAGAAACCAGACACTTCTGGGTGACCTCATGCCACCCAGACCCGCCCCAGCTGCTCCTCTAGCTTGGAGGGTGGGTGCTGGGGCAGAACTTTCCCAGGAAGCACTTCTAGGTTCCTCCATGTTGTTCCCTGGGGAGTGTGTTCCCCCATTCAGGTCCTAGGTCAGCTCCCTGGCCTTTCCTCTGGACTCTAGGCTGGTAGCCAGGGCAAGGACTCTGCCCTATTCTCCCAGCAGTTCTGGGGCCAGGCCGGTGCTCGGCACCTGGGAGACACTCAATGGGTCCGTCTGCAGCCAGCAGGTCCTGAAACCACTGGGCCTCCAGCCTGAGAGGTCCCAGCATTGGACTGTCCTGCCTCATTCCTTTCTACCTCCTGGGACGCCTCCTGCACTAACAAAGAGCTCCTGAGGGGTTTCTAGTCTTGGCCTGAATGGCAGAGTGGGTTCGTGGATGGAACTGGGGAGGAGGGGGTAAAGGATAGGGGTTCGCCCTCTGACAGCTTCCCAGCCTGCTTCACCTCCATTCTCTGAGGAGCTTGTCAAATCAGCATGGCGCTGTCTATACCTGCAGCACCTAAAATGCTCCACATGCATTTGGTGACATTTAAAGGCAGTTAGTCCCAAGCATTACTGTGTAAAAGGATCACCTTGGGGAATGTGCTAGAAGCGGACTGCCAGGCCCTACTTCCTAGAATCGCTGATCTGTGGGTTTAGGTTGGGACCTGAGGCTCTGCATTTTAATGACAGGGGGTCTACAGACCTCAGGATGACAGACCGTGACTCAAGGGCTCTTCCTCCCGCCCACTATGTAAGGGACACAGCTTCTGCAGACACCCTCTCTGGGGACCCCCACCCCTCACATCTCCCTAGAGACGCTTTATGGGGAGCCGGGGCTCCTGCTGTCTCCCTACCAGAGCCGCTGACAGGAAACTGGGGGCCTGCACAGAGTGAACAAGGGCAAAACACCTCCTCAAAGGGCTTCCGGTCTTTACTAGTTGGGAGCCCTGCTGGCCCTTCTCACGGTTCTCACGCTTAGGGGGCCCTGGACCCTGCTTCCTTCCCTCACTGCCCAGACATGGAGGTTTCGTGACCAGCCGTGGACTCACACGCTCTCGTGTGGCGCTTACTGCACACTTCACACTCTAGCGCCCCAGCAGCAGCCCCACCCCTCATGGCCACACACCTTTGGGACCTCTTCAAACCCTCCCCTCCCCGCCAGAAGCCCTCTGAGCTAAAGAAGCAAAATTATTTCTTTGCTACACCCCTGTTTCTCACTTATCCCCACAAAACCCTCAGACGCTAAGAGAAGAAAAGACTCCAAGAACCTCCATGCAACACATGTTTAACTTTTACATCAACTCAACAGCTCAAGAGCTATTGGATTATCAACTGAGGGTGGCCCCTTTGTCATATGCTTCCCCCATATTTATGCTCCTGTAGGATCGTGGGTCTCACATTTGGGGACTTTCAGACATGCGTGTGTCCGGCAGGGAACCTGACTGCTGAGTCAGAACCTCCAGAAGTCTCTGACACGTATAAATGCATTTTACAACTGAAAAGTAATACACATATGGTAAAAATAAATAAATAAAAGTATCATGTAAAAATATAACCCCCCCACGGGGATTCTAATCTGCACTGACAATGGAAACCCTGAGCTTAGGATGCCCCTGGGACCTGATGGCTACTCTAGGTATTTGATAAAAACTCAAGCAAAATAAGTCCTTCTGAACTGTGTGGCCTCCGCGCCCCCATCCACGGCACGCTTCTCCCATTCACGGCCATGTTGCTCTGAGTGAAGCAGAGTAAATGCCAACATCACGGGGCAGCCGCGAGAGTCACCGTCAGTAACAGTCTTAAAGCTGTGTCCTGGAACACAGGGTCCTCGCACTGGGCCAGCGAACACATCCAAGCTCTGAGGACTCAGGGTCCCCCTAAACCAACTTCCTGCCAGGTGTCCCTGTGCTGGCCATTTTTCAGTTTTAGTTTCTTAGGGGCTTTGATTCCAAACTTGTCAATAAAGCTTGATCAATTTCTTATAGCTTATGTTCTAGTAGATTTACTAGTAGATGCAGTATCCAACAGTGTTCCACATCCTGCTTGTATAAGTAGCGGCTGCTTTCAGTTTCTGCAGGTTAATGCATCCGTCTCTATCTCTCTCTCAAAAATAAATAAAACATTTAAATTTTTTAAATTTTTTTATTTATTTCTAGGAGAGATATAGAGAGACAGCATGAGCAGGGGAGGGTCAGAGAGAGAGGGAGATACAGACTCTGAAACAGGCTCCAGGCTCTGAGCTGGCAGTCAGCACAGAGCCCGATGCGGGGCTCGAACCCACGAACCGCGAGATCATAACCTAAGCGAAAGTCGGACGCTTAACCGACTAAGCCACCCAGGCGCCCCTAAAATTTTTTTAAAAAAGAAGAGTGAAATAAAGTATTTGAGGAGTACTTTGCTGAGAAATTAGAAAGTGTCCATGAAACACGAACACCATTTTCCTTCCAAAAAGGTTCCTTCTAACGTGGCAGATGGGCTTGTCAGATTCTAAGGGTTTTGTAGAATCCTACTTTGTCAGATTCCTTCCACGAGCAAAGCCACGGAATGACTCCCAAAGCAGCTCTGAATCCACTGGCCAGTCACACCTAAAGAAGGAGGCAAGTGCTGGAGTGAGGTTTCCCAGTGCCCTTGCCGGGGAGCTGATCTGTCCTGGAGAAAAGAGCATCAGAGGGGAAGGCAGACAACTGGTGTCACATCAGCTGCTCCACACTGAAGGCTATCAGTACACCTGCTTCTAAAGGCTGCCAGGCAGCAGGTGCCTGGGCTGGAACCCGCCTGTCACAGAGAGATGGCGTTGCCTCTGATGGCCAACTGTGTCCGGTGAATCACCTCTGCAATCTGCTTCTGTGATCACCATCAGAGACTCTCCATGTCCGTCATTGCCAAAATATGCAAATAGTTCTTAAAATATTGAAGAAAGAAAACCAACAACAATTTATCATCACAGAATAGTGGTTGTTAACTGCTTTCATCTCGGGAGTGCTCAATGGGAGCCCTGAAAAACCTCTCCATCTAACACACTGTTTGTATGTTTTGAGCTGTAATAATTCTGAAGTATGATTAGAATCAGAAGTGCCCACTTGCATTTCTCTCAAAGAGCTGGAGAGGAAATCCAGTGTCTGGGGAATGGGGGCTGGGCGGCCCTCCCCGAAGGTCGCATTTCCAGATGTTTTCACTCCGGTATATGTTTGTCCAAGAAAGAAAAGGAGCCTCAAGCAAAGAAATCTCCCTTCCACATTATTTGAACTCTGCTGTATTGTTTCATACCCACGAAGTTCACTTGGTGACTTTTGCAAAATGCCATACCAATAATTTTTATTTTAGTAATGACTCCCTAGAACCACCCTGAGTACTGTCAAGCAGAAAAAAATAGAATCATAATGACCTGAAATGAGGACCTTAGACAGAAGAAATAAACCCAAAAATACCATTCTGAGTCTTTCATTGCTTTAGCCTGAATCCAATCTTTCTTTATTGACGGGCTGTTGCCTTTCTTATATTAGAAATTCCTCCTTCCCACAAACTTGGATTCCATTTCAGCACCAAAGGTATTAGTTTTGTTTTCCTCTGGAATTGGTAACGGCTGGATGGGAGCCCTGTGGATGGGCCGCTCTTGTCACTAAATGGCCCATTTGGGGCTCTCTGGGTGATATATGTCTCTTAAACACTTTCCCTCTGGTAATGCAAACTAGTTGAGGTACAAAATGAACCACAAACTTGCATTCTTGCACACTATGCATCAGTCTTATGGGAACAAGAATGACATAGATGTCACCAAGCCCAGAATAATTAATTACAGCCTTTTCTGCAATGGCGGCATTGCAGTTGGGGAGTTTAGATCCCTGCTGTCCAAAATGGTGGCCACCACCACTTGTAGCTCTTAAGTGCTCAAAATGTGGCTACTTTGAATTGGGATTTTTTTCAAGTGTAAAATACAGAACAGATTTGAAAGATTTAGCACAAAAAGTAGAATATAAAATATCTCAATACTCTCTATATATTGATTACATTTTCAAATGCGAACACGTTGAAGAACTGGGTGACATAAAAATTATAAAAATCAATTTCACCTGTTTCTTTTTACTACTATAAAGTGGCTACTAGAAAATTTAAATCGATGTGCTTACATTTGTAGCTCACAGTACATTCAGTGCCGGTTTAGGCAGTCAAAAACATCCATTGGACATTGCTGGAAAATCTCTATACATTAATCATTAGGGTGGCAGTGGGAAGGGCCGGTTCCAGGGCTCTGCCCAGATGTACACAGCACGAGGCCTCACGCTGGTACAGATCCTTCATTTCTTTTTCAGTCTACTTGCTCTCAGAGCCGTGTATTGTTCTCACTTCCCTCAGCGGTTTGGGAATGAAATTAGGAAGTCTGCAGAGATGGGCCCAGCTCACAAGAGTGTATACCACAAACCCTTTACGTGCCTTGATGCTGAAGTTATTTTTAGAGCTAAATTCTAAATAAGAACAACCAAAGCCCTGCCCCCAGAAGAACATTTTGCTTTCCTCTCATTCTTCAGCCTATCACAGTACTGGCTGCACATCTAACCATGCACCTCTGTCAAATGTGAAAATTGACTCGTCAGCCCTGACGGCTGTTTCTGTCTATTTACATAAAGACCCTTACATATAAGATGATTCATTGGAGACAAATCCTACAATGGCAAAAGTCAAGTTTCTTTTGTTTCCTATCAGAACAGTCCTTGTGAACTCTAACAGCCCCCTGGTTCTCTCCCAGAACCCTGGTCCAACCGTCACCCCTCGCCTCTGTAACTGCTGCAGCCTCCCTGAGTATATCTGGCTCCAGCTTCCTCTCTCCAACCGACCTACTCGCTCGCCACAAATTCGTGCACAGAATTTCTGTGCACGCTGCTACCGTGTGCACAGAGCAATACTAGGCCCCACACGTATAGCATCACCTTCGGCTCTGCCCTTCACCCGCAGGACAGGCAGGATTGTACCATCCCTGTTCCAGACAAGGGGACCCCCAAGGCCAGAGGGCTGAGCAGTCGGCCCAGATCACGGCTGTGAGCGGCAGCGTCGGGGTCCAGGCCGCCCTTCCGTGTGGCTCTACTTCATGTCTTGTTGCAATCCCTCCACATCCAATTCCCTGACATAGACCAGCCTCATCTCCAATTCAAGCCTCCCACCCCTCACTTTCCTTCTGGCAGCCCGCCTGGGCCCAGCCCTGAGGGGCAGCCTTCTCCTTCCAACAAGCCCAGACCTGCCCGAAGACCTCGGCACTCACCTCCTGCTCAAAAATGCTGCTCCATTGCTAGCCTGGCACCCACTGTCCCCATGCTTGGGGGCGACAGAACTGACCTCTCTGCCTGGGCTCTTCCTCTGTAGCTTTCCTTTGAAATCACCGCATCTATTTGACTTTTCATACAAATTCCTGATGTCTCTGTAAACTCGGACAAGTTTTTTTTATTCCTTTCAAACCTTGCTTGACAATCTGGAGAACGCCATCATCCTGGCCCCGCCTTGACCAGCCCATGCCCCAGCAACATGGGTGAGTGCAGGGGCTCAGTGACCAGGCAGGGGTTACGTCGTGGCTCTGCTAGTTACTAGTTGAAAGACTTTGGGAAGTTACTGGCCGTTTCAAGACTCAGTTTCTCCAGCTGTAAAATCTGAATAACAGTAGCACCTGAGAGGTACTATTGCAGAGAGAAGGGAATGAGCATGTGGAGTGCACAGGAACAGAGCCTGGGCTACTGTATGTGCTCAACATGTGTCAGCCATTCTCATTCTTCCTCAGTCCTGTTTTCTGGCCTGTTGAAACCTGTCCTGAGCAGGCATTACCTGCTGCTGACCGAATTCATTAATTATCCCTCCTTGCTCTACGTACACCACCCATGCCTGTCAAAGGAAGGTAGCTCGTGGCCCTCTATTTCCCTTTCCAGTCATTGGTTTCTGAAATACCACCCCCCTACCCCTCCACCTACCATCTCCTCTGGCAATTCAGGTCCTCCTGTCTTTTGAAATCCAGCTCAGACTTGTTTTCCGCAGAAAAAATCTCTCTTGATTCTCTCCTAGGCTCATGGCTCCCTCCATCCTCACAAATTCAAGTTACATTACATCAGTGGCTCTCCACCCTGGTGACTTCTGCCATGCCCCCAGGGACATTTGGCACCGTCAGGAGACATTTTTATTGGGGGTAGAAGGGTGCTAAACATGGGGAGTGGCACCTAGAAGGTTAAGGAGAGGGATGCTGCTAAATGTCCTGCAAACACAGCACAGCCCCCACCCCCACCCCACCAAGAATTCTCTGGCCCAAACTGTCGATAGTGCAGGCTGTAAACCCTGCATTACAGTTACCTGTCCTTACTGATATTCCTTTTAACAACAACTACAAGCTTTCTTGGGCATCTGCAAGCCAACGAGAGAAGCCTCAGGGGAAACCGAACCTGGAAACACCTAGATCTTGGGCTGCTAGCCTACAGAATTGTGAAAAAATAAATTTCTGTCATTTAAAAGAAAGCCTTCAGTGGTTTCACTTGTGCATGCCAGCCTCCGGCTAGCTTTCTTCAGATTCATCCACAGCACTTAAAACAGTGCTATGCCAAAAATAGATTGATTAATTGATAATGATTAATTTTCTAACTACACAGCCAGCCAGCCATATTTTTCATCAAATGTCTGGGATATGTCATCACAAGATGAAAAATAGCCGCATAAATGTTTGAAACATCCTGTGCTGGTTGAGAGCAAAATACAGAAGTCTGTAGCCACCAAAGCAAAAGTCTGTTCAATGACAGGAGGGTCTGGGGGAGTCAGACAACCCCCCCACCCTCCACCCCCCTGCCAATCACCAACATCAGACACAGTTACACAGGCAACCTGTTGGTGCCTGGCTTCATATCTGTGTTCTTTTCTAGGAACTTGACCTTTTGGTTGGTATTGGTGGGATTCATATCATGTAAGAACAGCAAAATCTGGTCATCCAAATTAAAAGAAAATACGTCTTTTCTCTAGAATGTAAGTGGCAGTGAGGAAGGTGCATCAGTGATCTAAAATTGGTGTTGAGGGGTGCCTGGGTGGCTCAGTCACTTAAGTGTCCAACTTCAGCTCAGATCATGATCTCGTGGTCCGTGAGTTCGAGCCCCCCATTGGGGTCTGTGTTGAGAGCTCAGAGCCTAGAACCTGCTTCAGATTCTGTGTCTCCCTCTCTCTGCCCCTCCCCTACCCACGCTCTGTCTCTCAAAAATGAATAAATGTTAAAAAATTAAAAAAAAACAAAAACAGAAATTGGTGTCGAGGTGGCCAGGGCACTGGTGTTGTGAGCACAACCCCTGGTATCTCTTCCCTTCTCTACAACATTTCTTTCCTACAAAGATGATAACTAAGTACACAGCAGGAAGAAAAGACCATCCCTCCCCCTGGCGCCTCCAGTGGCAGGACCCGTAACTGTTGGGGGGTTATATGCAGCAGTGACCAAGCCCGGAGCTGCTCCTGCCTAGTGAGGAAGTGGAGGGAAGGTAGGTGACAACCACAGGCATCCTTGTGTTACTCTCAATAAACTGCTCTGTGCAGAGCGGTGACCAGCATCACAGTGGAGATCAGATGGCAGCCCCGTCCCAAATGCCCGTGCTTTACTTGCTGGTGTGAAAAGCTTAGAATTCCAATCTAGTATGGAGAACTGCACACATTTTGGGTGGAACTACTTACATAAAAGGTCTCTGACTTGACAAGAGTATGTGCCGTCCTTCTAGATGAGGCTCAAACAACATTCTGAGTTCAGTAAGGTGGGCCTGAACCATGATGAAGTCGCACAAATGGAAAAAGAAACTCATCAAGGATCCGAGGCCACCCTTCAGAGCAGGCCTTTTCCCTGGCTGCTTCCAAAATCTGCATCAACCGTCTGACATAGGAATGCTGCCAGATCCAGTTCAAAAGTTCTGGTCTCACTGACGCTTGGCGTGGCCCAGCTCTCACCCTCCCAGATGGATCCACTACACCTGAGTGAGTGAGGAAGATTTACATCTTATGAAATGTGTGTCCCCGCGTGCCCTCCAGCTAGGATTTTTGGGTCTGGAGCCGCCCTGGACAAACACACACGACGAGAGCAGTCCTACATTGTGGGGACAGACAGCAGCTCCAGCTGGTATCAGCAATCCTTTGACAGGAGGTGAAAGACAAACTTCTTCTATGAGGCACAGGAAGTAAGTCTGCAATGCTCTTCTGCCGGTACGTGGTGCTCAAAGGCTTTGGTAACCCTGGGAAACTCTTCTCAACCCCCACTCCCACCCCAGCCCACGTGTGAGTTCTGGAAACAGTGGCAAGGGTTCAAAGAGATCTCCCCACGAGTACCTGTGCAGAGAGGGCTAGCTGAGGCACAATCTGTGATGCTGGTCCCCAAAACATTCACACGGCAGCTTCGCTTAGATGAGTGCACACCAGACCATTCAGCCCTGGGTGTTGGTCTCAAATCTCCCATTTGGGTCACTAAATCTGCATCTTAGAAAATAGACTGCAGAAAAGAGATCGATCCATTCCCCCAATGAATCCCTCTAGGACGCATGAATCTTGTGGTTGTTCAACTTTCCAGAAATGCTCAGCTCTATCTTTAGTGTGTGGGATACGTAAAAGGTGAAGGATCTTAAAGGAGAACTTGTATCTCTGCTCCAGTGGTTCTCAAAGTGTGGCCTCCAGACCAGCATCATCAGCAACTCCCTGGGAGCTTGTCAAAAGTGCAGATTAGCGGGCTCCATCCCAGACCCCTGACTTGGGACCTCTGGAGAGGAGGCCCAGACCTCGGTTTGAACAGACCCTTCCCATGAACTTGGTGTATGTTCAGGTTTAAGAACCAGTGGCCTAATCAATAGCGCAGAATTTGACCATAGTAAGCCAAAAATGATCCTGTTGGGTATTCCAGAGGATTCCATTCTTTATAGCTTTATAATTAGATCAATAGAAACAAAAAGAAATCTGTCAAGAGTATACTTTGCATTATTATAGTGCCTGGTACCGAACAAGTACTCAAGGATTTGCTGGATGTGTGAAAAATGAATGAATGTCTGAAGTCCTTCAAAAAAATGATGAAGTTAAATGCCGTTTTCCCAAGCTTTTCTCTGAAGTGATCCAAAGCAAGATAAAACTATACCAATAGCTCTGAGAGATCCTAATAACTACTTAGGTCCGATTCTTTGTCTTTAAATCCGTGCTGTCCACTTCGCCAGCCACTAGATACACGTATTTACTGAGCATTTGAAGGAGTCCGCACTGAATGTGTCCTAAGTGCAAACTACGCCCTGGCAAAATTCAATACCAAAAATTTAAAAAATGTAAAATATTTCATTAGTCCTTCTTATTATTGAATGCATGTTGAAATGATAATGTTTTGGACACACTGGGCTAAACCAAATATATTATTAACATTAATTTTACCTGTTCCTTTTCATTTTTTTAAAAATGTCACTACCAGAAAATTTACACTAACACATGTGGCTTGCGTTATCCTTCCGGGGGGTGTGCTGCTCAGTAATGCTCTAACTCTGTCACTTTTAGTGGTGTGAGAGCCACAGAGAGATTTTTGACCATTTCCACTCTATTGCTTTCTCTTGAGTATAAGGAGCAACCCGTCCATCACACACTCAAGGACCCTTGGACTTCAAGTTTCCACCCTTCAAAGAAAATAAAGAGATTTGTTTTAAGTGCATACTCCACATTTTGGTGGTATGTCATATGGCACTTGACCACTTGTGATTCTGTTTTCTCCTAGATGGTGTTTAAGCTACAATTTCTATAAAACGGTCTTCACTTCTGTCCACCTGTGTAAGTTAAAATTTTCTTTCAGGGGCCTTGGAGGTGAATTTGGCTAAATGAAAAATATGAGGAGGTTTTTCTTTACCCAACACGATGGCAGGAAGAGCTCTCCCCGGAGGGCCCCACCATTCTCTCCAGTACAGCCACCTTCACTGGCTTCACTCACATGTACCTTCTACCCGCTGAGTGCTGGCTGCAGTGAGTCCTGATGCCCATCTCTGGCTCTGGACTACACTGCGGGTATTAGTTCACTCATACTCTTAGGCAATGATTCTTAACCTCAGAACTTGTCCACCAGAAACAAAAAAGAACAGGTGATCTGTCTCCCATGACTTAGTCTTGAGTTTTCCAGGGCACAGAAGGGAAGGAAGACAGAGCACACCCCATTCCCCAAACCGGCTGTAAATCCCTACTCTATAGCATTTAATTCTAAAGGAGGAGATAGAAAGGTCACTTGGAAAACCAGCAGTGAGTTGATTTGATTATAACAAAGTTTCAGAGGGTTGTTATCTGGGCATAATTTCATTGATATCACAGACCCCACTGATCTCAGAGAGTATGCAAGCACATAAAGGACACAGGGGTGTCAACCACAGGTAAGGGATAAGCAGAGACCCTGAGAGTAGGCTCTTTGGCAAGTGGCTCTCTTAAGCTGGATCCCTAGAGTAGACTCCAGCCACAAAACACTCAAAGCATGCAGATGTTTTATGAAGTGGAATGAAGGATGGTGCCCTAGACAGTCAAAAAAAAAAAAAAGCAGCTTTTCTCAAGAAATCTTCAGGGAGTGCCTATTGCTTCTTTGACCACAGCACGTTCTCTAAATCTCTTCTGCTAATCCTTCCCCTGACCTGCACCTGCTCGGCTTCCCCTCTTCCTCCCGGCCCGCCCCGCTCCGCCTCCTCCCCTGGTCTATTTCCTCTGTCCTCACCCAGTGCTTTGTTTCCTTTTATTCCTGAGAGGTCTTTCATGCTACTCTACACTTGTAATAGGAAAATTCCAGGCACAAAGAGCCTGCCCACTCTTCAGATTAACCTTCTCCAGCGGGATTTCTTTCTGAAAAGCCGTTCTCGCCCCTCTTCCTCCCCATGCCCTGCACACTCACCGCTGTGGACTTGCTGCTATTCCAGAGCCGGTCTGGCGGAACACGCCCTGCCCATTCTCGGATGAAGCGCCTTATCTTTGACTTTCCTCTAAACCCTATTGACTGACTAACCCATTCCCTCACTCAGAAGAGCTGTTGCTCCATGGTCTTGCTTTATCATCCGGAGTACAGCACTTAGTAACAAGGACAGTAATATTCCAGTGAGTCATTTAAATATCTGTTATTTTGCAGCACCTACAGTTTACTTGTTGGATTTACTTGGGTGTGTGCGCAGCTTTGCATTCTAACATTATTCACAGAATATGTCATTCTTTTTTTTAATGTGGTCTTTTAATTTTCTTGATAGTTCTTATTTATTTACTTATTTAAATTCAAGTTAGTTAACATATAGGTTAGCACTGGTTTCAGGAGTAGAATCCAGTGATTTATCAGTTATACAGAACACCCAGTGCTCATCCCAACAAGTGTCCTCCTTAAAGCCCATCACCCATTTAGCCCTTCAAGCTGTATTACAAAGCTGTCATCATCAAGACAGTATGGTACTGGCACAAAAACAGACACGCAGATCAATGGAACAAAAGAGAAAACCCAGAGATGGACCCACAAAGTATGGCCAACTAATCTTGGACAAAGCAGGAAAGAGTATCCAACGGAAAAAAGAGAGTCTCTTTAACAAAGAGTCCTAGGAGAACTGGACAGTGACATGCAGAAGAATGAACCTCGACTACTTTCTTACAGCATACACAAAAATAAACTCAAAATGGATGAAAGACCTAAATGTGAGACAGAAAACCATCAAATTCCTAGAGGAGAAAACAGGCAGTAACCTCTTTGACCTTGGCCGCAGCAATTTCTTATTAGACACATCTCTGGAGGCAAGGGAAACAAAAGCAAAAATGAAATTTATCAAGATAAAATGCTTCTGCACAGCAAGGGAAACAAGAAAACTAAAAGGCAACTGATGGGATGGGAGATGGTATTTGCAAATGACATATCTGATAAAGGGTTATTGTCCAAAATCTATAAAGAACCTACCAATTCAACACCAAAAAAAAAAAAAAAAAACAATTCAACGAATAAAAGGGCAGAAGACATGAATAGTCACTTTTCCCCAAAAGACATCCAGATGGCTAAGAGACACATGAAAAGATGCTCAATATCACTCACTATTGGGGAAATACAAGTCAAAATATGTCACTCCTTTTGTGTAAGTAGTTGAATAGGCTAAAAAACCTTCTGAAGTATTTAGGCTCCTGGATTTTCAAGGTCAAGCAAAGGAGGAGGAAGGATTTATTTCTAGACTCTGCGATGATAATACTGGATCTTTGCACTCAGTGGGTCAATTTTATTTGCATTCAAATTGAGGCTCAGAGAAGTTAAAACACACAGGGTCACAGAGCAAGTGGAAGAGCTGGGATGCAGGCTCAGCCAACTAGCTCTAGAGCCTGTGCTCATCACCATATACTTTACTCCTAATAAAAACATATAGGAACCTTGGAATCTGTAAAGCACTAGCAAAAGAGAAGGTATTTATCAATACGGTTAGCATTAATAACTAAAAATGAGGAAAATGATGCCACTTATAGGCACTGGAAGGAGGTCATTATACTGAATGCTCAAGGTAAATGAACTGGTAGTTAGCCAACGCCCTGAAAACCTGATGGTCCCGAGGACTTGAGAGGAGAGGAAGCAAACCCTGGTGGAGAAGGCAGAGACATGAGGGCTGTGCTTCTCGGCTTTCATGGATCTTGTTAAAAATACAGAATCTCAGTCCGGATGAGGACTGGGGCCTGAAGTTCTTTTTTTTTTTAAATCTAATAATTTATTTTTTATAATTTACATCCAAGTTAGTTAGCACATGGTGCGTAATGATTTCAGTAAATTCCTTAAGCCCCTCGCCTGTTTAACCCATCCCCCCTCCTACAACCTCCCCAGCAACCCTCTATTTGTTCTCTACATTTAAGAGTCTGTTTTGTCCCCCTACCTGTTTTTATATTATTTCTGCTTCCCTTCCTTTATGTTCATCTGTCTTGTGTCTTAAAGTTCTCATATGAGTAAAATCATACTATATTTGTTTTTCTCTGCCTAATTTCGCTTAGCATAATACTCTCCAGTTCCATCTGTGTAGTTGCAAATGGCAAGATTTCATTCTTTTTGATTGCCAAGTAATACCCCAGTGTGTGTGACCGCATCTTCTTTATCCATTCATCCATCAATGGACATTTGGGCTCTTTCCATACTTTGGCTATTGTCAATAGTGCTGCTAAAATCATTGGGGTCCAAGTGCCCATTCAAAACAGCATACCTGTATCCCTTGGGTATATAACTTAGTAGTGCAATTGCTGGGTTGTAGGGTAGTTCTATTTTTAATTTTTTGAGGAACCTCCACACTGTTTTCCAGAGTGGCTGCACCAGTTTGCATTCCCACCAGCAGTGCAAAAAAGATCCTCTTTCTCTGCATCCTCACCAACATCTGTTGTTGCCTGAGTTGTTAATGTTAGCCATTCTGACAAGTGTGAGGTGGTATCTCAGTGTGGCTTTGATTTGTATTTCCCTGATGATGAGTGGTGTTGAGCATTTTCTCATGTGTCGGTTGACCATCTGGATGTCTTCTTTGGAGAAGTGTCTATTCATGTCTTTTGCTCATTTCTTCATTGGATTATTTGTTTTTTGGGTGTTGAGTTTGGGAAGTTCTCTATAGATTTTGGATACCAATTCTTTATCTGATATGTCATTTGCAAATACCTTCTGCCATTCTGTTGGTTGCCTTTTAGTTTTGCTGTTTCCTTCTCTGTGGAAATGCTTTTTTTTTAATGAGGTCCGAATAATTCTTTTTTGCTTTGGTTTCCCTTGCCTCCAGAGACGTGTTGAATAAGAAGCTACTGCAGCCAAGGTCAAAGAGGTTACTGCCTGTTTTTTTCTCCAGGATTTTGATGGCTTCCTGTCTTACATTTAGGTCTTTCATCCATTTTGAGTTTATTTTTGTGTATGGTGTAAGAAAGTAGTCCAGGTTCATTTTTCTGAATGTCCCTGTCCAGTTTTCCCAGCACCATTTGCTGAAGGACTGTCTTTATTCCATTGGATATTCTTTCCTGCTTTGTCCAAGATTAGTTGGCCATACGTTTGTGGGTCCATTTCTGGGTTCTCTATTCTGTTCCACTGATCTGAGTATCTGTTTTTGTGCCAGTACTATACTGTCTTGATGATTACAGCTTTGCAATACATTTTGAAGTCTGGGATTGTGATGCCTCCAACTTTGGTTTTCTTTTTCAAGATTGCTTTGACTATTCAGGGTCTTTTCTGGTTCCATAAAATTTTTGGATTGTTTGTTCTAGCTCTGTGAAGAATGCTGGTGTTATTCTGATAGGTATTGCATTGAATATGTAGATTGCTTTGGGTAGTATTGACATTTTAACAATATTTCTTCTTCCTATCCATGAATGAACATGGGATGTTTTTCCTTTTTTGTGTGTGTGTCTTCTTCAATTTCTTTCATAAACTTCCCATAGTTTTCAGTGTAAATTTTTCACCTCTTTGGTTAGGTTTATTCCTAGGTATTTTAGGGCTTTTGAGGCTATTATAAATGGGATAGATCCCTTGATTTCTCTTTCTGCTGCTTCATTATTGGTGTATAGACATGCAACTGATTTCTGTGCATTGATTTTATATCCTGCTATTTTTCTGAATTCATGGATCAGTTCTAGCAGTTTTTTTTGGTGGAGTCTTTTGGGTTTTCCATATAGAATATCATGTCATCTGTGAAGAGTGAAAGTTTGACCTCCTCCTGTGCAATTTGGATGCCTTTTATTTCTTTGTGTTGTCTGATTCCTGAGGCTAAGATGAAGTTCTGCATTTCTAACAAGCCCCCAGGAGATGTTGATATTGCTGCTCCATAGACCCCAAGGATTTGGGGATTCGATTTTAGACACACGAAGAAAGTCAAGGGACAGGTGTTTACACCTGTCTCTCGCTAAGCCTCAGCTTACTTGTCTGCAAACTGAAGGTGTTTTCCAGGCTGATCTCCAGAGTCACTGAGGTCTCTTTAAGCTAGAATGTTTTATGACTCAGAGCATTTGCTGGCAACCAGCCCACCTGGAGTCAGGGAGGTGGGCTCCCAAGCTCATTCATCGATGGGATCTGTGCATCTCAGTGTCCCTGGCTGGGGAAGGGTGGGCCTCTATTTTCCATGAACTGACACCAGACTGTTGCTCTTTCCTTTGGCTACATTCTTGAGCCATGCAGTCCCAGTTTTTTCATCCCTTTCATGCAACCTGAGCCTATTCTTCCCCTCCTTGAAGCTTCTGGCTTCCTCTGCTTGCTCACAGCTGACCGTTCCTCACCCTGGTTAGTGTATCCAATTTCCCCCTTCCCTGGCCTTGTATATGAGAACTGATTATAATTACAGTACATTTCTTCTCTCTCTCTCTCTCTCTCTCTCCTCCCTCCCTCTTTTCTCCCTCACTTCCTTCCTTTATTCCTTTCTTTCTTTTGGCAAAGCATGTTAACATTACTCTTTTTGCTGATTTAACAGACTCTAAAGAATGCAGTATTGGTGCGGTAAGAGAGCCATCCAAAATTAAGCGATCCCTTTGTTTCCAGTGTGGGTTCGTTAATTCTCCAAAAGAGATTCCAAATGTGTACATTGGTTCACTTCTGTAAGTCCAACCTTCAACTTATTAAGATTGATTGTGTTAAAAGAGACAACCAGTGGATTCAGGATGGGAAGTACAGTGGTCACCAAAATACCACAGTCGGTTTAGGAATTCAGATTCATAGGCTCAGTGCAGAGGAGACAAGAAAGCGTGATCTCAGTAAGTAAAACAGTGCCCTCGTCTCAGTTTCTCTTCTCATAAAAAGGAGGAAAGTCCCACTTGCCACCCACAAGGCTCTCTGGAGAACTGCTCTGTAAAGGGCATCCAGGGGCGGGAGCTACAGGATGCTCTTCTCTGTCCTTATAATTCTCCACCCCAACCATCACAGTGAAATGTCCTAACCTCACAAACCAGTGATTACATTTACATCAGAAACTGGCCTCGGTTCCAACACATGGTGCATTCCCGCAAGTTTGGATTTCTACAGGAAGAAATAATATAGACTTTAATGAACATCCTGGATGAGAAACACCCATCTTCCTAAATCCTTTGGAAAAACAAAATCTCTGGCTTCTTCCTTCCCTCAGAATGAGAGTTTTCAAAATCTTGTGGTATTTCCCCAAATACCACAATTTCGAATTGTGACATCTGGTTCTCAGCTCTCCCAGGCTGGATTTTTTTTTTAAGAGGCGATGAGGAATTCTGACATTCTGAGTTGCCACCCTGTGTTGGTATGGGAGAATCACTGCTCACCCTTCCTTGGCATTAGTGCACACTAGATGTTTCCAGCATTTTCCCTTAAACAAGGAATCTTCTTCCTCCTCATCTTCTTCTTTTCTTTCTTTCTTTCTTTCTTTTTTATTGCTATGGTGCCATTTTCTTCAAAGGCCTTGTTTCTTCCAGAAGGTATTTTAGACATGGCAGGAACACCCAGCTCCCCGCTTCCCTTAACTCTTTCACAAGTATCACAGGGCATCTGGACATCAGTGAGAATCCCAAAGGACGAAAGTCCCAAAGGACAAAAGGCAGTCAGTTTCAAGAGAGGCATCAGATTGTTTGGACTTTCCTGGCAGTTCCACTTTCTCCACCCAATGGGGCCCAGGATTTGAGAACCAGGCCCTGTAACCATGATGCGCTGGGAATGGTTCTCTATTTCTGAGCCATGGATACGACGGGGGAGTCAGCCAACAGGATGGGAAAGTTGGATGATGCCCACAGTCTGGGGGAGAGAAAACAGCTTAGGGAAAATAGGAAGTGCTACTTGCTCCAGTAAGACCAGAAGCTTCTTGCTCAGAGCCCACCTCCCCAGAGCAGCTAGACCATGGGCAGTGGCTTGGAGCACCAAGGGCAATGGAGGATTGGCCTATGTTCCCAGCTCTGGCCAAATGACCTTTGGCCAATCACTTTCCTTTCTGAGCACTGGCTTTCTTATTACTAAAATAGGGACAATAGTGTCTAAACACCATGGAGTGGATGCTGCGGGAATAAAGGAAGTCATACATAGACAGAACTGAGCATGATACCTGGCATAAGAGAAGCACTCAATGAAAAATAGCCATTAATGTTATTAGACCTTTCATTGTGGACCAACATACCAATGCTTTACAGGAAAAGTACACAGAATATTTTTTGTCAATGGACACAGGTAAATGCTGATGGTGCATGTGCTGATGAAGGGGCATCATTGTTACTCTGTAAGGAAGGGGGCAGGAAGCAAGAAACAGGGCAGAGATGGAAGGAATGCCACACAGGCAATTGTAGTCAAGTTCAAACAGAGTTCCCAGGCCTGGCCGACTGTTCATGAAATTCCAAAACATCCACTGCAAGCAACAATTACACAAAGGATAAACTGGGATCATTTTGGAGGTGAGCAGGGAAATGCAACCAAGAACTGGGGGAAAGGCCTGGAAAATAGCGCCTTCTGAAAAGATAACTGGCAAAATGCAATCAAATTAGCCACCAATGATCCTGCCTTTTTTCTTTTTGTATGTTCTGCACTGTGGCATCTAGTGTGTAGTTCATGGAGTGACTCAAAGTGTAAGGGAGGGTTAATCACAGATCAATCACAGACAACAGACTAACCATGATGCCAGAAATAAATGAAACTATCACATTTTAAAGCAATTTTATGGTGAATATTATCAGTAGAAATAGACAACACAAAAAGAAACCAGAATTCACTTAAAAAGTTAAATTGCCAGGAAAATCTGTCTTTGTAGAAATAATAGTTCCATAAGAAAATTCATAATGACAACTTGCATGACACACAAAAAAAACCTGATTAATAAAAAACCCTTAGTTTTGAATTTTATGCAGAAATTACCCCAATCAAAATAATTTTAGTAAAAGAAAAACAAGAATGGGAAAAATTGGAAATAGTGTAGCTTTACAATAGAGAAAATTGATTAAGGTCTTAAGATGGCTTAGAGTATTCTCAGAAAGTATTTTCTTCAACAAGAATCCATCAGTGTTGTTAAAATTCCAATTGAAATGTTTCCACTCTTAGGGGCGCCTGGGTGGCTCAGTCAGTTGAGCGTCTGACGGCTCAGGTCATGATCTCATGGTTTGTGGATTTGAGCCCCTGCATCGGGCTCTGTGCTGACAGCTCAGAGCCTGGAGCCTGTTTCAGATTCCGTGTCTCCCTCTCTCTCTGCCCCTCCACACTTGTGCTCTGTCTCTCTTTGTCTCAAAAATAAATACCCCCCCACCCCAAATTTAAAATGTTTCTACTCTTAAACACAGCATTAAGATGTCTCTGGGGAAAAAACCTCTAGCAAGTCAAATTGGCGGGTGAAAACATCCTGTTCTCATGGAACTCTTCCCAGGAACTGCGCTATGTAGGATGCTGCGGAACCGTGGCTGGTTGGCCCGTGTTTCGTCAGGATCAGGAAGCAGCCGGGCTTCCTAAACATCTCTTCTAGACGATGTCCAGTATACGGGACTAATTTAGGAAATAAGGAAAGATAAACTTCTGTCTTAGAAATGGTGATTGGTTTTGTGTACTTCAAGAAAAGAGGTTGATGAGAGAATCTGATGAAAAGAGTAGGGGGTAGAGGATGAAAGAGAAGAAGAGAAAGAGGAAGAGGAGGGGAAGTAGGGGGAGGAGAAGGGGGAGAAAGAGAAATGGGGAAAGGAGGAGGGAGAGGAGAAAGGGAAGTTAGAAGGGGAGGAGGAGGAAGAGGAGGAGGGGGAAAATGAGAAAGAGGAGGAAGGTGAGAAGGAGGCGGAGGAGGAGGTGAGGAGGAGGGGGAGGAAGAAGAAGATGAGGCAGAGGAGGAGAGAGCCGAAGAGGGGAGGAGGAGAGGAAGGAAGAAGGGAAGGAAGGGAGAGAAAAGAGGGAGGAGGGGGAGGGAGAGGAGGAGGAGAGAATGAGGAGAGGGAGGAGGGGGAGGAGGAGGAGGGCAGAGGAGAGGGGAGGAGGGAAAGGAGAAGAGGGACAGGGAGGAAGAAAGGGAGGAGGTAGAGAGGAAAAGAGAGAGGGAAGGAGAGAGAAGGAGACAGAGAAGGGAGACACACGGTGTCTAGCACAGAGGTATTCTAGCTACCCAGTAAAAGTTGCAGAGTGGAGGCAATTAATTCTTCAGATTCTGCCATTGCCACAGCATAGGTGAGGCTTTCAAAGACCACCCTACTTCCTTTGCTATAATTCGGCCTTCACCAAGCAACCATTTGATCATTGATCAATTTATCATCTTTTTCTTTTATGGATCCTGCTAGAACTCTGTGGTGTCAGGGTTACCGTGACACAGGGAGAGAGTTTCCTAAATAACTAGACTGGCCTTTGGAGTCCAGTAAGCTGAGTTCACATTTCAGCTCCTCCTGGGCATCCTCTCTTGGCATCCTCAGGACCAGTGGGGGTGGGAAGTGACCCCAGGCATAATGAAAAGCAGAAAGGGAGACCCACCACTTTCCCCCATTTTGATCCCTATAAAGGTCTATCCCTACTTGAAATGAAATTCTTTGATTCTGTAATTTACGATGCAGTATCTCATAATTTTTTTTCCTTTTTAAAGATTTTTTTTTTTTAGTTTAGAGAGAGGGAAAGAAAGAGAGAGAGTACGAGCGGGAGAGAGGAGCAGCGGGAAAGTGAGAGAGAATCCTAAGCAGGCTCCACACTAAGTGTGGATGCAGGGCTTGATTCCACGGCCCTGGACCTGAGCTGAAATCGAGAGTCAGATACTCAATTGACTGGGCCACCCAGGCGCCCCTCTCACCATTTTCCCCCCTAACTCCACATAAATTGCTTAGTATCTTATCATCCTCAAGTGAACCGAAAAAGCCGAAGTCTCCAAAGAGTCACATTTCCAAGTAGGACTCCAGGGACCCCGGAAAGATCTCCCTGCACCCCTGTTGCCTACGGTGTATTTTTAGATGCAGTGTAACTCATCAGGAAAGATGTTTCAGAAAAAAGAAGTGTAAGGCATTCCGGGAGACTTGTAACAGACTCAGACACACAGCCTCCTCCTCCTCTCCACCCACACCCCTGCAGAAATCTCTACCTACTCCCCTGCAGAAATCTGAAGGCAGAGGAGCTGCCCCCATCCTCCACTCACAGCTTCCATCAATTACTCACAGGCTGGTTTCGAACGGCTATCTGGTCTTCTATAAGGAGACGTCTACTACAGACAATTAGGATTAATAACTAATAATAAGATGCTTCCCAATCTAATTTTCATTTTTCCTTCTTTCGTTAGATAGCACAAAATAAATGTGATAAGATTTCACGGAAACAGAATCTTATTCTCCACACCCAAGTAATAGAGAGGAGGGAGGACTCCTTATAAAGAATCAGCCTAACTATGCTATTTATTCCTACCACATTTTGGGTCAAGAATTCTTTTATGAGAACCTACGTATGTGGAGGGTAAGGAGAGAACTGGGTAGAAGAAGAGAAGGATTTTTCTAAAAAGACAAAAACAAACACTCAACCCCAAAAAACCATTTTCTAAGCTGATCCTGAGAAGAACCTTATAGGATATGCATCATTATTCCCATTTACAACTAGCCTAACGTCACACAACTAGAGGTGAGTAGGCCCTCCTTCCTCTTCTGCTCCCATCGTCTTCCTCTCCCCTTCCTCTCTTCCTCTTTTTCTGACAGCTTTATTGTGCTATACCTCACAAACCTAACTGCTAGCCTTTGGAAGTATGTAATGTCATGACCTTTAATAAATGGGCTGGATTGTACAACCAGCACCACAGCCCAAGTTTAGGCCATTTCCAGCAAGATTTCTCAAGTCCCAGTGTGGCGACCTTCACTCCTCCCCCAACCCCAGGCAATCACTCATCTGCTTTCTGTCTCTAAAGATTTGCCCTTTCTGGACACTTCATACACATGGAACTACACAATGGGTAGCCTTCTGATCTGACTTCTTTCACTTAGAGTGGCTTTTGTTTTTTTATGTTTTTTTACTTTGAGAGAGACAGAGCATGTGAGCAGGAGGAGGGGCAGAGAGAGAGGCAGAGAGAATCCTAACCAGGCTCCTCACTGTCAGTGCAGAGCCCAATGCAGGGCTCGATCCCATGAACCATGAGATCATGGACCTGAGCCAAAATCAAGAGTCAGATGCTCAACTGACTGAGCCGTTCAGGCGCCCCTCGCTTAGTGTGTTTTTAAGGTTTATCTGTGTTGTAGCATGCGTCAACACTGGGCTCGTTTTTATTGCTTCATAGTATTATACTGTGTGGACATACCACACGTTATTCATCGGTTTGCCCACTCATGGACATTTGTGCTATTTCCAGTTTGAGGGTTTTAGGTACAATGCACACCAGAGACATATGTTGTCACTCCTCTTGGATATAAGCCTAGAAATAGAGTTGTATGATAATATGGGTTGTATGATAATCTATGCCTAACTTCTTGAGGAATCTTAAGGAAATATTTTCCAAAGTGGCTGCACCATTTTACATCCCCACCAGTAATGCATGAGGGTTCCAATTTCTCCGTATCTTCACCATCATGTCTTTTGGATGAGAGCCTTTCCAGTGGGTGTGAAGTAGTATCTCACTGTGGTTTTGATTTGCATTTCCGTTTTAACTAGTGATATTGATAATCTTTTCATGTGTTCTTTGGCCATTCATACATCTTCTTTGGAAAAATGTTCAAATCCTTTACTCATTTTTAATTGGGTTGTTTGTCTTATTATTGAGTTGTAAGAGATCTTAATATATTCTGGATACAAGTACAGGATATATGATTTGCAAATATTTTCTCCCAGTCTCTGGCTTGTCTTTCTGCTTCCTTAATGATACCTTATAAAATTTTTTTAATATTTATTTTTTGAGAGAGAGAGACAGAGCATGGGCAAGGGAGGAGCAGATAGAGAGGGAGACATAGAACCTGAAGCAGGCTCCAGGCTCTGAGCTGGCAGCATAGAGCCTAACACAGGGTTCAAACTTGTGAACCATGAGATCATAACCTGAGCAGAAGGTGACACTTAACTGACTGAGCCACCCAGGTCCTCCTAATGGTAACTTTTTAAAATGTTTATTTATTTATTTTGAGATAAAGAGAGAGAGAGATCAAGCAGGGGAGGGGAAGAGAGAGAGGGAGAGAGAATCCCAAGCAGGATCTTCACAGTCAGCACAGAGCCCAACATGGGGCTGGATCTCATAAACCATGAGATCATGACCTGAGCCAAAATCAAGAGCCAGGCACTCAACCAAATGAGCCACTCAGGTGCGCCTTGAAGGTATCTTTTGAAGTACAAAAACTTTTAATTTGATGAACTCCAATTTGTTATCTTTTACTTTCTTTACAGATCATGCTTTTGGTGTTTATGTAAGAAGCCTTTGCCTAAACTAAGGTCGTGAAAATTTTCTCTATGTTTCTTTCAGAAGTTTAGAGACTTAGCTCTTAAATTGAGGTCTATGATCCATTTTGAATTAAACTGTGCATGGTATGAAGTAAGGATTACCTGTTATGGGTTTCTTCAGCTTTTCTATTTCTTTTTGAGTCATTCTTTTGGTAATTGTGGGTTTCTAAGACTTTGTCCATTCATCTAAGTTGTTTAATTTTATGGCATAAAGTTAAAATCTTTTTAATATCTTTAGGGTCAATGGTAAGACTTCTGCTTTCATTCCTGATTTTAGTAATCTGTATCTTCTCTTTGTCTTTTTTTGGAAGGGGTGGGGGATAGTATAGTTAAGAGTGTATCAATTTTGTTAGTCTTCTCAAAAAACTAACTTTCAGTCTCATTGATTTACCCTATTGTTTTCTATATTCTATTTCTTTGATTTCCACTGTCATCTTTAATACTGCCTTACTATAGATTGCTTTGAGTTTAGTTTGCATTTTTTCTAGTTTCTTAAGGTGAAAGTTTCAGTTGCTGATTTTTTCCATACTTTATTCCAGAGCAAACTGGCCCCTCAGACAGAGATGCTGCTGGTTTTCAGAGCTTGCCTTGTCCAAGTAGAACTTCATCACCTTTAGAATTCAGGTGGGGATTGGAGCAGCTCCAGGTTAGGATATCATAGACACCCACTCTCCTTACCAAAGTCAAGTAGTTTTGCATGAATAATGGCTCCTCAATACAGTTGAATTCTAGAGCCATGAAATGATTGTGATTATTTTTTCCAATTTTTTTTTGCTTCTTGGGGGAAGGGATGTGCAGAGCCAACTCATGTCTGCCATGCTCGCCTGTCTCTAAAGCCCCTCTGCTCTCCCTCACGGGTAAAGGTTTCATCCTTTACCCCATCTAGTTCTCTCACAGATTCTGTGTCTCTGACAGCATGGGGCAGAGTTGGCTTTAAAAATGCTCTTGTTGAAATACTGCTCTTAGGTTATAAAAAAAAAAAAAAGCACTTCAGTGAATCACTCAACCTCCTCAATATTAACAGGGAAGAACGGAAACTCTGTGCTTCTTAGAATCTGCACTTGTAGTAGGGGCTTCCAAGGGCACGCTTTATCACCCCTGGTTCCTAATCTTGTTGATTTTGCAGATGCTCCTTGCACTAACCAAGAGGAGAGATAGGAAATAGGATCACAGCAGGAAAATGCTTCAAGGCCAGCGTGAAGAGCCGGGCTCTTTGCACACTGCTTGAGTCAAGGATTTTCAACCTGCGTGTTAATGTGACATGGGTACAGCCTATGCAGTTTCCATAGGCCCAGTTCTGCTCCTGAAGGACACTGGGCCTGTCTCTCCCCTGTGACATGATGCCCTGGAAAGAATAAGGGCTGAGACCCAGGAGACTTGGGTTCAAGGCTCTGGCTCCACCACTTTCTCGCATGTAGCCTCTTTGAGGCTCTGTTTCCTTATTTGCAAGATGGAGGTAATAATAAAGTCTGCCTCCCAAACTTGCTTGGATATGATCAAATTCAGCAATAGCCATGGGTAGCTTTTATAAATGATTCACATGCTATAAATGTAAGGCTTTAAATTATGAATTAATTTATAATTAATGTCTTGAAATCCCAAGATGGGGTGACTAAGAGAGAGACGGTCTCACCACTGATGACCCTTCTTTCTGGCTTCCCTATGTCAGGACACAAGAAGGCTGTGGCCCAGCAGACCACCACCAAACATCCCCACCATTAACACTGAAATCATGCACTGGCCCCCTCCTGGGCAACGGGGACATAGGCAGATGCTCCGACGACGCAGTCATGCTTTGGTACTTGGGGATGGCTGGCCACAGCAGGCACTGCCCCTCAAAATCCACACTTGTATTTCTTTACACTGCAAAGCAGGGGGTCTTTTGGCTGAGGGACCCTGGGAAGGGAAGCTCACGGTGCAGGGGGAAGCAGCAAGAGGGAAAAGCCAGGTGGGTTTTCATGTTAAAAAACCACGAAGCGATCATCCTATGTTCACACGGAGCGATCACAGCCCCTCTGCTACTCGCTTCAGATTATCACCGCACCAGCACCGAGCCACAGGTGCACGAATGCAAACTTTTAAGAGCAAGAAGCAACTCTCTTTTTTTAGCCAAAAATACAGGTTTAAAAGTTTGTTCTGGGAGGGATTAAGGTTTGCTTCAATATATGTTTCAAAGTATGTTGCTGTAAACTTTCTATCCTAGGATTTCAATAGCTAAGGACAACCAAAGCTGTTCATGTCAATATATATCACAAATACATATCTTGGCCATGCCTTCATAAAGGAAGTTCTGGGTCCTAGGCTGGGTAACCTAGACCATGGGGTCAGATGTAATCTCTCCAGGCTTCTGTTACAGAAACTAGCATGAAGTGTGATGATGATAAACGGAGCAGAGTGCAGCCACTTAAAACTACGGGGCTTTCATAATAGAGACTCTTTCTCAGAGGAGCTTGGGTTTCAAAGAAGCATCGGCAAACAGAAGTTGGTGGTGGCCCTCACTTGATGGCATTGACAGCCCGCCTCCAGCACGCCAGCCGCTGGGCCTTACCTCCAACCACTTTATCCCACCTCTACTCAGGTCATCCTGCTGTGGCCGGAACGAAGGCTTCTGGGACTCCTTCCCGGCCACGCGTCACTGTCCAGCATCCTGCCTGTCCCTCCTGCACGGGAACCTGGGCCTGTCCTCCCACACTGTGGCCGAGCCCAGGTGGGAAGGGACCCGAGGCTAAGGGCAGACCTTCAGGGTTACCTATTTGCCTTTCCAGGTCGGCGGCTTCATCGGGCGTGGCTCGCGGAAGGACTCCCGGGTCACTGAAGCTGGTGCGAAGCAGGGTCCCCATCACAAAGAAGAACAGAATGCCACCAACCACGGGAATGGCAGGGGTGATTTTCACTGCTAGATACGGGCAGCTGCCAACAGGTTGGGAAGGCAGGAGGGGAGGGGAAAAAGAAAGGAAATATAATGTCAGTAATCAACAGTGAGCAGTCTATATTTTCCAAGAAGCCAAAAGCTTCTTTGGAGAGGCAAAATTGATTTCCATTAAAATTTCATCTATGTTAAGCATTTGCATTTGGGGAGGTCTGCAATTTTCTCTTGTGGACAGCTTAACCCTCCCCTTCGAGCCACAGAAACCCAGGCCCTCTGCTCCCACAGTGCTGCTCGGGAAAGACACTGGCAGATGAGGGAAAATCATACCACTTGCATAATCAATGCGAAATGTACAGAGCTTGTACCCTGTGTGCTGTCAATACAGCTCAGGAATCTGTGCGATCTTCCCAGCCTTTCCTGCAACTGCACAAGAAAGGAAGACGCTGCCTTAGAACCGTCTTCCCCAGACCCAGGCTTTCCTTCCTGAGTTGAACACCTTCATCGCACCAAAGCTGAGAAGCGCGAATGCACCCTTAAGAGGCAAGAAACCATTTTTCAATATTTTGGAGCTAATCTATCCAAAAGACGCTAATGAGCTATGGAAATGAACTTGCAAGCCAGTTTCTGAAGAGGATTAAAGGCACTTACGCAGCTGGAATATAATAAACTCCTGCTTTCTAGAAGCCATTTGAGGTACTGATTGAAGAACATGGCCCAACTCAATTCTACAAAACCTCTTCACTGCCTTTCAATGCTAGGACTGAAATGCAGTGAGGATGGTGAGGAGTCAGGGAGACTCAAGTCTATGCCAGCTGGGCTCTGGGGATCCAGGCACCAGGGCAGCTTTAAGCACTGCCCTCCTGGCCCACTATCACTGTCCCTTGACCCCATGGAGGCAGCGAGTGGCAGAGTGGGAACTAGCTCAATGCCGGAGCTGAGTGAGGGTAAGATCTGCAATGACCATGGTAGGGTGTTGTCACCACGTTCAGTAACATCATGGGCATCATTAAGGAACACAACAGGGAATCATGGAATCACAGTATCTGGGATGGAGAGCACCTCCTAGGTGGTCCACCCATCAGGGGGATACTCTTGCAAATATTCAAGCTGAAACAGAGGAAGCTGGAGAGCAAAGCTTTGTTCAAGACAAGGAGGTGGACGGGGGGCTCTATCCTGGGACTGTTAGGGACCAGTGAGGTCTCTGGTGGGATGGCAAGGGCATCCCAGCAAGAGTCCAGGCCTCAAGGACCCCGGGGCATGATCCCCTTTGCTGAGGCCGGCATCAGGCATGTTAGACCGTCTGGTCTTGAAGACGCATGGTGAATGAGACAGAGACCTGAAGACTAGGTCACAGTAAAGCTGGCTTTCCAACAACTTTAGGAAGGTGGATGAGTGACCCCCAACATGACTGGGAGGTGTGGCCTGCAGGCAGGCAGACTGTGGCCTCCAAAAGAAACACCTGACTTAGAGACACAACAATATGTGACATTTCTAACATTTCTTTCATCCTTCCCATACCAAGTGCCTTGCAGAAACAGAACGAAACAACCATCACCAGTCTCTGGCGTCACATTTCGCTTGCTGGATTGTCAGTTGTGACTTCTCTTCATAGGGCTTACGGGAAACCATAAAAAATTGTTCAATGTCATTCCTGCATCAGTGTAACCCTGCCCAAACTTCCAGATGCTTAAGAGCCTTTTTGAACAACCTCAGAGATTCTTGTAGGACAGTGAATTCAGCAAAGAGAGCCAGACGATACAAAGAATGTGGATAAAAGGAACACAAGACTCTAACCTAAAGATAAGCACTTCATGAAAGCATTCAGTTATATTATGGAAAGGACTTTTTTTTTAATGCTTTTTTTTAAAAAAAATTTTTAAACGTTTACTCATTTTTGAGAGACAGAGCATGAGCATGGAAAGGGCAGGGAGACACACAGGATCTGAAGCAGGCCCCATCCAGGCTCTGAGCTGTCAGCACAGAACCCGACGCGGGGCTCGAACCCACCGACTGCGAGATCATGACCTGAGCCAAAGTCGGACACTTAACTGACTGAGCCACCCAGGAGCCCCGGGAAAGGACTTTTTAAATTCAACTGATTTTGCTCTACATTTTAAAAAATCATTGCTTTCCTCGAGCGTTTTCTGGCAAATACTAACATAATTAATACCCTTTAATGGGCTTCCAGTTTTCTAAAAAAATGTGAAAAGTTTCAAGTTAAATAAACAAACATTTAAGAGACTGGGGATACCATAATCTGGTAAATAGAACTTACTATATACTCCTGGATTCGTAAAGGGAACATTTTCTTGCAATCGGAATCAGACAATTAGACAATTTTAAAAGATGGCCCCACTCAATCAAAAACACATTTACTACCGAATCAAATTTGGAATCCAAATGTTCGTATGGGGCTGAATCCCAGCTCTACAATATGGTGGGGTGTGGTGGGCTTCGGGGATAGGTGCCCCACAGGGTGTGTCTATTACATTGTTTAGACTAAGTCCGTGTTTGATGATGACATGGAACTTCTATGAAAGGCTGGTAATAAAGATCGATTACTGCAAGTCTATTGATTAAATCTCTGGCTGTGGTATCATCCTGGAGTTAAAAGCAAGGAACTCAAACTCTAGAGGGTCATTAAAAGGTATTTGTGTCATAAAGTATGACATTATCTTGGTTATACTTATTGTCTTATAAAAAACAACCTTACCATTGTATTAAGCCTTGAAAATGTGCTGATGTAGCACAATCAGAAACAAACACAGTCCATATCAAAGGCATAAAACTGGCCCTGGTACTAATAGATTTCAATTTATTTACATTTGCCCTACAATATTTATTTTTTTCTTTTCAAATTTTTATTCAATTCTAGTTAGTTAACATATATAATCATATTGGTTTCAGGAGTAGAATTTAGTGATTCATCACTTACATATAACAACCGATGCTCATCATAACAAGTGCCCTCCTTAATGCCCGTCTTCCACGGAGTCCATCTCCCCACCCACCTCCCTTCCAGCAACCCTCAGTTTGTTCTCTATAGTTAAGAGTCTCTTATTGTTTGCTTCCCTCTCTCTTTTCCTCTCCTTCCCCTATATTCATCTGTTTTGTTACTTAAAGTCCACATATGAGTGAAATCATATGGTATTTGTCTTTCTCTGGCTGACTTATTTAACTTAGCATAATACAGTCTAGCTCCAATCCACATCATTGCAAATGGCAAGATTTCATTCTTTTTGATGGTTGAGTAATATTACATACACACACCACTTCTTCTTTGTCCATTTATCACAACACTTGCGCTCTTTCTATAATTTGGCTATTGTTGATAATGCTTCTGTAAACATTGGGGTGCATGTGCCCCTCTGAATCTGTAGCTCTAAAATATTTACTTTAGTATTAAAGAATCTACTCTAGGTGGACTATGTGTGTATGCGCGCGTGTGCGTATTCTGTTTAATGTTTATTTATTTTGGAGAGAGAGAGAGCAGGGGAGGGGCAGAGAGAGAGAGAGAGAGAGAATTTCAAGCAAGCTGCATGCTATCAGCACAGAGCCGGACATGGGGCTCAGACCCACAAACTATGAGATCATGACCTGAGCCGAAATCAAGAATCAGATGCTTAACTAACTGAGCCACTCAGGCATCCATATATATTCTTGTTACAAAAACGGTTAGGGAAATGATTAATTGTGTAGAATATGATTTTCCATAATTTAAGTTCCAAATTCAACAGAAGGATGCCTATTTGAATAATGGCAGAGAATAAAACAGGTTACCATTTCTCCTCTTTCTTACTAATGAGCTTGAATAAGAAACAGTTGGAAGAGTTGTTACACAGCAGCACCCAGGGCACAGCAGGACAATATGATGGGGCAGACTGCTCAGGAGGATGTGACCCACCATGGGTATTGTGGGCTATGGTTTATTTAGTTCCATTTGTCTTCTCCAAGGATGAAGGATACTTCAGTGCTGTCAGAAAGCCCCTGTGGAGGTAGTTTAGTAGATCTTAGGTTATGGCATATCTGTCTTTCCCTTTTAGGTCTGAAATGCTACTTAGTTGACCTCAAAGGATGCCTGCTCTAAGTTCCAGAGGTTGCCTCCATAGAACGAGATGTAGTCAGTGAGTACCCCACATCCTAAACGGCTTCATGTTGTCCCAAGTCCACTGCATGGGGGATTGTTAACTTTAAGGGCCGCCCACTTCTCCAGACTGACAGCTCTGGAGTTTCCCATAGCCTCCGCCTGCTTCTCCCCATCTCTCACCGAGGACATCTGCTGCCCTAGTTTGCAAATATGTGACAATTAGAGATCACTGTCTTCAACTTGAGTATTCTGTCCCTTGGCACATTCTCATCCCAGAGACAGTACCTTGTGGTTTGAGTTATTTGCACTTGGGTGTAGATTAGTTATGACCTGCCCAGGAGAGGAGGAACAGGAAGAGTCTTGTTGGCAAGTGAGTGGCTACTGCTGCCAGAGCTAACTGTGAGGGATCACTCACGAATCTGAAATACAACTTTTCTGGTCTTCCTCTGAAACCTGCTACTGCTCCTAACCCTGGGTAAAAACTCAGGCTGGTCCCCTGACTTTTCTGGTCATGAGATGAAGGTGACAGGAAGTCCTTTGGTCACTGTAAGTAGCAAATGGTCTTGTTTAAGTAATTAAAAATGTGGCAATCCCAGTTAATGATGGAGACCTCTAACTTGGCCAAGGGTCATTTCTAGCCACTGGTGGCTGGAGAAGAAAGGATGAGGAGCAGGAAGAGGGACCGGGCAGTGTTGGTTTGAAAAGCCCCGTTGCAAGGTGGTTTTGCACTCCCCTGCCCCCAGATGTGGGAGGTGGGGGACTCTCTCTTGAGTCTGTGAGTTTCTCAGAAGCCCCCGTGGGAACCTCAGAGTACTGCCCCATGGGCACTGTGTCATCCCTCCCTCTTCCTAGGAAAAAGGCGGCCTTCTTCCTGCCCAAGGCCCACTCTTCTGCCTCACTTTGCCCCTCTCTATTCCTGCAGGCACCTCATGGAGTAACTCCCACGCACTGTATTCCTCAGCTTCTCCGGCCTGGGGGATAGCTGGAATGCCATCTCAGCCCTCTGCCTGTCAGGCCCCCACTTGAATCTGCCCTAACCACCTGTCAGCTCTAGACCACGCATCTCTGCTCCAAAGCCTGCAATGACTCCTCTTTTCCTGCTAAGTTCAGTTTATGTTCCTTCTCAGGCATCCATGACCTCTCAACCTTCCTAGGCATCTGCTCACACAGCCCTTGTGGCTTGAATGCCCTGACACCCAACGTTCAAGTTCCTATAAAGACTTTGTGAAAATTTTTCTTGGTTCAACCCCAAGCAGAAGTGATGGCTTCTTTTCCTGAGCCTCTGTAATATTTCGTTTGCTCCTCTCTGTGGTGCTTGGGGTGTTGGTGGATGTGTCCCACGCACCTGACTGGACTGGAGGTCCTGGGAGGCAAGACTTGGCCCTGCTCCTTGCTGTGTCCTTCACAACACCCAGCACAATGCTTCCCATAGGGCAGGTGACCGGAAAATACTTGCTAAGTGACTGAATGAGTGAACCCCATTCAACTGAATTTTATAAAAGGGGAGGAAAGTCATATCAGCAACACTCTCAACATCAACAATGCATCTTGTGTTTAGAACTCATTTTTCTATCTTTTAAGCCTGCTAGGTACAAGCTTAAGAATGCTGTAGGAAACTTCCTTCAAACAGGTGCTAAGCCCTGTCCAGGAGGTTTCTCTGGCCAAGAGAAGGAGTAGATTCTCCCTGGTTCACCGAGTTGAGTGTACAATATGTATGCATCCTGTGAGCATTAACTAGAACCTCTAACCTCTCCCCGGCCATGCTCTAAAGTCCTAGCAGACAAAGCGCCTTATGTTGGTACAACTTTGTACAATACTAGGTGCTCGTGACAGTCCCCCTGTCCAACCAGCCCCTGTGTGACAAAGAACAATGTCTAGTTTGTCTCTGAAATCTTGGACAATGCTCTTTATACAAAGCAGCAGAATTCACGCCCCTAAGCAAACGATGAGATCAGTGCTACCCAGGCACCTTCAAACAGCTGTTCAGAAAAAGCAGAGAACACCTGTAGTCCTTCAGGTAAAGACCCTGCCCATGACAGTGATCACTAGACATCCGGAAGAAGGCAAGACTAACGGGAAACCCCAGCCATGCCCCGGCATGGCTTCATAGCCCAAGCACTGCAAGCGGCCAACCAGATCCTTAGCCTGAGCTCAGACAACTTGAAAATGGCTCCTTCACATTTCTGAGCAACTGCGGCTGGGATCTCCAATTCTAAACGCCATCTGTGAGGAGGAAGACTCCTTCCCCTGAGGGCCTGGATGTGATACAAGACGATGATGCAGCTGTCAAAGATATAAACACCAAATGGAGTCCTTTTTCCGTCTGAAGACTTGTGACCTACATACAACCCAGGGCCTGTGGAAAACAGGCTACGAGCATCTTAATCTTCATAAAGCTCAATGGGAAAGTGGCAGGAGGGGGAAAAAATAATCAGAAAGCATGCATTTTCATAACATGAAAGAAATGAGCTAATTTAGCACCAAAGGAAATGCTAACATGATAAAAAGTCATTAAGGTGCACCCTTCCTACAGTGCACATCAATGGGGGCTGTTAGGCTCTGGGTGTGATGACTGAATACCTAGCAGGAAGTGTCGCTGCCTTCCGGGGAAAGGTAAGAAAATGTAGCATCGCCAAAAAGATTAGGAGGAGTATTTTACCTTCTACTAGCAATCTTCCCAAAACTTTACAAAAAATAATTAATTCTGTTTTGATGTTTATCTGTGAAATGTGGAACTATTGTCTGGATGCTAGGTTATCTGAGACTATGTAATCAGTGTGTTTTGTCATTATGATTTTTTTTCCTTTTTTCACCAAAAAACAGATACCGACATCCCAGAATCAATACCATCATTAACTCTGCATTCATATTTGGAGACTGGCTCATAGGTTAGAATTTGACATAAAACTGATTCCTTGGATGAGGCTCCTTGGACTAAATTAATTTCTGAAACATTTCAGATAGGAAATCTGGATTTCATTATTGGGTAGCCAGGTCTCTGTTTTTCCACAGGATATTCTTAGGGGGAAGATTAGCTTTACTTAAAATGAAAAACAAAACAAAACATTAACATGATGTAGCAGAGACATTAAAACCAAGTGGGCTTTGGAACAAAAAGTAGAGAATCTTTTCCCATCTCAAAACAATTTGTGTCATCTTTTAAATTTTTTTGCCTGCAAATGGATACACATACAGAAAAAAATCCTGTTAATTGAGGCTTATGACCCCTGACCACAACATGGCCCACATCTGATCTTCGTGTTCTGTCCTGTATACATGGAAATATAAACACCAGGCTCATGATGCTTTGCACACAGAAATGAGGCATGCACTTGAAGTTTATACAGGAGGAGGAGGTGGCCTCACATCCGTAATGCCGTACTCTAACAAAAGATGTTTCTATGTTTCAGAAATCACAAAGTTAACCTATTATTTTAAATTCCAGAATCTTGGTTGCAATGCTTTTCCATAATAGATAGTTAAGGCAAACGATCATAAAATGAAATAATCTAAGCCAATGACTCACATGTCTGAAATAATAACAGAGTAGCCTTGTGAGGAGTAGAGGTTGTGAGGGTTATAATAAAAATGATCTTTCTCCTTTTCACATGAGTCATTGTAAAATAAATGTATTTTTCATTTATAGGCAGGGACATAAACACCATTAATTGTATGATGTGTCCTTTAATCACACACTTAGAAATAAATGTACCACTATAGGCCAAAGATAAGCACATTATCTAGAGACAAAGAGAGAAAAAGTGGATTCAGAAATAATGTCCACTCACAACTCTAGAATGGGGGAAACAATGATGATTTCATAAAGCCCCCGAGAATACCATTTCCCTATAAGACACCTCCAGTGTTTGAAAAGTGCCCCATTCTTACTAATTGACCATAATGATGAACCTATGAATACAATCTGGAATGAAGGAATTTTTTTTAACTTGTAGTTTATTTATTTTGAGAGAGAGAGAGAGAGAGAGAGAAGAGTAGGCGAGGGGCAGAGTTGGGGAGAATCCCAAGCAGGCTCCGCACTGTCAGCACACATCCTGATGTGGGGCCGGAACTCATGAATCTTAAGGTCATGACCTGAGCCGAGATCAAGAGTGGGCTGCTTAACACACTGAGCCACCCAGGTGCCCCTGGAAGGAAGGAATTTAAATAAATGGATCCAGGGAAAGAGCGGGAAACAGATCAAAAGAAAACTGGGAGGGACTTTCAAACCCAGAGAGAAAGTCCTGCTGGGTGAGAGCAGAACTCCACAGACATTTGTAAACCGTTCAGGGGGCAGGCGAAGCTCAAGGACTCGGGAGAGGACAGTTGCTTAGGAATCTTTCTCCCTGCAGGCCTCTCAGCTGGGCGTGGTCACTGCAGGCATGTCCCCAAACAGCACAGTCTTGCCTGAAGCCTATATAGCTCCTGTGTGACAAAATCAAGTGTCATTATTCTAAACTCAGGGCCTCCCAGACCACCCAGGTAGGTCCAATGATAGCCACGGAACCTGGGAATCCGGCGTCAAAAATACAGCTTTCAATTCACAGCGCGTAAACAGCCCAACATACCCATCCACTGCCGAGAAAGTGCGAGAGCTGTTTAGGAGGATGGCGGCATTTCAAAGTTTTTGCCAAGTGATTTTTGAATTTGACTGAAAATTCCAGGAAGCCAAAGGGTTCAGGCTAGTGTGTGAACTGCAAGGAGGAAAGCCAGTATTTCTCTGCCCCAAGACTGACTCTTTAATACCTAATGTGATTACTTAGGCATGGTGACCATACATCCCAGATTTTCCATTAGAGTCCTAACTCAGATGACTATGTCATTTTCAGATGGAGTGTGACCACTGCGCTATTTGGCCACGGTAGTGGAGTGTAGCCGTTGAGCTATTTGGTCACAGTAGGCCCAACACCTCAGATGGAGTGTAGCCGTTGAGCTATTTGGTCACGGTAGGGCCAACGCCTTGGATGGAGTGTGGCTGTTGAGCTATTTGGCCATGGTAGGGCCATCACCTTGCTTTCAGTGCATCCCGGACCCATAAGAAATGGCAGGACCAGGGATGCCCATACAGAAAGGCTCCCGCCCTGGGACTTGCTGAGATTGGGACTGGGGGCTTCGAAAGAGTGGTCAGAGGAAAGACCACGTTTGCCCCAGCCCTAAATAGAATGCTAAGTGTGGTTGCTCAGACCATGTGTCACACATGAAGGGGTGTCTGCTCCAACTCCATTTTGGCAATTCTGTACAGAAGTCTCAGCAGGACTAAGGCTCTATTCATAATTCTGTACTTCATCAAACCTAAGGTGCCAACATTTTAAGATGACTCATTGAGGGAAGAATGTGCCAAATAAGGCAATACTCTCTAATCACTTGGAACCTGTATTGTACACGTATTGACAAAGCTATTTTAGACTTATTTAGAAAGCATGTTTTTAAAAAAAATGTTTATTTTTCAGAGAGAGAAATAGAGTGTGAGTGGGGTTGGGGCAGAGAGAGGGAGACACAGAATCTGAAGCAGGCTCTGAGCTCTGAACTGTCAGCACAGAGCCCATTGGGGGCTCAAACCCACAAACTACAAGATCATGACTTGAGCCAAAGTCGGATGCTTAACCGACTGAGCCCCCTGGGCGCCCCTAGACAGCAGTTTTAAAATCATGTATCACTATTGTGCATCTATTTTTTTTTAATGTGAAGAGAATAAACTGGTGAAGGAATCCTAACACATCTTCACACTTTTCTGAATTGCTTTTTTACTCAGAGGGGTCTGAGGTTTGTGGCCCAGTATCACCTTGACACCTACCAAAGTAACATTTTCCAGGCGTACCTCCCTCCCCCCCTCCCCCACTTCTAGGCCCATCCCCCACCGTCTATCCCATCAGTAAGAGCCATGCTGTGAAAGCTGTTGGGTCCTGTTGCCCCTCTGGCATCTACTGCACTGGCTTGTTACCTTCCACCTCATCTCCTCCCTACCTGTTTCACACTCTGTTCCCTCCTCACAATCATGTGTGGTTCCTGCGACCCTCCAGTCCTGGCTGCCTGGGTTCTCGCCTGTGCAGTGCCCTCCACCTAGAAGCCATCCCACAGAGAGCCACAGAGCTGTCCCACCTCCTCTAAGTCTTTGCTCAAATATCACTTTCTCAGCAGATCCTTCTATGACCGCACTGGGTAAACTCCCAGCCCTCCTACCACCAACACGCCCGCACTCCTGGCCCTTTCCGGGCTTTATTTTCCCTTCTGTCACTTAACCCTGCTTGGCCCACATACTGTACATACTCACTTCTTCACTGTCTGACTCTCCCACTAGAGAAAGACTCAAAGCCACGAGGAATTCTGCCTGCCTTGTTCCCAGACACAAGCCACAGCGCCTACAATTGAGTCCAGCACATAGCGGGCCTGGAATAAATATTTGTCGCATGAACTGAATAGGCATCTAAAACACACGGGATATAAGGTAGACGCGAGATGATTCCATTTTTGATTCAAACGCACATTTATATTCAGAAAGGAAAGACTATGCCCTAAAACATTACCTCATTATCCACGGTGAAAGATATGAGGGTGATTTTGTGGAGCATATGTCCTTTGTGGTGGTTTCTAAATTTTCTTAATTAAACAGGGCTTATTTTTGCAGTGGAAAATATATGATTAAAAATAAACGTATAAATTCTCATTGAACCGAAACAAAGGGGGAACGGATTGCCAAATATTAAAATCTGTCTCTGCTTTCAAAAAAAATCAAGTATCAATAAAGAAGACGCTTGGCAGCAATGCATATGCCAGATTAGCTCAACATCTCAGAGGGCTGAAGCCCCAGATTTGTGCAGGTGTCTGTAATTAGATCAGCATGTGGCGAGGTGCAGAGTATCATATATTTAAAGACACAAAAGTCGAGTTATCTTCTATCTCTGGTCTGCACATTTTCTCACAGGCATGTGACAGGAGAAAGTTTTCCTTTAGCTACCCTTGTGGGTTTCCATCTTAAACTGGACATTTAGATATTAACAGCACAGACAACTACACCCTGGTGCTCTGATGTCACAATTAAAAGCAACACCAAGCCCAAGGAGACAGCTGAGAAGGAGGCCCAAGGTGCATGGCCACACACGCCGAGACGTGGACACTTTTATGGAGGTCTGGGTCTCGGACTCATTGTAGGGTCTCTTTTCCTTTCCTTGGGTTGGGGCTGGGCCCAAGGATGGCGGGATGGGGAAGGAGGACTTCAGGATGAAAAGCTGCACAAATTAAACTTCTCAAACACTGGCCATGTTCATCGCGTTGACCCTGAGTACTGGACAGCTCCGGGATGAGCATCATGGCCGAATGGACTATTCGATGCAGAGACATTTTCAACTAAGTACAAATTAGTTTAATCATTATATATGGTCAGGAAAACATTTTGGGGATGAGAATTCTCTGCCTTGTTTTAGACCGCACGCTTAATATCAATGAGCCTTCTCCGCTGTCCCGAGACACCGGCGGACATCACGCTCTCTGCTGGGACGTGGTCCTGTGTGGGCATGGTGCTGCTGGTACCACTCAGCATGTAATTGTTGTTTACATGGTCTGTTCTCTCCTCCCTCCTGCTAGCTGTTGTTCCCAGTGCTTTGGTTTTCAGCGACCCCACCCCCAGGGCCTCTGTCTGCCCTCCTAGGTTTGTTCAAGCAGTGAACATAGTTTCACACACAATAACTGAGGTGTTTCTTGCAGACTGTGCCCCCTGCCCCCACCCATCACACTGAGCAAAGTCCTTTCCTTTCAGTGTCCAAAAGCTAGTGCTATGAAGAAGTGGTCTTGGGTGTTATGCAGATTACCTCAGAAACATTTGGCCTTAATGTGAGTTTTGGAAAGTTATTACAGATGGAGAGAAGGTACTGTGGATACTGTGGATGTCTGATGTCACTGAGCATCATTCCTTCCTTCATCCAATTGCTCCTCACACTTTTTACTGAGCACATACTACATGCCAACACACTAGGCAGAATGCCAGGGATACAAGAAGATCAAGACGAGATATTTGCTCTCAAGGGCTCACATTTTTTAAAAATATTTATTCCTTTTTTGGGAGAGAGACACACACAAGCAGGCTCCAGGATCTGAACTGTCAGCACAGAGCCCGACACGGGACTTGAACTCACGAACCACGAGATCATGACCTGAGCCGAAGTCAGATGCCTAACCTACTGAGCTACCTACACACCCCTCAGGGGGCTCACATTCTAACAGGAGAGACAGACTCCAAAGCAGTTGACTACAAACACAACAGCAAGGTTGGTGACAGGGGTACAAAGAGTGTACTGAGCAAACACTGAAGGGGACCAGCATTGTTAGCCTGGATGGGATCAGAGAAGGCTTTCTGGAAAGGGTATTGATGGCTAAACCAAAGTTAGATGGGCAAAGAGGAATGGCATCAGCATGAACACAGGGTCACGAAACCCTTCGCTGTGCTTGCTGTGTCCAGGCCTCCCTTGGTTGACTGCCAAGTGATAAGGTGCGGCCTTCCTACACCTCCCTAGACTGGACTCCACTGCAAGGACAACAAGAAGCAGTCTTTGCAGGTCGCTGAGTCACTGCTGTACCCCCAGCACCCCAGACACTTCCTGCTGCAGGGCTGCCACTCCACAAATATTTACTGAATTGCATGAAATAGAACCCTCAGAGTAGACCTGAGAGATGTGGGTCCACACTGCGGGTGGTGAGTTGCAAGGCGATTTATAGCAAAGACCATCATGCAGTTGAAAAGTTAAAGAAACCGGGCATGAATGTGAGCAGACTCCATCTCACTGTATTCCGGACCTCAGCTGACAGCTCTCTCCTGCCCTGCTAAATAAAGCTCTCCTCACCTAGACATCATGGCTGCTTTTCCCCTCTTCCTGGGGGAGGGGGCCCACCTACTTCCTTTTGCAGAGGAGGAATTACCACATAAATTTCCTTTATAATATTTCTCTAAGATTGAAGAGGAGTTGAGGATTTGATTTTTCATATACTCATCATAAACGTCTTAGACGTGGATGACAGCAGCCGATCATTCGGACAGAGATGCATGTGAGTTTGGACGTCCATGCTACTTCACTCATAAACTCACAGGACAATATCATTTGCAATGGCAGAGACACCATTATTTGAAAAAGTAGACGATAACTTACACAAAATGGAAACATGGTGTTTTTGAATAGAGAAGAAAAAAGCTACACATGTATTTAAGGGGAAAAAAAATTATATTCCTTAAAGGAAAGGAATAAAAACAAAATAAGGTGAGCAAATTAACAGGCACATGAACCTTCTGACATCAGGTTGGTGGCCTTTGGGTAAAGAAAACTTCAGAAGCACATATTTGGTAGAAATAAAAACAAAATGAAATAAAAAATGAAAATGAAATGTCTAAAGGGGCATAATGTTCATTAACAAATGATTCCTTTTGCCCCCTTAAACACTGCCCATGCTACTGACTGTTCTATTTTCATAGTGCTTTTGCACTAAAAAAATAAAATAAAATAAAGGCATTTCTCTTCCCTGATGGTAGGCGGATTCCTACCATGTAATTATCCAGTCCATTAGAAGGCAAGGTCAAATCAGAGAGATACAGAGAGAAAGACCGCCCTTCCAAGGTACATAGATGTGGTCACACAGTTTTTAAAATAATAGGCAGTAAGGTGCCTGGGTGGCTCGGTCGGTTAAGTGCCAACTTCAGCTCAGGTCATGATCTCATGATTTGTGATTTCAAGCCCCACACTGGACTCTGTGCTGAAAGCCTGCTTCTGATCCTGTCTCCCTCTCTCTCTGCCCCTCCTCTGCTCATGCTTGCTCTCTCTCTCTCAAAAATAAAATAAACATTAAAAAAAACTTTTTAAAGTAACAGGCAGCAGACAGGGGGACTTTAGGAAAAGGACAGAAATTCCCAGTTGTTGATCGATAATCTACACTTGGAGCAGTTTCACATAATGTATTTCATGAACTCTACAAAAAGTTGATGACCTGGCATTATTATTGAGACCAGTTTATACACTAGGAAACTAAGTCATACAAGGGTCACTAATTTGACTGCAGACATCCAGCTATGATGGAATCCAGAATGAGAATTCAAATCATATGTGGCTGTCTTCAAAGCCCTTGTGCTCACAGCACATTCTCTCAATTATACCACAATAAGGTCTGCATTTCTTTTTTTTAAATCAAATCATTATTGACATTCAATATTATATTCATTTCAGGTATAAAACATAGCGATTTGATATTTATATATATTACAAAATGATCTCCACAAGCCTAGTTACCATGTGTCACCAAAGTCGTTGAAATATTGACTATATTCCATATTCTGTACATGTCCACGTCTTATTTATTGTATAACTGGAAGGCTGCACTTCTTAATCCCCTTCACCTAATTCACCCATCTCCCCTCCCTCAGAAATCCCCGGCAATCATCAGCTCTGATCTGCACCCTCTACATTTTCTTAGTAAAATATAGTAACAGTTGTACCTGTTTTCACCTTTTTATAATGATCTCAATTACCCTCATCCTATGTAATTAAGAATCCCTAGAAAACCTGAAACTTGATTTCGCCTGAGGGTGCCTTGCCCAGTTTGGGGAAAAGACAGGGCCCAGGTGTCATGAGAGACAGCACCTTCAATGATGGATCACCAGCAGATGGGCAGGAAAGGGAACGATTCAGAGATCTGCCTGAAAGACACCTAAGCACAGGATCCCAACTGCTATGAGCGCGGGCTGGAGTCCTGACCTGCGGGGTGAAATCCTGGGAAGATGCATCCAAGGAAGGGTGGGGGGTGGCTGTGAGAGATGGAGAGTCAGAGCCCCTAACACGGGGAGCACAGGGAAGGGGTGCAGGCCACATTTTGGTTTCTGTGCCTCCAGGGACATACAGATCTTTAACAGCTTAGGCCACACCCTGAGCTTCAGTGAAGACTAATGAGGAAGAACACCTTCGGGCTCCAGGGTCAAGAAGGCTGCCCTCAGGCTCTGCTTCTCAATTCCGTTCTACACAGAGCAGAGCTCGTATCCCTAGAGTCTCTCTTAAATAAAATCTGACACTGAACAGTGAAGACCACTCTTGCTATTTCTAAAGTTATGTCATACAAACATGGCATTGGTTAGTCTTGCTTCTGGGGACCTGATGAGTACAATGTTAAGCAAAACTCTCATTTATGAAAAAAAAGAGACGCTTCCTAAAATTCCCAGGCTATGCTCAAGGAGTAACTTGCTTCTTATGAGAAGAGTGTGGGATGCAGAGAGTCCAAAGCCCCACTTCAATAGAAGCCATAGTAACAGAAAATATTGCTCTGATTACATTCCTGTCAAGCAGGAGAGACAAGGAACTTCACGTGAGAATAGGTGGAAGGTGCCAGGTAACATCTAGAAGCCTGGAGGGTTATCTTTACTAGATACTACTGGGTATAGTGATATACTTTTTAGGAAACTCTTTGAACACATTGGAAAAAAACTGAAAATTATCATGCTGACCAATTAATGCCTTGGCCAGCCCCCTCATCTACTTGCACTTGTCCAAGTCTATTCTTCTGCGTCTAAACTTTCAGACTGTCTCTTTACTTGAGTTTTCTTTTAAGCCACACACTTCTGAGATAAAGATCTTTTCAGCTCATTTTTACATAAACAAGTTCCTGAGCACTGCCCAGTGGCAAACATGACTATTAATTTCCTAAAGGAGGAGGTCAAAAGGCAAACAGTGTTCATTAGTTCTAGGGAAAATCATGACAATCACCTTACAGGATAATGGTGGAGCAACATCTGGGAAAAGTGTATTTGATGAGAGCCCGGCAGCCGGGGGTTAGGCAAAGGAAGTCAGCCTGGCTATCCGGATGGAATGTTTGGAAGATGTTACTGTCATGAAAAGCACAATAAATCAAATGACTGCTGCGCATTCCCTGAATTTTGCCAAGCAGATGGCAAAGCCGGGGAATCCAGCGGGAAGGCTGGAGACGGTACAACGGACAGACAGGGGGAAAGATCAGATGGCGCCTCCCACAGGACTAAGTTGTCATTCATCTGGGGCTCTTGCCAGCCATCATCCAGCTGGTTTAAACAGTCAGCAGAATGAGCGGAGTCCAAAGAACCGCCAAGCTCTGTGCAGGATCTTTTACGTTTCCAGAGACAACTGCCTGAGAGAGGGGCCATGTGATTCCCAAGGAAACCCACTTCATGTCTTCAGCCCTTGTGAACCCCTGAGATGTCAAGCCGCGGAGTTCCACCGAGCTGGCCCTTAATGCTCTAGCTGTGCCTAAGTCCTCAGTGGCAAAATTTTGTGGCTATAATGCTCATTCTGGACAGTTCTTGAAGACTTTTTCCAGCAGTAGTTTCCATCAGTTAGGGCTTTGCCCCTCCTTTCTTCCCTCGGAGGAATGTGTTTGCCCTGAGCAAGAGGACAAGATTTTGACATTGGCTAAATATAGCAGCAAGCTTTGCAAAAATGCTTTGTTAAAGGGAAGAGTTATTGAATAGGGCACGTGGGCCAGAACCTAGGAAAATGGGTAAACTGAACCAAAGAGTATCAATCGCTGCTGTTTTACAAATAAGCTGAGAAGTCAGCCTCTCCTTATGAGTACACATGAGGGGTACCTGGGTGGCTCAGTCAGCTAAATGTCTCAACTCTTGATTTTGGCTAAGGTCATGCTCTTGCGGGTTGTGAGATAGAGCCCCAAGTCAGGCTCTGAGCTGACAGAGCAGCATCTGCTTGAGATTCTCTCTCTCCCTGTCTCTCGAGCCCTCCCCCACTTGCATGAGTGTGCTCTCTCTCTCAAAATAAATAAACAAACTTAAAAAAAAAAAAGTAGACAAGAGGAGCTGCAGGTCTGGGAGGGGGTCGGGGCTCTGAGGCAGCCAGCCCTGTCCATGGGAACCTGCCTTCAGGTCACCTTCTAGGAGAGGACTGGGCTGAGACTCCAGTGGGCTCCCAGCAATGAGAGAAGAGGCCACGTCTTACTTTAGGCCACATCTTAATCTGGAGCCTATGGGTTTCCCAGTCTGCTGGGAGAAGATGCACAGATTCTTTAAATGGTTTGTGCCCCCAAAGTATTACAAACTACTACTTTTAGGAAGAGAAATACAGAGCCATGTAACTACACAGAAGTACATTTCCGTGGCGTCAAACATGGTGTCCAAGTGCCGCAGCGCTCCCCAGCCACCATTCCCTCCATGGTGGGCTTCACGCTTGGACCTCTCCATGATGCGGCAGTTAAGCTAATGTCTGCCCAGGTTCGAGGCCACCAAGTCCGTGCTCCAGCAGTTGCTCAATAATTCTGCTCTGCCGCTAGGTCTGGAGAGTGGAAACAGCCTTCCCAACAAACACCTTGTGCATATGCATTAGTCCAGTGGAAGACGGGTTCACCCATTCTGAAATCAAGAGTCAGATGCTCAACCGAGTCACCCAGGCGCCCCAGGTTCACCCATTCTGAAGTGGGGAGGAAAGAAGGCCACTTCAAGAATGGTGCCAATGTGGGAGCAGGTAGTGAAGCTCCTTCCTCATTCATGAGGCTGAGGGTGGGCCAGACTCCTAAATGATAAAGTACCACCTCTGTGAAGAAGAAAAATAGCCCAGGGCAAATCCGAGAGTATGAAGAAAGTACTGGAAGAGACTGGAAGGTACCACCTTATCCCTAGCCTTGTCTGGAGTCTGAGAACTTCCCCCTGACAAGACCAAGTAGACTGACAGTTAAGACAAGAACCCGACTCACTTTCACACCAGAGTCTGGGCGGTGGGTCCAGAGGGTCGCCTGACAAGTTCCATGGTGTGTGGGAAGGTCATAGGCATTGGACTCAAACCAACTGGCTTCAAACCTTAAACATGGCACTGACTCTATGAACTTGAAGAAGTTACCTATTCTTGCTGAGTGTTAGTTTCCCTGTGTTCTCAGTTGGAACAATGGTCAATTATAGGTAATGACAGCCCCACTGTAGTGTTGGTTTGAGAACTGACGAGTTAACATTCGGAAGACCTTTAGCAAAGCCTCTGGGTAGACATTCCGTACTCCCTAAATATTATTTCTTTCCTCTTACAAGAGCTAGTCCTGCACTTGTGTGGATTTCTGGTACTTTTCCACCCTTCCTTGTTATACCTTGTTTCAGGTGAGTTCCGTGGCTTCCCTGCAGTTTAAAGGAAAAGCCCACGAAAGTTATGTGTTTGTTTCAGAGGCCAGTGAGTTGGGAAGAAGTTTGGCTTCAAAGCTCAGAGAGGAACTCAAGAAGAAAAGTGATTGGAAGCCACCAGAAGAGAGGGTGAGTGAGCCATCTGTGAAAGAAAGGAGTGTGGTGGAGAAAGGGGCAGCAGCATGAAACCGGTAACCGGCCCTGTGGGTTTAGCTGACAGTAAACACCACTCTCCCCACAGCCACTCAGCAGCATTGGGACTAGAGGAGGCACTATGTTCATGCCTTCTGACGCCCCGAGTCCTTTTAATTGAAACACCATGGAAACAAGTCCTTTCACAGTATGGGAGGTAGCCATAGTGGATGGATCCACTGATCCCTGCCCCCTGGTATTCAGACCCTTCTAGAAAATGACAAAAGTGATGGGTTATCACTTCCAAGATTAGGTTACAAGTGAGTTCTCGCTCACGTTCTCTTGCACTCTTGCTAGGAGGCCGTGCCGAACCGTCTATGACAGGCTCCTGGGACAAGGCTCACGAAGGTGGCCCCTGGCCAATGGGCATGTGCATGAGCTTAGATACAGATCCTCCCCCAGTTAAACTGGGAGATGACTGCAGCCCCATGGGACACCCTGAACCAAAGGACATGGCTAAGCTGCACTGGATTACTGCCCCAAACACTACAAAAGAATAAATGTTTGTTGCTCTAAGCTACTAAATTCTGGGGTAATTGTTATAGAGCAACAGTCACGCATGGCTTCATCAGGCACACAGTACATTCAGAAATTACATCTGCCAAATAAAATGGAATATCCTTCTTCCTATAGTGAATAAACAGGATCACTTAGTGGAATAAATCCTGAACATCCTTTCTACTTGTGATGTTGTCTGACTAGCCGAGTGGTCTACAGGGATCGCTCTGGAGGGCAGGGAGAACTTACAAATTCATTAGTTGGATTCTATCACTAACTAAAGCTTGAGTTAGTGCTTCATGATCTAATTGACAGTGTTCAAGGGGATGTGAAAATTTTGCAAAACCAGTGGCCCCTCAAATCTCACTTCTCAATATGTAAAAAAAGATATAAGGAATAACTATGGAAAGGGAAGACATATGTTTATGTACGACCATATGTCACAGAAGAGACCTTAAAAATTCAGCCAAGGAGCTGGAAAACTGGTACCTAGTAAGAGATTCCAAATGAACAGAAGTGAGGTTTGTGAAGTGAGCACAAATAAACCGGTCGGCTTTCCTAACGGTCCTCGTAAATCTGCGTATTTACCCCCTGCATTTCGTTAATGGTGTGCTACGCGCTACCAAACATCTCATTTACCTCTTTTTTGTTTCCTAAGGAAATATTTCCACCTTTTAGACAAAATTGTAAGAGATAAACATTTACCAGTGAGTCTTTGTTTTTTAATGAGTTTAAAGAACACTCTCTCTGCAGTCAGGCTATGCCAACTTGTATGTGCCCATGGTTTGAGATTTCTGTGAGAGGCATAAAAATGAAAATCAGGGGCGCCTGGGTGGCTTAGTCGGTTAAGTGTCCGGCTTTCGCTTAGGTCATGATCTCGTGGTTTGTGGGTTCGAGCCCCGCGTCGGGCTCTGTGCTGACTGCCAGCTCAGAGCCTGGAGCCTGTTTCAGAGTCTGTGACTCCCTCTCTCTCTGACCCTCCCCTGCATGTCTCTATCCTAGAAATGAAAAAAAAAAAAAAGAAAATCAGAAGTGTTTTTGGCGGGGTCGGCACAGCTGCTGACCAGACACGTGTGGTCTCCCTCCTCCTAGGACCCCTGTCAGAACCCTCACAATGACACCAAAAGAAGAAAGAATGTCAGTGGCAATGAAGACCGAAACGGACACCACAGGCTGAAGACCAAGGGCTTCCATTAATATACTGTGGATACAGATGAACTGAGAAAGGCATTTTAAATCACACATCACTGATTACATAAGCCATAAAACGAAACAAAGCAGATGGCCCCCCAAGGGGGCAGGGAAGGACCTTAACACAGAAATTAAAACGGCATCAACCCCACTAGCAATCAAAGAAAGGCAACTTGAAAATATCATATGTAGAGTCACAACGACAAATGCCCCCAAGGCAAGAGAGAGAGAGAGAAAGAGAGAAAGAGAGAGAGATAGATAGAGAGAGAGAGAGACAGCTACAGAGACTGGGAGAGAGAGGCGGAACCATTCTCCAGCCTGCTCTTGGAAAGACAGACAGCAGCGCCTCCCCCCAGGAGTCAGTCTGGACACCAGTGCTCAGGGCCCAATGGGCGAAGGCCTCTTCTTTTTTTAACCTGTTCTGTATGGAGACAAGGAAGTAGGCAGGTGGAGGAAAGGAAAGGAAATGGAAGGGAAGAAAAGAAAAATGCGATTTATAGCGAGCATACTTCTAAAAATCATTAAAAAATTACTTTAAAAAGTAACAATAAATAATAAAAATAAGCTCATTAAAAATGGTTTTGGTAACTTTTTTTTGAGACCAGAAAAGAAATAATTTCCTTAAAATCCATAGCACCAGGAAGTACACTCCTGGATTTCCTACACCAGTTATTTCCCTAAGATCAGAGAAAATGAGGGGTGGAGGGGCCAGAGCTCACTCCCCCTCACACATTTAATGAAAGATCTGGTGTGAAAACCAGTGTCACGTTGTCAGATCCATTCCTGTTGGTGAACACACATTTACCCGTTTCTCGATAACGTTTGAATTCAACGTGAGATTAGGGATCAAGTCTAGACTCTATCTGATGGCGGAATTTCTCATTTTTAGTTGTGAAAGCCATTTTTATCTGTTTGGCTTTTGATATAATATTTGCGTTTATAAAGGCTGGAAGGAATATATTGAATGGGTAGGTCCAGGTACCTGAAACAAAGGCTGCATTGACTTTTCCCAACAATTCTGTGGTGGGTTTTTCACTAGATACAGAGATGGAGCCAATAAGCAACTTGTCAAAGGTCATCTAAGCAGTGAGTGCAAAGGGCAAACCTAGGACTAATTCATGCCAAAGCTCAGTATCTTTGTACAGTCAGCTTTGTGGCTTTTCAAATGCAATTTGTTACATATTCTAGCAATTTACAGCTTAATTAGGTTAATTAAGACTACCATCTCAAAGGCTGCCCTCTATTCTGAGGCAAGGGGTTTCTGAAACAAGCCTTCCTCACTACAGAGTGGGAATCCTGGTGTGGTCAACCTTCAATGAGTCAAAGCTGCTCAAGTGCTAGGGGTAGGGGAGAGGTGTGGCTGAAGATTTCAGGGTCTGCACCTTCCCTCCCCTACTGCTCCTGATTTCCATCTTTCCCGGAAACAGACTAGCTTCTCCTTATCCCTAAGAAGTCTCTTGCTCTAAAGCTAAGGTTCAGAGTGGAAGACACAGCAATGCCTTACTCAAGGCTGATCTCCAGAATTTTCTGAGCTACACTACACGGGCACTGAGCTACACTACTGCAACTTCAGAGTTAGCTAAAATGCCTGACTCCAATCCATAATCCCAAACAAAAAAGATCTGACTATCTGACCTCCTGACTCTACATACCTGTGTCCCCACTTCTCCATCTATAGAAGAAGTTAGACTGGCTGTTCTCCCCAGATGAGCCTTTCAGTTCAATATTCCTTCATTTGAAATACATATCTGCAGGTACATTTTGTCTTTTTTAATGCATATTTATTGTTGAGAGAGAAAGAAAGAGAGAGAGAGTGTGTGTGAGTGGGGGACACAGAGAGAAAGGGAAACACAGAATCTGAAGCAGGCTCCAGGTTCTGAGCTGTCAGCATAGAGCCCAAAGCAGGGCTCAAACCCACAATCCGCAAATCATGACCTGAGCCCAAGTCGGACGCTTCACTGACTGAGCCACCAGGCGTCCCGTTTTGTCTTACTCTCCTCCACTGATTCACAGACATATCGGCAAACAGAATGCAAGTATATTTTACCCAGACTTGAATTTATGTGAATTTGAAATAGTAAGGTTATAGGAGTATTAATAAAGCTTCATTTTAGGCGCAAACATCTAAATTTTAAAAAATAATCAAGAATGAGATCATTTCATAGGGCGCCTGGGTGGCTCAGTCAGCTTGGCGTCCAACTTGGGCTCAGGTCTTCATCTCACGGGTCGTGGTTTCGAGCCCTGCGTTGGGCACTGTGCTGACAACTCAGAACCTGGAGCCTGCTTTGGATCCTGTGTCTCCCTCTCTCTCTACCCCTCCCCTGCTCGTGCTCTGTCTGTCTCTCTCTCTCTCTCAAAAATAAATAAACATTAAAAAAATTAAAGAACCAGATCATTTCAAAGTTGGCAGGAAGTGAATGGTCAACAACGTTACACTATTGTCCCAATTCTCTTAAGTACTATATTCAGAGCTACTGCCCCAGATAAATGGAAACACCAGCTGTCCTTTGTACCAGCTTCCTAATGACCAACGCTTTACTTTCATGTCTCAGAACACATAGAAGTGATTTTAGTGATTATTGTGTTGCCATTTAAATATCTACTGTTATTATAATTTAAAACCTTTGAAAAACATCCTATAGAAATGTCATTTATGCAATCATTAAGAGACTGATGTTGGAAAACACTAGAAATTTAATCACTTTGGCAAGCAAGTTCGCTATTGTAAAACACTTTTATTATGTGTGTATTACTATGCTTTTCAAACACTTTGCTCAAAACCAGCAAAAATATCCTTTAAGGGTTGTATATTTATGTCTTTGAAGATCACATCCCCCTTTCTATATGCTTATTTCCATGGAAAAACTAGTCTCAAACTATGTGTTTTAAGTCATATGAAATCTTCTGGAACTCGTTCCTTGCATAAACTAAGACTACCAGGTAATCTCTAACTTGATATGATCCAGAAGAACCTTTATGCCATGACAGCTAGGGAAGAAAGACCTAGAAGCATGGACAGCCAAAGTGCACACGGCAGGAATCCACGGGGAATGACAGATGAGACTTCCCGCAGGTTCCTCCATCCAGTCAGGATAGGGAAGGGACTCTCACGGGCCACCGCTCCGGGCCAGGACACAGCTGGATGAAAAGGGAAACCCACCCAGCCAGAGTTCTGCAAAGATCACACACTTCAATTAGACTCAACACTTTAGACCTGGAAGTGACCTTGGAAATCATCGCTTGTCCTGCAAATGCCCTGCCCTTCCCCTCAACATGGCCCAAGTACCACTGGGCCGCTGCAAGAGAAGCCTTTCTGAACGACACTCCCATTTCTTCAGCGCCCACCTCTGCGCCACCAAAGCATCTCAGACAACCATTCACTCTCCGCTGCGCTCTAATTGCTGGTTTTGTTATTCTTCTTTCTCAACAGGACTTCATGTTCCTTGGGGGCAGTGACCAGTAGGTCAACTTTTTATTCCCAGGACCTAGCAAAGTGACAGTCTCCAGCAGGCAATCTGTAGCTGTCTGTGTGGTGAGGCAAACAAGCTGAATCCTTTCCTTTCACAGGGGAAGAGCCAAGGGGGAAGTGACTTGCCCAGGGCCACCAGCTCCTGAGGGCCAGAGCTGAGACTGGGACTCAAGTCTTCTGGCTCCAAGGCCTTTACCCGCTGGTCACCATCAGCGGGCAGTCTGCATTACTTCTAAAATCTGTGTAAAGGCAGTTATGCTCCTAGACCAACCAAGCCTGTGCCTTTTAGAAAATGATCTCATTGAAGCCCTCTCTTCCCATGAGCTCATCTCTCTGGACTACTTGTAGATGCAGCTGTTCAGCACACACTTACTGAGCATCTTAAGATAAGGATTCAAATAAGACAAGTACCTTGATTTTTCCATGCAATACCCTACTTACCTTCGGGCTTATTAAAATCGGGTATTATTCCCTATAAGTGCTTCGAAAGCATGCATGCATGCATACATACAGACCTAAAAAACTAAATATCAAACTTGGTCTCTTGGCTTCTAACTTGAAGACCTCACCATATTTTTAACATCAGGATTGGGTAAATGAAATATAAAAAACAGGACTGAAACTCACTTGCTACGTTGCTGAGTGTGGCTCCCCATACTTGAGGAAGGAAAACAAAAAACAACTCCACGTTTGCCTAGGATTCTGGGATGGCTGATGCGCCCACTGTTACCAGAATACGTTCACCGTGCGTCAGCCCGCAGAATGGCATGTGAGCAAAGGAGGCAGTGCTGGGTGCTGGAGCCCCAACCCAGCAACAGGGCGGTTTCCACGTGGCTCCAAGGTCACGTCTGTCACCCGTCCAGACCTGCTTATACCAGCTGTGGCGTGGCTTGTAGTATTTCTCCCATTCTATGTCCCCCACGTGGAGGGAAGGGCCCAGGCCATCCGGGTGGAAAGACAGCACTGATCACAGAGCACAGGTCTAGAATTCTCTACGGAAACCACCAGAATGACCAGAACAGCGTCGGGGGGCCACAAAGGCAAGGCTTCTCTGGCTTATGTCCAAGGTTCCAGGAGATAAATGTTGAGGTAGATTCTAAAAACTAAAACAGAGCCATGTGAGAAGTGTAAGAACAGGCAAAAGTTTTGGGATTGGCCCTGGGGTTGGAAGGGACATCAGGAGAGGCGGGGTACAGGTCTGCAGAGCTGTGGCAGCTGGTGGGCCAGCCAACGTCACATATGGAAACAGGCTCTCAGCAACTAAGATGGTTCTAATTCCTTTTACGTCTTCTGTGAGTTGTAACTCATTCGTCTTTAGAGCTTTGCCAGCCTGTATCCACAGGCATAGAGTCCAGCAACCATTCTTTTCAGGGTGTCTGTCAACCTTCCCCCCCCCATCATCTCCCTGCCACCCTGAGAAGCTCAATGGCCACATACGTGGCCCTTTGATGCCCATAAGTGACTGCCATTAGGAACCACTTGCTTGAGTCTTGAGTCCCAAATGTAGCTAGTGGCGAACATCAGTGGCTTGAGGAAGATCTAGCAAGTGCTAACAAGTGCCAATCCCTTAACACTGAAGCACGACTAGACTCAGGGCTGATGGAGATTTAAAAAAAAAAAAAAACCCACCAAAAGAAAAGGAAAGAAAAGCAATGGCAGGTGGGCGGTCCTGGCCCCGCAGGCCTTCCATGCAGGGAAGGGAGCCTCAGCTCCAGGAAAATAAACAGAGCAGCAGGCAGCCTGCTGTGTGTAAAGAAACCAACAGTGTCACTGCCCTTCGGTCCTCCTGCCAGACTGTGTCCCCAGCCACAAGTGCTTGGGAATGTGCACAGACACGTGTGCACGCAAACACGTCACACATGCATGGTCACACACTTGGACAGAAGTGCATACACACACTATATACATATGTTCGCACACCTACATATGCACACGTGCACATAGCCTTTTAAGTTGTCCACGGGCAATCCTGTGATGACTTTCCCAACTGACCCTTTCTTAGTTACCAGCTCAAGCTGTGGCCACTGTGGGGCTTTGATAAAGAAGACAGACATTGCCTATAGCAACACTTTAAAAAGCGTTTAAGTGATAACATTATCTTTTTGAAAAATAAAAAAGCAGCAGCAAATTCCAGCACTGCTTCTGAAATGTATTAAGTGCCAAGACCATAAGCAGCCATGTGGACAAAGGACTCGGTATGAGGTAGGGAAGATGCCTTCTGATGGGCCCTTGTTCAGGTCTGAACCCTGATGTCTCAGCTCAGGATCAGAAACCATGAGTTCGGGTGTATCTACACCCGATTTCACATGCACCATGTGGCTGACTGCTCAGGAGATACTTGAGGGTGGATGGATCTCTGGGATACACCCCTCCCCTAACACACTGTACAAAAAGCAGCCAATCCCACTGGGAAAGCCAGCTCCCCACCTTTGGAAACAGTCCATAGCTCACAATTCCTGAGGAAGGTTTCAGTGAAGCAGTGCTCAAGGCAACAAAGATCTCTAAGGGCATGAAGTTCACTTTGGTGCTACTGTGAAGGGCCCAGTATGCCTGCCTCCTGAGTGCCAACAATCCCTTGACCCTGCCCTCGGAACTCTCAGTACTCACTCTCACTACATTGCCAGAACTTTCTGAAAGGAAATATACAGACACTGTGCTGCTGCCCTCCCTGGCGCGCCTGGCACTGCTGTGTTGCGGAGCACGTGTGCTGTAGATGGGCTGGGTACAGTGGGCACAGGTGTCTTCTGGAAAGTGACAGATGGGAGTGATTACATATTACTAACTTAATGCATCTCATTGGTTCTCGTGACAAATGCACCCCCACAAAGGACTATGGAGGGTCCCCATTTACTAGCCCTTTAGTTCTCTTGTTTGATTGCACCTCAGACTTGACCTTCTTTCTCCTTGATTTGTCACTCCTTGCACAATTTCATATTTCACTGAAACCCAGTATTTTAGGTTCCAGCCCCTCGTCAAAACATTCACTCAACGAATAAGTATGGATTACTTAGGATATGGGTTTATAATCTGGCTGGGGAAGATCGGCCAGCTCCACCAGTGGCACCATGGTATGACAGAAAGGGCATGCGGGGCCCTATAACCAGTCCAAGGAGTGACAACAGCATACTCCCAGAACTCTGAGAGAAAACTATCTGAAGGGAGCAAACCTAGGGAGATTCAAGACAGAGCCAATTCACTCTAATGACGCATATGAGATGTTCATAGCAACACTATTGATAATAGCACCAAACTGCAAACAACTCAAATGTCCATCACGAGTAGAATGTACTAATAAATTATATATTGTTATAATGGAATATTATACAGTAATGATATCAACATACTATTTGCTGCACACAACACAGACATTGCTTACAAATATAAGGTTGAGTGAAAAGTGCATGGTGACTTTCATTTATAGAAAGCTCAAAAATAGGCAAAGTTAAACCCATGATGTTAGAAGACAGCCGTTCCTCTAGACGGGGTAGTGAATTACAGACACCTTGCCGGGTATGCGCTGTGCTCTATTACTTGCTCTGAGTGCGGGCTCCGTGACTCGAATAACTTTGTGAAAATTCATCAACTTTGTGAAAATGTATTCCCTTTTTCTGTATGTATAGATCAATAAAATATTTACATGTATACGTGTGTGTGTGTGTGTGTGTGTGGGCGCGCGCGTGTGTGTGTGCAGTTGGTGCTAGTAGGCAGCTCTGGAAGTAACACAAGAGATGTCTGGAAATGTGCAGCTAAAGAAACTTGGGATGCTCCCAGTTCATTGTACATGATCTGGCATAAGGTCAGGAAAGAAGGTCTGAATGCGATTATAATCACGTAAGCCACAATGCAGTCTTACCCTGTGCTCCCTCAAAAGATAGTGAAAAAGATTTGGCGAGGGAAGTTCGTAGTGGCTGTCCCGACTGTCTTCAGACAGGTGCTCTGTCAGGAAGGCAGGAATACGCTCAATTGTGGGTGACTCATCAGGCCTTGCCACTCTCAAACGACATGTCATTTAAGGCCATTTCTCCCTTCATCCCCTTGCTCCCCACTCACCAACAACCTTCCAACCACAAATTCAATTTCTCTAGACCAGGACACGCTGGAGAGGCAAAAAGAATATTCTGATCACTATAAAATAGCTGCACTAAATCAACTGCATCCTTTTGGTACTACAGACATCTGCAAGGCCTCTGCTATAGACACTTCTAAAAACGCCAGGACAACATTGAGCCCCAGCACCCACCAAGTCAAAAACCAGAACTTGAACTGTGAAGTTATTCCCAAAGCACAGCTCCCCGGAACCACAGCCCCAGCCTCTCTCGTGTTCCTGGAATGGGCTACTCAGGTGTGTTTTCAGTGCCTATATCATAGGCGGCCACTTCCCACCCACATGCAGGAAGAGAGGCTGGCCGGCCTCCCTGAGGTCAAGACCAGCAAGACTTTCCAGTGGTCAAGAGGCTTCAGGGCTCAGTCGGAGTCAGGGGTCTGTCCCTGATCTCAGGGGTTCCTTGGAGTTGTGTGACAGTTGTCATAACTCGCTCCTCTCTATCCCACTACCCACTAATAAACACTGAAACTAAAGTATAGTAGTGCTCCCTCACCTGCAAGGGGACACCTTCCAGGACCCCCCAGGGGATGCCTGAAACTGTGGACAGTCCTGAACCCTGCATATACTATGTTCTGCTCTATACACACCTATGACAAAGTTTAATGTATAAGTAGGCACTGTAAGAGACTAACAACAGTAATAAAATAGAACAATTATAACAAATACTGTAATAGAGGTTGTGGGAATGTGGTCTCTCAAAACATCTTACTGTCCTGTTCTCTCCTCACGAGGATGACAGGAGATGTCCACGTGCCTGCACGATGAGGTGAAGGCGGGTGACTGATGCAGGCATCGTGATGTAGCGTTAGGCTATGCTGACCTGCTGACGACACGTTAGGAGGAGGACCATCTGCTTCTGGACCCTGGTTGACCGCAAGTTAACTGAAACCACAGATATTAGAGGGACTACTGTATACATTGGGGATCCAATCTGACTTCTTGGTGAGACCCTAATACTAAACAACCATAATGTCATTGGAGGATATATGTTGCTATCCTCATCGGAGGATATTTGGTCCCCTCCAGCAGAGGCTTCCATCTTTGCTCCTTCATCGGAAGCCCAGAGTCTGGAGGTCACAAGGGCAACATTGGGGCCTGGGCACAGCTGACTGAGCACGAGTTAGAATGACAACAGGTGTGGGGAGAGGAAAACTCATGTCTTCCCAGACTCCTGGACATGGAAATGGAAATCCCTCCAGGACACAGCGGGAGGCACCCCCTTGCACACGGACAGTGATCCCACATTGCACCTCGAGAACAGGGGTTGGGGTTGGGGTGACAGTGGCAGGCAGTGCTTGGCCGTAATCTTGCTGGTTTGCTTGTTCCAAAAGGAACTGGTGAGCCCAGAATTTATACCCGTTTGCCTTCAACATGTCTTTTTATTTTAATCTCTGAAACTACGTTTTTCACACTTGCTAATGAAAACCCCATTCATTTTGTTTCTATAACAGAACCAATTGCGGGGAAGTCAGCTCATTCAGGCTGACCCGTGGGAGCGATCGGCCACTGTCTGGGAGAAAGGGTGAGGACCAGGGTGCCGGGAGGAGCATGGCAGTCTGAGACCAGTGACAGAGGTGAGACCCTGGGCATGTTACTCCTCCTTTTTTGCTCAACCATAAAATGAGGGTCTGGAAATCAATGTTTGCTAAGTTCCCTTCAAGATCACGATGAGTGGATAAGGAGCCTCATCTTCAGATCAGAAAAGGCCTGGATTCTGATGGCAAATTCCATCACTAGCTGTGTGACTCAGGTAAGTTACCCCACCTCTCCAAACTTCTGTATCTTAATTTGTAAAACAAAAGTAATAACCATCACATAATAACAACAATCATAAATAATGATAATATGGTATATAATATATAACAACAACAACAACAATAACAACAGTAATGTAAAAGAAGTAAATGTATACGCGGCATTTAGTCAGGTGCCCCTAACAGTGTGACTAGTAATCGGCAAAAGGTAAAAAGAGGCACAAGTCTGTGTTTCCGCGGACGGAATCCCCAATGAGACACAGACCACAATGAGCAGCAATAACAAGCTAGGTAAGGGTGTGAAATGTTCAGAAAGGACTGAGTTACCATCAGAGCTGACCCTGACTCTTGAAATGACCAGCGCTGGCTTCCCTCGCAGATATGGGAGGCTTACCCCCACATTCACAGCTGGGAAACATCTTGTCTATAGGCACATCAATGACAACTCCTGAGGTTTTAGTGCACATTTATGGAAGCTAATGACAGTAAGAGAGGAGAATGGTGCTGAATAGTCAATTTTGTTTACATCTTACAGAGAACAGTGAGCTATTAAGGGCAATCTGTGCTTAAGAGCAAGATGTAAGCAGCCAGCTGGGGCCATCTCTCCTGGCATCTTCAGCTAAAGAATGTCTTTAAGAATAACAGCACCAACTCCACTTTATCTAGAAGTGGATGCTTTACTTAATGAAGTACTGCAGAAACAATTTTAGGACATTCATACGACAGGTACACACGTGTCTTGTTCAGGGTTCCCCGATACTAGGATCTTGTTTCTTTTCTGGAGTCTTTTGAATTTCCTGTCCTTGATCATGAAATAACCAACTGCACACAAAGGCAACAACACAAGCTTTTCCTGAGGTTATAGGAAAAATATTTACCTGGACTATGCAAAATATTTCATTCCTCACTAAGGATGAGAAAAACACTTTAATAATGTTTAATGTAGCCAAATCCTAAATTCTGATGAGTGCAGAAATTAGAAAAATACAAATACTGAAAAACAGATGTGTGTTGATCTGTTCCAAAAAGCTCTCCCACTTCTAAGTAAGCAATTTATTTGGTATTGCTCTCTTTCCCAAAAGAATCCTACAGTGCATACGCACTTGGGCGTGTTAGGAAGAGCAGGCTGGGGTCTATGGAGTGTAGGCATATTGGACCGTCCTTGAAAGACGGATCCCCAAAATCCTCAGGGAGGACATGACCAGATTAGGAGCAGAGATGCTGACATTCAAGAGGCATGTGCGGCTGTGAGCTATGGTGAGGGCTGTGGGGTGGGCCAGGTGGGCTGGCAGGGAGCCCACCTAAGACAACTGGCGGCCAGGGGCATGGGCCCTGCATCAGGAGGACTACATGAAAGCCCTGCTCCGTGCTTACTTGCTATGCGACTTCAGGTTACTTAACCTCCCTCTGAGTCTCCTCAACTCAGATAATAACTGGACCTGCTGCGTAGTAGTGTATGTGAATTATTTCACACATATGATGCCCTTGAGATAGTGCCCATCACTCTCTTACTCAAGGTAGGTTATTATTACCTTCTGGAATGCTCCAGTTCATCACTTCACAATCTAGAGCATGTGGTCTATACATCCGTTTCTAGTAAATGAAGACTGAAAGGCACAACCGACACCTTCGCTAAGAGCTATCGTGATCCAGTCAACGGCACAAGTGTTGGTAAATATCACTTGCTTATGCCACTGTGCTAGGTGCTACACTAAACACACACACACACACACACGAGTCCTCTAGAAATTCACAGTATGTAAAGAAATTTTAACACTCAGGGCTGCCTGGGTGGCTCAGTCGGTAAAGTGTCCAACTTCAGCTCAGGTTATGATCTCATGGTTTGTGAGTTCAAGCACCACAATAGACTCTGCGCTGACAGCTCAGAACCTGGAGCCTGCTTCAGATTCTGTGTCTCCTCGCTCTTTGCCCCTCCCCCACTCACACTTTGTGTCTCTCTCAAAAATAAACACAAAAAAAAATTTTTGAAAGAAATGATAACACTCAGAACATGCATGAAGCCAACATGGAAATGAAACATTCCGAGCAGTGACAATGTCTGCAAGTGGACATACCTTACATAAAAATTCTCTTCTCGGGTGTCTCACCTCCTCTGCTGCACTCTGCACAGCCACTCCACCCCGCACACGACGGTTAGCTGTATTTCACTGATGATGACACCAGGAAGCAAATATACTGAGACAAGTATCTGACACAGGGTGATTCTTCTTCCTGCTTCACACCTGGAAATTCTTTCTGACCCAGCAATGCTGGGAACCACCATCCGGATGGGAACATGAGGTAAGTAATCCAGGTGTTTTTTGCCCCCACAGTGTGCTCTGGAACTCACACAACAAACATCTGAACTTCAGAAACAGATTCAGGGGTGCCTGGGTGAATCAGTCAGTTAAGCATCTGACTCTTGATTTTAGCTCAAGTCATGATCCCATGGTTTGTGAGTTCAAGCCCCAGGTCAGGCTCTTCACTGTCAGCACGTAGCCTGCTTGGGATTCTCTCTCTCTCTCTCTCTCTGCCCCTCCCCCACTCATACTAAGGTTCTTGCTCTCTCTCAAAATAAATAAATTTAAAAAAACAAAGAAAGAAGCAGATTTAGACAACGCTGCATTGAAAGGCTAAAAGGCCTTGGTGCTGAGGGAGAGCTGGATTGGCGAAGGTGGGAGCAGGGACAACGACTTTCCATGATTCTCCTTCTAAAGCACAAAGATAAAGTTTGATGAAAAAATTTATATTATTCGTATCATTTTTTAAAATACAAAAAAGAGAGTAGGTTTTAAAGGAAATGGCAAAACATGGGCAGCAAGCAGCAGCCTAGGAGTGATGGCTAAAGCCAGTAAAGTGTCTGGGTCTGGGGACGCGTCTGGCCCACAGATGGGCGGGGCTTCCTGGCGAAGCGCGGCCTCACATGGCGGAGGAGAAACATGCGCTTGGGCCAGTCCCGTCTGCGCAGGCCCAGCATCCCCGGAAACTCCGCCGCCTTGCTCCCCCGGGCTTCTCGTGAGGCCCACGCGAACAACTCCATTTGCTTCTCTTCTTGCAGACTGCAAAGAGGGCCAATGGCAGAAGCCTGGGAACAGCAAATTTTGGGAGGCAGGTGCAGAATGAAAAACCAGAAATGGTACTACAAACAATAGTCAGAAAGTAGGAAGAGACTCCAAGAGAGCAGAAACTCAAGGAGGAGAAAGTTCTGGAGGACCGTAGTGTCCATACTGTCGAGTGCCAAGGGATTAAATTATATGTGGCTGAGTGGTATCCTGAGGTGGGTGAACAGAGCTCAACAGAAAACTAATGCAACAGATATGTTCCTGTGTGTGTGTATTCATGCCTGTACCTGAGGGATTTTGGACACTGAGGAAAGGGGACCCTTTAACAGTAGGAAGACCAGGACAAACCAGACCTTCACTGTCCCAGGTGCCACTTATCAACGGCCTCATTCACTCTGGGTCTAAGGATCCAGATGTTTGGGAAGCTTTGGGTAAGCACAGTGGTATCTACTACCCAACATTCAGAGATATGGTTCTCCTTCATCTGTAGACAATAGCTCATACTCACATTTCCCCTAGACCCATATAAAACTAATCTATGGACCAGTTTCGCATAAGGGAGCCTATGAAGGCTCTCTAAAGTCAATGGGCTTTTTCACACACCATCTAACTTCTGCATCTAATATGCTCTGGAAAGACTCCAGAAAGTTCTAGTCGTCATTGCTAAGTTTACTATCATTTGCACGGTTTGGGGAGAGGTGCCTGGAACATAGTTAATACAACCGAGAAATGATGTAGAGAATATCTGAAGCACAAATGACAATGTGAGCAAGAGGGCAGGCCGCCATTGGCCTCTGCTGACTCCAGGAGAGGTGGGGAGGAGATGAGGCTTTTTATAAAGAACATTGGATCTGAAAGAGGCATCAGACATGATTTAATTCAATCCTTTTCCTGTTACTAAAGGGGAGACAGAAAGAGGTTGACAAAATCACAATTGTCCAATGTAGTCACTGGAAGGGTAGGAGTGACTTAATACTAGGCTCAGTCTGTCTTTACGTTTTGAGTGAGACATGGAAAGTTTCTAGTGAGAAGATTAAAAGGTTGTGATGAATCAAGTGAATGACACCAGAAGTCCCACCTTCACCAGAAATGGAACGTGTTATTTAACCATTGAGAGATTCTATTACAGGCTCAGTTAGCAAAAGCCCTTAACCACAGGAGCTTCAAGCGTCCTCCAACCTTGTGTCAAGGCTCAAGGGGGAATTTAACCAGAAGTGGAAACCACCAAACAGGTGTGCTGTCTATGCTAAAGCTTATCTGCCTTACTTCTAAGTGAAACAAGCCTACATCTTGAGCTTCAATCTCATTTGCTCAGTGTTTCACCACGTGGCTGCACTGAGTTCCCTCTATCAGTTCTCTTGGTTGTATGTTCCTCTTCCAAATCATTCATTAAAAATACACTATGAGGCAAACGTTGACTGATCACTACAGAAATGAAAAGCTTACACCTCTACACATACATGAAGGCTCATTCAACTCCTACTTCCTTATCTATTATTTCCAATGGCTGTCTCCCTATACATGAGTAAATATTTTCTCCAGCCAGAAACAGTCGATCAGAGACTTTTTCAAGGTCTAAATAGATTCCAGCCACTGGCTCCCCCAACCACATGATAATTTGTTCCTCGATGGGATATTAATTAATCCATCAGAAATGGCTTCCTCTTATAAGAATCCTCTTACTTTATCACCCACCACCAATGAGTCACATTTACTAAGAGCTCAGTGAGCCTATACTTTAAAAATTATTATGTGGTCTTTGATATGAATGATGGATGGATAGATAGGAGGTTATGAAGCTCCAAAGAAAACAAACACCCCCAATCCTACCACCCAACAAAGATTGGCTCTCATTACCAATTAGCATTGGAGTCAACTTGGTGCTTTTCCTGGATCCTGCCTTCCAAACTACCCCTCCCTAGATAACCACCCTTGCTTTTTAAACATAGTTTTACCACATATGGATGTATCCTAACAATATATTGCTTACATATAGTTGCTGCTGAGTTTTATAAACATGGTATTGTCTGTATATAATAGCCTTCGGGAACTCACTTTTTTAAATTGAATATTAAAATTTTTAAGATGCAGCCATGTGATTGCATGTGGCTGTATTTTCTTAATTTCCACTGCTGTATGACAGTCCATTGTGTGAATGCACCACAGTGTGTTTATTTGTTCTCTTGTTCTGGGGCCCTTAGATTGTTTCCGGTTTTTCGCTATTATGAACATTATTGTCCAGAACATTCTCAACCATGTCTCTTGAAGAAACTATAAAGTACATGTTTTTGTTAAGTCGAAGCGTATTATGCATGTTCTGCTTTAGAAGATAATAATTTTTTTTTCCAAAGTGGTAATACCAAATTACACTGCCACTTGCAGTACCTCCGAGGTCCTGTTTCCACATGCACATCACCACTGACACTTTGTATTGTCAGAGTTTGTGATCCTTGCCAATTTAGTGGGAGTAGAATAGTATGTCACTGTGATTCCAATTTACATTTCCCTCATTATTAATGAGGCTGAGTATGTTTTCAGATTGTCTACCACCTGGCTTCTAATAATTTTAGGCAATTCATTTTGTAGCACCATTTATCAAACTATTCATCACCCCCAAATCCTGCTTAAGAGGATGGAAAATAAGACAACATATGTCCTACAGAACACTGGTGGCTCTGAGACTTGTGTAATGGATACTACCCTTGACTCAGCAATTACTAAACTCCATCCATACTAAATAACAGCCTGTGGCTTGGAGACTTGAGCTCAGCTTAAAAGGTAGGCATGCAGGGCCGCCTGGGTGGCTCAGTGGGTTAAGTATCGACTCTTGGTTTTGGCTCGGGTCATGATCTCATGGTTTGTAAGTTCAAGCCCCACATAAGGACTCTGCGTTGGTAGTACAAAGGCTGCTTGGGATTCTTTCTCTCCCTCTCTGCCCCTCCCTCGCTTGCACTGTGTCTTTCTCAAAATAAATAAGTTAAAAAATATATTGGGAAAAAAAAAAAAAGGTAGGCATGCATGATCTAAGGGAATCGTCTCCTGCCAGTAAATGGTCCAGGAATGGAAGTGTGAACCACATCTGTCTAAAGAGATGCAAGAGAGGACAACTGGAGGCTTCTGGGAAAGTCCTTCCTTATTCTTACAGGCAGCAAAGGAAGCCAGGACATGTCTGACCCTAGATGATCTTAAAGAGGAAGCAGGTGGTCCCCCTGTGGCAGCTATCCGAAGCCTACAAGGAGAACAATCATAGAATGAAGTTGTCACTGCTGAAGGCAGAGCAGACAGATGGAAACAACCCAGGTCCTTGATCACACCGCTCACCTGCTAGATGAACCAACACCGATCCACTCAGGGCGCCAATTTATGTTAACAATAAATTTCCTTATTGTTTAAACCAATTTGCACCTGGCTTTCTGTTACTTCAACCAAAAGCGTCCCGCTCGAGGTTATGTAGTTGGGTATGTGGCTTAAAAACCAAGTAAGGCAACAAAAAACTATATGCCATGAATAGCATTCATGACACTCGTAGGGGGGCTGGCCAACACCAAGAAGCGAAGCTTGTAGACGAACCTTCCGTGCTGGAGGATAGGTGAGTGGTGAGGGGTAGGGAATCACGCAGCAGGGACAGTTTGCAGAAATCTGGGTTTGGGAGCACAAGCTTTATTGCCAAGACAGGCTTTGGCACCCATGAATAGGATCATTCAGAATAGTTGCTGTTAATTAAATTCCCCTCAAGTTATCTCCTCAACAAGCTGACTCATGCCCTCAAAGTCTGATGGTCTCTCTGCCCCACTGTCTCACACTCATGTGAAGCAGTCAGCTCAGAGTCAGGGTGCTCCTCCTGTAGAATCTTCTTCTTACTCTTTCACATAATTACCTTCTTGGTCTTCCCTTCTAGCACGCACATACCCTGAAGGAAAGCGTTATACTGTCTTCTACTTTGTAGCCTCCCTGCCACCAGTGTGAACATCGGTCCTGCTGGCAACTCCTCTGGGCCCTGAGACAGCCATCTATGATCTCAGTTTATTTCTTTGTTATAAGAGCAAAACTGCAAGACTGTTGAGTGGATCATAATGCACACCACTTGGTTAATGGATGGCTGCCATTACCATTTAATGCTGTTGAGGAAGTGTATGAATGCCCAACATTCAGGGTGGTTAGGTGTGGTCAAAAAGTAAATTTCAGGGGTGCCTGGTGGCTCAGTCAGTTAAGCACTCAACTCCTGGTTTTGGCTCCTCATGATCTTGTGGTTTTGTAAGTTCAAGCCCTGTGTCGTGCTCTGTCTGTACTGACAGTGTGGAGCCTGCTTGGGATTCTCTCCCTCCCTCTTTCTCTGCCCCATCCCCACTTGTTCTGTCTCTCTCTCAAAATAAATAAATAAACTTTAAAAAGAAAAGGTGAATTTTAGCCTCAGAATCTCATCCAGGACATTGAGTCATATATCCTAAAGAATCTAGGAAATTCCTCTTTGGGAGAAATAAAACTTTATTATATCCTTGTCAATAAGAACAATCTGAGCAAATTATGGCAACTGAAGAATGACAATCTTATTCTCAAATCATAAATCCAACCACTGATACTTAGCTATTGGCAAAGCTACCAGCTCCATGAACCAGTTAAATGTTAAATCTTCATATGAGGAAATCAGTCTTGTTTTTCTAGTCCAAAATTAAAACAATATTGACTTCAGAAATGTAGAAACACTCTGAACATGAATGCGCTTTTTAATAACTTCACGTGTTCATAGATACAAAACAAGAGTTGACACAGTTTTAATATCAAAGTTTAAATTTCAGTGAAATGAAATATATCTAATCCCAGGCTATAAGTCTAATCTTAAAGAACAAGAAAATATTCAGTGATACAGCTAATTTAGAGTACAACAGATTCCTGAATAATTATTCATTCAGGAAAAGATCAAGAAAAGGGTGACACCCCCCCAAAAAAACACATTATTTTTATTGTGCACAATTTATTTTACAATAATATCCTAGTTGCAATAACATAGTTGTCTCAGGAAAAATTAGAAGCCATATAGAGTATTTCAAACTATTTTTTTGTGGGGGAAAAATCTGATCAACAGCCTTAAATGAAGGAATAAATAATAACAGAACAAAAGGAAAGCAAATACAAAATTCAAAATGAGTCTACCCAGCACTGAGTATTATTTCTATAAGAAAATTAGTCAAACTTTCAAATACCAACACTGAAGAGAGGAAAATCTGAATTTTTATTATTTGCCTCCTTATGAACCATACTGATTCTGTCTAGGATTCCTTTCCTGCAAAAGAAACTGTAAATTAAGCCCAATCCTTCCAATACCCTAAATAATGAAGCTCGTAATGAGCCCATGATAATGGGTCTCTTTTTCCTGGAAATTGCAATTTGGTTTATTTTTCAAAGGAACATCTGCTGTGGTTTTGAAAGGTTGCTAAGGAAAGGTTTTAAAAAAGGTGATACAAAGCAACCAACATCTTTATTCTTCACCTAAAATGCATCACACTTAAAATTTAACTTGTATTTTAAATTATGAAAGCCATAAGGTTTTGGTCATTCTTCACCTTCATGAAGGGGCCATAGACTCAGCTGCCATGGGTCATAGTCCTTCTGGGGCAATGGGGTTGGGGTTAGCAACTGTGACCCGTGGGCATCTCTAACTGGAAAACTAGAACAGGGATGTTCCCCTGATAACCACACCCCAAATTCACCCATTAGCAAATCACATCAACTGTCAAGATACTCTTCATCCCAGTTGCTTCCTACGTCACTTAGTCTTTCATCTGTATCTGGCAATGACTTCTGCATTTCTTCCTTTGCTCCCATGCTCCTACACTCCTCTCTCAATACTGCTGCAAGAGTGATCACGTAAAAGTGAATTCCTATTCTTCTTAGAACACAATCTAATATCCTCACTACAGTCTATGAGGCCCTGCCTGATCTGGTGCCTGGCCATCCCTCTGGTCTCATCTGCTACCACTTTCCCCCTTGTTCGTTACATTCCAGCCACACCAAACTTCTTAACATCCCTCAAATATACCAAATTCACCCTACCGCAGAGCCTTTGCACTAGATAGATGTTCCCTCTCCCTTGAATGCCCTTTACCAGATACTCAGAAGTCTTAATTCCACACTCTGTTCATATTTCTGCTCTTCAAAGAAGAAAGAAATATCACCTCTTCAAAGATGCCTTTCCTGAACATTCCATCTAAAATAGCCCAACCTCAATACCTAGGAAAAAACTTAACCAAAGAAGTGAAAGCCCTGTACTCTGAAAACTATGAAACACTGATGAAAGAATTTGAAGAGGACACAAACAAATGGAAAGATATTCCATGCTCATAGATGGGAAGGATTAACATTGTCAAAATGTCTGTATTACCCAAAGCAATGTACAGATTCAATGAAATCCTTATCAAAATACCAACAAACTAGAAAAATCAATACTAAAATCTGTATAGGAACACAGAAGGCTCCAAATAGCCAAAGTAATACTGAGAAAGAACAAAACTAGAGGTAACACAATCCCAGATTTCAAAATCTACTACAAAGCTGTAGTAATGAAAATGGTATGGTACTGGCACAAAAAGAGACACACAGATCAACAGAATAGAGAGCCCAAAAATTAACTCATATTATATGGTCTATTAATCTACGATAAAGGAGGCAAGAATTTAATACGGGGAAAAGACAGTCTTTTCAATAAATGATTCTAGGAAAACCAGATAGCTATATGCAAAAGAAACTGGACCACTTTCTAATACCATACATGGAAATAAACTCAAAATGGATTAAAGACCTAAACGTAAGACCTGAAACCATTAAAATCACAGAAGAGAGCACAAGCAGTAATTTCTCTGATATTGGCTGTAGCAACATTTTTCTAGATAGATCTCAAGGGGAACAAAAGGAAAAACAAACTATTGAGACCACATCAAAAATAAAAGGCTTTTGCGCAGCAAAGGAAACCATCAAGAAAACCAAAAGACAACCTACTGAATGAGAGGCAATATTTGCAAATGACATAACCAATAAGGGGTTAATATCCAAAACATATAAAGAACTTCTACAACTCAGCAGCAAAAAGACAATCTGCATAAGTAAACAAAAAGCAGGGTCAGAACTATAAATACAAAGGACAAACTACTGGTTGCCAGGATGGAGGGGAGAAGAGGCTGAGCCAAATGGGTGGAGCGGGGGGGAGACACAGGTCTTCAGTTATGGAACGAGTAAGTCACAGGACTGAAAGCAGAGCATAAGGAATACAGTGGTACGGTAATAGTGATACAATGGGACAGATGGAAACTATACTTGTAGTGAACGTCACACAGTGTAGACTGTCAAATCACTAAGCTGTACACCTGAAACTAACCTAACATTGTGTGTTAATTATACTCAAATTAAAAAAATAAAACAAAACTAGCATAATCGCCCTAAATCTATAGCCTTCACAATTTTCCCCCAACAGTCAGAATTACCATGTGATATCATGTAATATCATGTAATTACACTACCCATGTATTTGTGAATTTGTTTGGGGTCTATTACCCCTACTAGAATGTAGGTTCATTGAAGGTGGGGACTTTTTCTTGTTCATTGTTAGAACAATGCCCAGTCATCACTAAATATTTGTTGAATGAATAAATGAATGAATGCGCTGGTCTCCTAAAAGCTGAAGACCTAAGAGGTACAAAATCCAAACAAATCCCTGCTTCTTAAATATTATACCATAATTATAAGCAGGTGGTCATGTGTATGCTTCGGGTTATCCAAGTAGCAAAACCAGTACATCGTACGACATGGCATACAACCTTCCTGTCGCTCTTATCCCATGAGTCTGCCTCAAAGACGTCCTTGGAAATGGCAGTAGCTTACTCCTCCTAGTGAAATAGGTCTGGACTGATAGATTAGGACCAAATGCCGCTCTATGGCAAAGGACACCATAGCAGTGCCCACACACCAAAATGTGTTTTGATCCCCTGCATAAGCTTAGCTATAAGAGTTTATGAGGTGAAGAAAACGAGTGGGATTAAAACCAGGCAGGCTGTCAGCATTTTCTGTTGTTGGTTATTTTTCAAGTTCAGAACTGAATATATCCTCTAACCCCAAACAAAAGCAGTGTCAAACACAGTTCTACTTTACCAAAGCCATTAGGAACCCATATGAATAGAATTAATGTTAAACATATGGGGTAAAAATCTGCTCTGCTCTCCCTGCGTAACAGCCGTGAAAGTCAATGTAAAGTAAATACAGATAGAAGTGATGGGTAGCTTTCATCTATTACTAAAGTCCCAAGACTAAAATCCTACTACCACCTTCATCTGAATCTGCTATTTTTTATTTTAACTTTTATACATGCAAAAGGCACAAACCAAATAGGACAAGGAGAATGAATAGCGTGTTAACATCTGTTTCAGTTAAGATTCTTTCCCTCCCTGCTCAATGGAATGGACATTTGCTAAAAGATTCCAGAGACAATGTGCCTCAAATCTTCCAAAAATAAAAATAACAGTACCTGCACCATGATGATATCTGTATTGATGCTTTTCTGTGCCAAATCCCTTAAGTCACCCTGATTTGGACTTGACCCCCAAAATTGGCTGGAAGAGGCACAATAAGTCCCCATCCCAGCCAGTGTGATCAATCTGCATTCCAATGCACACTTCCCAACCCCTGCTCACACTCCTTTTTCTTGGACATGCTCTTCGGCCACCAGCACCTTCTGTCAACATTCTACCCACAATGGGGGCTTCAGTCTTCCCCTCTGCAAGTCTACATCAGCCTCTTACATCTCCGAACTCCTCATTGTTAGCAACACTCCATTCGTAGTGCATTTTACAGTTTTGAAAATATTTTCACATAACTAGTTCAGAAGACAAATATTGTTATTATTATTATTCCAGGACATGATGAAGAAAAGGGGAGTATTCGGAATTAAAGGATCCACGGGAGGCACTGCTGCCTCCCACTGTCCCTTACTGGTTCACCTAACAATGCTGTGATATTGGCTTCGCCTCTGTGATTAGGTTGTAGGCTACGAGAGAGAGAAAGAGGATCTCACGAGGCTGGCCTTATGGTAATTACTTTGAAATGCTTGCTGACTGGGATGGTAGAAAGAGCCCTGAAGAACGGGATTCTGGCTCTGACTCACTGTCTTCAGTTGTCTGATTGGTGGCAAGTCACTGAGATCCCAATTCCTCTACTGCTGAAGTGAGGGGGTTGGGTTGAAAGCTGGCACTAACTCTGATCCTAGAATCCGTGAACCGTATGCTCACAGGCATTGCTTCTCCTTGGCTGACTCCTTCTGGCACTACCATCATGCTATCTTCACAAATCCTAAGTTGTCAAATCCCCAAATTCAAGTACTCTCGGAAAGTTACTGTGGTTACTGTGGTCCACTGGAACCAAATCCTTATGGGATTCACATTGTGGTGCACACATTACACACCTAACGCTGCTCAAACTCAGCATGAGGTAGTGTCATTAGACTATCACTTCGTTTAGACCCCAGCCCTTGGGGAATACTTGTAGGATGGCACAAACTTAGTCTGAATCCATGAATGCCAAAATTCTGCCATCTATTCAAACACATACGTTTCAAGCTCTCTATAACTACTAAACTTCCAGAGACCCCCTAGAAGCTCCACCTTTTCTAGGGCACCTGGGTGGCTCTGTCGGTTAAGTGTCTGTTGATTTCAGCTCAGGTCATGATCTCACAGTAGTGAGATCGAGCCTCCCATCAGGCTCGTGCTGGGCATGGAGCCTTCTTGGGATTCTCTTATTTTCTCCCTCCATTCTTCCCTAATTCCTATGCACTCTTTCTCCTTCAAGTAAATCAAAAAAATTTTTTTTTTCTAAATTTTTTTTTTCTAGGAGAGAGAGAGAGAGACAGCATGAGCAGGGGAGGGTCAGAGAGAGAGGGAGACACAGACTCTGAAATAGGCTCCAGGCTCCGAGCTGGCAGTCAGCACAGAGCCCGACGCGGGGCCGAACCCACGAACCGCGAGATCATGACCTAAGCGAAAGTCGGACGCTCAACCGACTAAGCCACCCAGGCGCCCCAATCAAAAATTTTTTAAAGCAAAAAACTCCACTTTTTCCAAGTACTGAAGTTAATCATGTTGGCGATGGGACCCACAATTGTTCCTAAAATGGAAATTCCTTCTTACTTGTCTCATTACTGTTCCCACCACCTCTCTCCAAAAGCATAGAATAATTCTCAAAATCTGAGAGCCATGAAGTTCAAAATCTTGAAGTCATTTTGTACTTCACCTCAGTCTCCTTCCTTGTCCTACTGCAGGCAGGCTCTTGGCTTCCTCTCATCCCCCCTCCACCTGGCCTCCACTCGCCAAGGCCCCTGATGCCTGGTCTCCCATAGGCACTGGTTTCCAGCAACCTGCTCCCTTTTCCCTAATCCATCCTACTCAGAGCAGACAGAATAACTTTGAGATCTCAGCTTTGCTACCCCACCCTCCCTCGATACCCGCAAAATGTTTTGTCACTGTGTTCCCAAGAAGGGCAGATAAGAAAAAAAGAGAAAAAGGAGGTGATGGAGGAAGGAAATAATGAGTATGGTTTCCGTGACCAGTGTAAAAGGAACCCCTTTGAAGGCTTATTATGCAAGTTGGCGTGTGTAGTCATTTCCTGGACTGACACAACAAAGTATGGCAAACCAGGTGACACAAAAAACAGAAATGTCTGGTCTGACAGTTCTGGAGACCAGAAGTCTGAAATTAAAGTGCTAGCAGGGCCAGGCTCTCTCTGAAGGTTAGGGGGGCAGAATCTCCTCCTGTCACGTTTAGCTTCTGGTGTTCACCAGCAATGCTTGGGTTTGCTTGGCTTGTATAAGTGTCACTACAGTCAGATGGCATCTTCTCCCCATGTCTTACAGTCCCTTTGGGATGCTATAACAAAAAGTAGCTTATAAACAACAGAAATTTCTTTCTCACAGCTCTGGAGGCTGGGAAGTCCAAGATCAAAATGCCAGCATGGGCACATTCTAGTGAGGACCCACTTCCTGGTTCATGGCTGGCACCTTCTTCTGTGTCTTCACATGGTGGAAGGGACTCGGGAGCTCTCTGGAGCCTCTTTTATAAGGGTACTAATCCTGTCCACGAAGGTTCCACCTTCATGTGCCACATACCTCCCAAATACCCCCCTTCTGTTACCATCACATTGGACATTAGGATTTTAACACAGGAATTGGTACCTTGAATGACTTCACCTGGTCTACCCTCTGTGTGTTTGTGTCTGCATCCAAATGTCCCCTTTCTATGACACCAATCACAATGGATTAGGGCCCATGCTAATGTCCTCATTTTAACTTGATTATCTCAGGGCGCCTGGGTGGCTCAGTTGGTTAAGCATCCGACTTTGGCTCAGGTCATGATCTCATGGGTTCATGGGTTCAAGCCCCACGTCAGGCTCTGTGCTGACAGCTAGCTCAGGGCCTGAAGCCTCCTTCAGATTCTGTGTCTTCCTCTCTCTCTGACCCTCCCCTGCTCACACTGTCTCTCTCTCAGAAATAAATAAAAAACATTTAAAAAATTAACTTGATTATCTCCATAAAAACTCTACTTCCAAATAAATCACATTCTGAGAATTAGAACTTCAATATATGTTTGTGGAGTAGGGGACACAATGCAACCTTAAGAGCATGAGAAGGGGTGACTTACTTTCCATTATGGGAATGGACCAGCCCTCCTTGATGGAAGCCTCATACCCGCCTACTATATGAGCCACACAAAGCGAGCCCACACAGGGCCTCACATATATAGTCCTGGGTGAGCCAACGTGGCCACTGTGCTTGATTCGACCTTACTTCCTTCTGAAGTACACCGAGGAGATAGAGCCGGAGTCCTGGAAGTCCCAGAGGGTCTGTGATTCTTGGTGCTAAGAAAGAATATTCTTATATTATATGCAGGAGGAGGAGTCGGCTTCATCAGGAGAAAAGGCACTGTCAGTCATGAAATGGGGACAGTGTACGTAAAGAAATGTGCTTTATGCACAAAAGGACTGCAAATGCTTTTCCCGTATCCTTATCTTTGGCCTGGTCCGACTGTTTGCTCCTGTCTTCTTAGTGAAGCTGTCCTACCCTGTGCCTGACTGTACCACTTCGGGGACAGCAAGGCACCATGGCGATCTGTGCATTTCTTCCCCTCGCAGACACTGCTGTGAGTAGGAATGTTTAAAACATCCTCCGCCCACACACTGCCTGACTGGCAGGGAATCGTCAAAATGGCATTTCGTTCTTTTATCCTTTACTGACAGAGAGGGAGAAAAGAGGCAAGAAGAAAGCCCCAAACTTGTTTGGTCTTCTCAAAGTGCAGCCTTTACCAGCATAAGAATATTATAGATGTTAATAAGAAGAATGTTCATTATTTTATTTGTTGAGTTCATTCAAGCTTCTTGAAAAAAATGCCGATAAATGTAATTTGTTCTGAAAATATCTCATATCAAAACAGTCAACAAACATCTATTGCATATCCACCCACCATACTTAAAGGAAGATAAAGCCATTTAAAAACTGCTTTGTGTGGGGCGCCTGGGTGGCTTAGTCGGTTAAGCGTCCGACTTTCGCTTAGGTCATGATCTCATGGTTCGTGGGTTCTGCCAGCTCAGAGCCTGGAGCCTGTTTCAGTCTGTGACTCCCTCTCTCTCTGACCCCCCCCGCTCACGCTGTCTCTCTCTCTCTCTCTCTCCTAGACATAAATAAAACATTAAAACATTAAAAAAACAAACAAAAAAAAAACTGTTTTGTGGATTCATGACAGAAAGTATGTAACGATAATGTGAACTTAGAGCTCGTTTTAAACAAAACATTTACTTTTAATTTTTTTTATGTTTATTTTTTTTTTTTTGAGAGAGACAGAATGCAAGTGGGGGGAGGGGCAGAGAGAGAAGGAGACACAGAATCTGAAGCAGACTCCAAGCTGTCAGCACAGCCCGATGCGGGGCTCAAAACCAATGGACTGTGAGATCATGACCTGAGCCGAAGTCGGCTGCCCAACCAACCATGCCACCCAGGTGCCCCTAAACAAAACATTTTTAAAGGCTCTCTGATCCTTCCTTTAAAACAACTGAAACATTAGCATATACCTGTCTAAGGCCATTCTAGAGTTCTACATCCAGCAGCTATACACAAAATGGTGACCCACTACAGAATGTCTACAAAAATGACTGTTGAGAATCTGAGCATTTTAAATTTAATTCAAGATATGCTTTGATGTGTAGAATAAGAAAACACAGAATTTTAGCTTTTAATAATTAGTTCTATTTTTGAATGCATGGGTCATCATGAATAGCAAGAATTCAGGCTTCTCTTTTGTCAATATTTTATGTTGAAAGCTCTTTTGTTTTTCCCTAGTGAAAATACCATGTTAAAGTTACAGAGTGCTATTTTTCAGAAAAGTGTACCTCATTCAACAATCTATAAGCTCCTCCACCCCCTAATATGCTACAGAATGCATGTCTTTCTGCCCTCAATGTTCAGGTGTTGAAACCCAACCTTCAGTGTGATGGTATTTGAGGGAGGTGTCTTTGGGAGGCGATTAGGTTATGAGGACAGAGCCTCAGGGATGCGATTAGCACCCTCATAAAAGACCATGACTTTCCTGCCACTTCTGCCACATGAGGAGACAGTGGGCAGACAGCTGTCTATGAAGCAGGAGGGGGACTCTGGCCAGACACTGATCTGCTATGGCCTTGATCTTGAACGTCCTGCCTCTAAACAGTGAGAGATAAATTCCTGTTGTTTATAAGCCATGCAGGCCATGGTTCTTTTGACATCACAGCCCACAAGGACTAAGATGCAACATTAAGGAGGACTTCGCTAAAGGACGGCACCCAGGGGGGTGCTCCCCGTCCGGCCCTTATGCTGCCTGTGCCACCACGGACACAACAAGCATGGAATTGGAGGAGAGCTCCATGCAGCACCACGTCCTGAGCACCTGCCACCAGCAAGCATGGACGCGGGGGCTGGCCATTCAAAGGCCACACACATTCGGTCCCCGTCCTAGGAGGCACAGCAATCTGCAGCCTCGTATCTGCACCTTGACCTGACCTGCTGCTGCAGTGCCTTCCACCGCCTCACCCTACCTCCTCAGCCTCGCCGCCCACCCTCCCTACCCATTCTCTCCTGGTCCTTCGGATCCTGCATTTGTCACCATCTCTGCTCCATTATCTGGTCTCGTCTCACCACGTTCCTGGTTCTTTGACCTCAGCAACCCTCTTACAGCTGGCTCAGCTGAGCCCTGCACCCTGCGGTCACCCTCGACCTCTCTCCCTCTCCCTTGGGTCTGGTCCTGGCAGCAGAAAACTCATGGCCTGGGCAAAGTTCAGGATTGGAACCATATTTCTCTACTGTCCACGCTGGTTGTTATTCCCCTGCTCAAAAACTTCTCACTGTTCCCCACCTGCCCGTAAGACTGATTCCCTGGCTTTTCTTGTGCCCCACTTGCTTTCTAGTACGGTCCACATAATTAATGCATAATCATTAATACGGACCTCTCAACGTTTTCCCAAATTGCTCTGCACAGTCTCCTTCTATACCTTTATCACCAACGCTTGTTTCTGCTTCCTCCTCCTGATAAAATCTGGTGTCCCCTCAGCACATGCATCCACTCTGCCTCTTTCCCCAAACACGTGATTACATGGACTTCATACACTGTTGGTTAAGTGAATGAAACAGGAAGTGCAGAAGGCTTTGTATTCCATTCCAATTTTGGACTGCTTTAAAAAGAAATCTCATAGCTACATAGGACAACAGAATTAGAGCTTATTTAAATCCTCCAAAATGTGGAAGTCTGCATGTCTTCGGTGCTTGGCAAGGAACGTACAAATGGAAGCTTTGAGGAGAGGGGTTTGCAAAAACTCTCAGGTTTCTCAGGGTATGCTTTTCTCTAGCTGTGTTAAAAGGACAAAAAACAAACCCAAAGATGCACTTTCAGAGGCCCTAGCCACATTTAATAGCGTGACGCAGCTGTAACAAAGAGCTGAGACCCCAGTTCCAAGTTGCATCATGTCTAAGGAAACACGAGATAGAAAACTACAGTCTGCTTATAGCCAAGAAGACAAGAAGAAACTTCCAAGTTGTCAATGAGCATTTGATCACTTGCCTATTGGCTGGGCTGTCCCTGCTCTTGCTTAAATGTAGAATATGTATTCAGGATATGAAATGGATTTGAGATTATGCATTCAGGAAATGAAATGGATTTGAGACCTTAGAGCCTACAAAATGCAAGTTAACATTTTCTCTCTTTGAATTTATTAGATTTTTACAGAGTTATTTCCTTTTAAACTGCCTTAATGAAACAAAGTGAACGGCACCAGAATGGAAGATTTTACGAGAATGGGTGTCCTCAAAAGGGCCACAGTCTACGAGGAAAGGAAGTCATGTTCCTCTTCATACAAACCTGCCTATAGGCCTGCGTCTCTTGCATGGATTTGGAAGGTGCCGCAGGAGCCCTGGAGACCGGTCCACATGCTTGCTGGCTGTCCTCTCTAAACCTCGGGTCACCATCCTAACAACGCCAATAGGAACAAATGCCCTGCCCACCCCTCCGGATTGAGAGATTCAGATGAGAGAGGGCATCTCTGTCACTGTTGTCACTGCCGTCAAGGTGTTTGGACTGAAGTCCCCTCAGAGGGTGCAGGAGAGGCCACGGTGGGGGTGAGGGGTAGGTGGCATCCAAGGACAGCACCCCCACCCCACCTCACATCAATGGCTCGAAGGCAGGGCCCAACACTCCACAGCCAAATGGCCTGACAATGACCTCCCTCTGGCCTCGGGCATTCAAAAATTTAGGGACTTTACAGTACCTTAGAGACGATGTCCAAACCACTCGTTGTGAAGCTGAAGCAACTAAGGAAATGCCCAGGAGTCAGTGGCGGGGCCAGGACCCTGCAGGGCTCCTCGGGGGGAACCACACTTCTTTACAACAGGACATGCAAAACCACCTTAAAAAAAAAACCTCAATTGTACTCTTTTGGGGCCTTAAAGCTTGTTGCTACAGTTGGCTAAGAGAAGCCACTGAAGTCACAGAGAGACACAGTGACCATGGACAAGGACAGCTTGCAAAAAGCCACCAGCTCAAGGACGGGGACTATCACTTGCATGTGCTGCTTTAGGGCACAGCTGGGACGGTGGTGGCCGCCCCTGGGGAGAGGGTCTCCACCCCAAACGCCCAGACCCACAGGACAATGTCACTGAGCTGGGAGCAAAGTTCCCTAACAGAACGCCGTGAACTCCCGGAGGCGCACGCACTCCTCCTGATGGCGTCCTCTGGCTCCAAGTCATGTTCACGGCCAAAGCTCTCCTGGGCCGTGTCTCACAGCTGTGGACCAAGGCTTCGGAGGGCCTCATACTGCTGACTGTCTTCCCCAGTAAACATGCCTGCTTGGCATGCTTTTGGCTTCAGGGATTTTGAGGCACTGAGGTGCCAGCAGAGAACGGTGTCACTGTGGCCGCGGAGCAGAGCTCCTGGCCACCACGGAGCCCCTCACCCCCCAGGGCTCGCAGGCCCAATTCCGTTCTCTCTTGACCCTGAGCAGGTCCCAGCAAGACGACTCAGACTGTCCTCTCCATTCAGCGGTGGTCGAGGGCTCTGGCTGCTCATGGGCCCTCACCGCAGGCTGTGGTGCCCGCCTCCCACTACCTCCCACTGCGAGCTCTGGGCTGTGGGCTCCGTAACCCGCCCCCGTCAGTGAGCTGCTGTCCCACGTGGGCCACCATGCCCTCGGAGGAGGAGGGCAAACAGGGAGAGGCCCCCTGCATGGAGGGCTCAGGAAGGCCAATTCCTCTCTCCATCATGGAGCAAAGGGAATAGAAGGAGCCACAAATGTGCCTGAAACCCAAACACAGCTGGAAGCTCTAATTTAGGCTACAGCCCTGATGGGGCACAGAACACGTATGGCAGGCTTCCTGAAAGCAGAGGGCAATCCCACGTCACGAGGGGGCACACGAAACAAACACTGCTGTCAGAAGGTCTTCAGAGTTCCAGAAAATAACATGGGGGGTGGGGAGGGAGAAGGGGAGGTGCAGAGGGAGAGAGAGGAGGGGGAGGGGATGAGGGGACAGGGGCCAGAGACGAGAGTCTGTGTGCCATGTAAAGGTCCCACTGCTGTGCTGCCCCTGGCCAGGCAGGGGCCGGGGTGGGGAGCTCCCGGGGTGAAGAGTGAGGTCAAAAACCACTTATCAGCTATGTGACTTGAGTGACATTCTTAACCTCTTTTGGCTTCACTTACTCATGCATGCATGCACATGTTACGTTCCTACCGCGTGCCTAACACTGCTGGGTGCTAGAGATAATGCCAGGCCATGAAGGGGGAGGGGGAGGAGAAAGCAGGTGAGGAAGCGGAGGCAGAGAAAGGAGAAGGGAAGGTGGGAGGGGAGGAAGAGAAGGGAGGAGGGGATGGAACTTAGAAGAGGAGTAGTTCTGAGCAGGGAGGAGACGGACAGGGCTTGAAGTGGAAAGGACCTGCCTGGCCCCATAGGGGATGTGCAGGCATCTGCACCTGGAAGGAGGTGCTGGAGGTTTAGATGTAGGCGGTGGGCGAGGACATCAGCGAGGGCTGAAGCGGGACAGCCGTAAGGGTGGTGCATCCAGCCTGGCGAGCAGTCGCTGGTGGGGGCTGATGTCACGATTAAGGGAAAGATGGTTCTGGCAAGGAGGAGCACACCTGCAGGAGGAGCACTCCTACAGGAGGAGCGCCCCGGCAGGAAGGAGCGCTCCTGGCAGGGAGGAGTGCCCCTGCAGGAGGAGCACACAGCGGGGAGGAGCGCCCAGACAGGGAGGAGCGCCCCGGCAGGGAGGAGCGCCCGGTTTCCCTGGGCCAGCCCCTGTGGTGAAACCAAACAGCTCTGCACTTGCTCCAGTGAGTGAGCTCTGAGCGTTTCTGAAAATGGCAAATCAGCACAAGAGATAATTCGATAATCAAAATAATTAGTCCTCCGGATTACAATTGAAATGCTGGCCACTTACAGACTCTATCATTACAATCACTCTCAGCCTATCCCCCATCCATCCAACTCCCTTTTAGCTGCCAGTTTATGGAGCCAGGGCTGTTAATGGGGTGACAGCCGAGGCCACATGTCTATAAAGTGCCCTGTTACCAGGCTTGAGCCAAAGCACGGGGCCTGAGGCCTGGGGGCTCCCAACCAAAATGGCTGCTTTGAGCCTTATGATTTCTCAGTTTAACAAATTAAATTTTAATGCAGAAATTCACATTCAGCTCCTTCACAGAAGCTGATTAGAAAAAGTAAAAGAGGAAACCTATATGATCTCTTCCATTCACAAAGCCTCTCAATTCATCTTCTTTCTTTCCATTTCCAGGGACATTAACCTAGTCTAACCAGCCACTGCATAAATATTCATTGAAAACCTACTATATGCAAAGCAGTGGGCCAGGTGCTGTGGGGGAGCAGAGAATAAATGTGTTTCCCATCCTGGACTCTAAGAACACAGAAAAAGCTGCAAACGTGGGCTCTAGCTGCACCACAAGATAAAACCTCACCAAGAAGAGGTGACAGAACCTTCTGTGTGCCTCTCCTTTCATTCACACATCCCCCCCAGCAGGGTGGGCACACAGCTCTGCAGTGCAGGACTGGGGTGCCCATGGGGATACCATCCAAAAGAGTAATACAAAGTGCTCCCAGTGGGGAAGGCGGCACCCTTAATCCTGTATGACCATGACCATGGCCAGCAATGGCTCTGACCTTCCGGACACACTGTCATGGGATGCCCTGCCTCTCTCCCAACCCCTGCCTCCTCTAGCCCACCCCCTCACCACTTTCTCCAGCCCCGACCACTCTGAATCTACTGACCTCACAAGCACCTGATTTCTGCCTCACCCATCCATCTCTTTCACACCAAGCAAGGCAGATTCAGACACAGTACTCAAAGACTTTGGGGGAGCCGGCCATTGTTGTGGGATGATAAAGCAGGGAAGGTTCCAGGAAAATTCAGGCCGGAGAAGGGAGGCAGGATGCTTCAAGAATGCCACCAGCATAAATACAATTTCAAGCAGCAGGCTACACTCAGTGCCCAGCACAGAAGGGCCTGCCTGGCCAAAGCAGGGTTTGCTCTAATGACATTTGCAGAGGACTGTCCCATGCAGGTACTTTGCTAGGGGCTGAGGAATAGAGGTGGGCACCAGGCAAAGACATCTGGAAATGTGGATGAACCCAAAGGGGATCACACTATCTATATTGCTCTGGAACTTGTAATTTAAATGCCAGACAAGCATCTGAACTATTTGGGCATTTTTACTCTTATAAACAATACTACGTGGAGAAGCCTTGTCTGTATCCCTTTGCTCACTTATTGAATTACAGTATTTTCTAAGGATAAATTCCTAGAATAGGGCATTATGGTGAAGGATATGCTGGCTTTTTTGTTTGTTTTAGGACTTTTGTAAAATTTTCATTGCTGAACTGCTTATATACAGATAAGCAGGGCCCGTGTCTCATACTCTCAGCAATGGTGATGATTAAATGGTTACCTGCTAATCCAACAGGTGAAAAATGAGCCCTCTTTTTCCATTTTTTGAATGTTCATGAGATAAACCAGTTTCTGCTATGTTTATCATTTCTATTTCTCTTTTTGTGAATCATCCATACATATTCTCAAACTTGTCTTTCTACTGAGTCAATGTTTTTATCTTTTACTCTGTATTAATCTCCTGTCTAACAAGTACCATGCAAATACTTTTCCTTTGTGGTCTTTAAATTGAAGACAGTTTGTTTTGACCCCAATTTTAAATTTGTGTAGTGGAATCTACGAAACCTCTCTGGTTTTCATGTGATGCCCATGAGTGACTTCTTCACTTGCTTTTATATGATCACTGACATTTTTTCTACTGCCTTTACAGTCTCACTTATTGAAATTAAAATATTAATCTATCTAGGTTTGATGTAAAGTTTCTCATAAACCCACATGAGTTTTTAATACATTAAAGTCTTACACAGTCTTAGGTCTTATTCTGTGTCATTAACTTCTCTATCCTGGGATGAGAACCACACACAACTTTAATTATTATTAAATTAATAATTTAAGTATTTATAAACAAGAATGCCCCATCCTCTGATCCCTCATTACTTATTCTTCTGGGTTTATCCAAATATACACATACTTTTTCCTTCAGATGAACTCTAGATTTATTTCAAAAATTTCTCCCCCCAGGGGCGCCTGGGTGGCTTAGTCGGTTAAGCGTCCGACTTTTGCTTAGGTCATGATCTCGCGGTTCGTGGGTTCGGGCCCCGCGTCAGGCTCTGTGCTGACTGCCAGCTGGGAGCCTGGAGCCTGTTTCAGAGTCTGTGTCTCCCTCTCTCTCTGACCCTCCCCTGCTCACCCTGTCTCTCTCTCTCTCTTTCTCTCTCTCTCTCTCCTAGAAATAAATAAAACATTTAAAAATTTTTTTTTAAAATTTCTCCCCCCAAAACCATGCTATCATTCAGCTGGAATTGTGTTAAATTTATAATCTAATTTTGGGGAGGACAGACATCTTTACTGTATTAAATTTTCTCTCTAGATATTTAATATAACTCTCCATTTATTCAAATATACTTCTGTATCTCTCAGTCTTATACTTTTTTTTCCCACTGTGGGTGCTGCACATTTCCTTAAAGTTTATTCCTACGTGTAAACTACATAGGTATTGGGTTAACATTTTCAATGATTTTTATTATATTTTTAATTGGTCATTGAACTGAGGAAGCACTTTTTAAAAATCTGGAACACATCTGAGATATCTCTTACATCATTTCTAATACTTCTGGTTCTCCTGAGTTTTCATTCTCTTCCTGGAAAAAAGTGGATAATCACAGGTTAGCAAATAATAATTTTGCCTCTTTCTTTCCACTACATCATACATTTTGTTTCCTTATCCAAGGGAACTGGCTATCACTTCCAGAAGAATTTCTAGTGACAATGCTCAAGGGAACATCTGTGTCTTATCCTTAAATTTACTGAGAATGTGTTGACATTCAGAAGGAGAATGGTTGTGTTCGACACCTTTTGAATCTACCTGTGTGGTCTCCTAGCCTGTATTTCTACCACTCGATCTCTGTGGGCATCACTGGTCACAGAGCCTTCGTTTCATCATCCTGCTTAAGAAACCAGAAGTTTTCTCATAGAGGGAGGGAGACAAACCATAAGAGACTCTTAAATACTGAGCACAAACAGAGGGCTGATGGGAGTGTGGGAGAGGGGAAAGTGGGTGATGGGCATTGAGGAGGGCACTTGTTGGGATGAGCACTGGGTGTTGTGTGGAAACCAATTTGAGAATAAATTATATCAAAGGAAAGGAAAGGAAAGGGAAAGGGAAAGGAAAGAAAGAAAGAAACCAGAAGTTTTCAAATTACTCACTGAGTCAACTCCAAACTCAAATCTCAAACTAGCTCTCCCAAGAGAGCTACCCTTTCCTCGTGCAGGGTACCCGTGTTCATCTCCCCTGCTCGTTCCTCCATGACTCATCACATTAGGAAGGGGTGAGATCACAGCGGAGTAAGGCTGCAATCTTTGTTGTATAGATCATTAGCTGTATGACCCTGAATAATTTATTTCTCTAAGGCTTGTTTTTCTTGTATGTAAAATAGGGACACCTCTCTTGCAGTATTGAGATTTAAATAAGATAATTTGGGGGACACCTGGGTGGCTCAGTTGGTGAAGCATCTGCCTCTTGATTTTGGCTCGGGTCATGATCTCACGGTTCCTGAGACAGAGCCCTTCATCAGGTTCTACACTGACAGCTTGGAGCCTGCTTGGGATTCTCTCTCTCTCTGCCCCTCCCGCACTCATGCTTTTTCTGTCTCACAAAATAAATAAACACTTAATAATTTTTTTTAAAAGATAGTTTTTACAAAGCTCCCACCAAAGTGCTTGGTATTTCTAGACATTCAATAACTGGTAGTTATTACTATTATTTTTTATCATTCTACCCTCCCTTCTGGTTGTTTCTCTCCTCTGTGGCTTTATCTGTGCACTTTCGATCCCCTCCGCACAAGGGTCTTCTCTCTCTTATTCTCTGTACAAGGCAACAGTGTTGCTCATGTAACTCATGTTACATCATGCACTTGATTATATGCTGCCTTTAGAATTTTCTAGATAATTACAAGCAGTAATTACTTGTTGGTCTCATGTAGCTACACCTTGCCTTCCTAACTGGGTTAAAAGCATTTTAAGGCCAAGGACTCTATCTGTTGCTTCTTTATTACCCACGGACCCCAGTCCCCTGAATGGTGACACACTCCCAGGGACAGAATACATGCTCGCTCAGAAGTAAGTGGATAAAATTACCCAAGTGATTTTCCTAATTCAAATTCAAGTATTTAAAACAGAATTAGACAACTGAATAAATAATGACGACAGAAACTCTGAGAATAATTTTTGAGACTCTCCTAAATTTTCATCTCCCTCCCTACTCCCTACCCCCACTCAATGGCCAAAAAAGATACCTGCTGTCTCCTCGAGGACTCACTCCCACATCTCAGTATACAGCATACCCTCCCACTGTTTCCCTGTCCACAGGTCCAAGAGCATCCTCGATGCCTCCCTTTTCTTCACTCCTGCTGACGTCCCCTCCCAATGACATTGGTAGAGACCCAAGTCCTAGATCTGTCCACTCCATTCATGTCAGGTCAGGTGCGCGTCATCTCTCTGCCGTCAGAGCACCAGCAACATTTGCTGATCCCTACCTGTGGCCACCCCAGCCACACCCCGCCCAGCCCCTCCTCCCCCTGCCGGTCTCAGGCCCTTCCCGTTGACTACCTGAGGTGGGTTCTCCACCCCTCATCCACACGTTTTTCTCTATCTCAACGCCCAGGGAGCTTCCTTCCTCAAAATCTGGCGTTGTGTTGGCTTACATGCACATGGTCTACATGTCTCACCAGACTGTAAGCTCCAGGCCCAATTTTAGGCAGATCCCTTTCCTTTGTTTTTCCTTTTAAATTATTGAAGTATAGTTGACTTACAATGCTCTATCAGTTTCAAGTGTACAATAAAATGATTCGACAGTTCTGTATGCTACATGATGCTCGCCACGATATGTGCAGTCATCATCTGGCACTGTACATTATTACGGTACCACTGACCATGTTTCCTGTGCTGGACTTTTCATCCCTGTGACTTATTTATTTATACATTTTTTTTTTTAATGTTTACTTATGAGAGAGAGAAAGTGCAAGTGAGGGCAGGGCAGAGAGAGGGAAAGCGGATCAGAAGCGGGATCTGTGTGCTGATAGCAGTGAGCCCAATGTGGGGCTTGAACTCCTGAATCATAATGTTGGGTGCTCAACCGATGGAGTCACCCAGGTACCTGATTTATACTTATTTTATAAGACAGGCCCACTTTGTTTACAGGCATAGTTCCCGGCACGCAAAATGCCGCATAAATGTTTGTTGAATGAACGTGGAAAGGGCACCAGGGCACCTGAGCTCTATGACTTTCTAGGCTGGAACGTTTAAGCAAGTAATGTGGCCTCTTTGAGCCTGAGATTCAATACATACAGAATCAGAAACATCTGCTCTCTCTGCCTCACAAGGATGCTGTAAGGACTGAAGAAAAGCTATCTGTGACAATGCTTTGAAATACGCACTGCCTCAACACAGCAAAGTATTCTCGTGTGCCCGGCGGGGTCTGGCTCAGTCAGGCAGCACTACGGGTTCCAGTCTTGCCAAACGTAGCCCCCTCCAAATGAAAAATCACTATGCCCCATTTCAAATCCAAATGCCTCAAGAGGATTGACCCTGAGAACACTTTTAAAACTTAAAAAGCCTAGGGCACCTGGGTGGCTCAGTCAGTTAAACTGACTCTTGATTTCAGCTACAGTCATGATCTCACAGTTCATGGGATAGACCCCCACGTCAGGCTCCGTGCCGAAGCATGGAGCCTGCTTCAGGTCCTCTCTCTTCCTCTCTCTCTCTCCCTCTCTACCCCTCCCCCCCACACTCAAAAATAAACATTTCAGAAAAATAAAAATTAAATTAAATGTAAAACATCTAACAAACAAGAATAGTGGTACAATCTTAACCGTTCGATGAGAGCAATTAAAAAGGGGAGAAAAGGTGTTTTTAAAAAACTCTCCCAGGGCGCCTGGGTGGCTCAGTCGGTTAAGCATCCAGCTTCGGCTCAGGTCATGATCTCACAGTTCATGGTTTCGAGCCCCGCGTCGGGTTCTGTGCTGATAGCTCAGAGTCTGGAGCCTGTTTCAGACTCTGTGTCTCCCTCTCTCTCCCTCTGCCCCTCCCCCGTTCACTCTCTGTCTCTCTCTCTCTCAAAATAAAATAAAGACATTAAAACAAAACAAAACAAAAACTCTCCCCTTTTTCCTGGCAAATTTTAAAAACCAGCACTTCTTATCAGGGGATTTTCTTTGGTGCAGCTTTACACTATGACAACTTTTATGAAGAAAGAGCATTCACACATGAGCTTGTTATATGTGGCAGGTTAACGTTACGATTTAAGTCTCCGGCAACATTTTCTAAAAATTTCAACTTTAAATATTCTTCGTTGAGAAGAGCAAAAATAAAACTAAAACGAGCAATCCGAGATTCCCTCTGAGTTTGCAGAAATAGTTGGTAATCGCATGAGGCAGCCTGCGTTTGTAAACATCTTTACCATTCAGACATACTTCTGCATACGGCAAGTCCATTCTCATGTACAAACCACCACAGAGCTATTACAGGAAACACAACATAGCGGCCAGTTCTCCTGTAAACCTGTAAGAAACAAGCAGCAACTCTCTTCATGCTCACAAAACACACATCCTCAGTTTATGGAAATTAAATATGTGGCATGATTGCAGATGCACCAGCTACGCGGACGCACCAGCCACGCGGATGCACCTCCACTCGGATGCACCAGCCACGCGGATGCTCCGAATGCAAGCTCCCAGAGGAGGGACTGCCTGGAGCCCGGCAGATCAGCCTGTCCAGACACACCTGTGTGCTATTTTTAAAGCACAACGCATATAATGAAAGAACCCCCGAGACCGTGTACCACATGCAGTGAGCCTTGTAGACAGCTGTGTTCTACCTACCTAGAGACAGGTAATTACCAGCCACGGTGAATACAGAAATGACATGTAATGGCCCCGGGCCCTGACAGAAGATGACCAGTGGAAATGTGGTTCTCTGCCAAGCCAAGCGACACACTGCAAGGAAAGAATCCTGTGACTACCTGGGATTTGAAAGCAAAGCTCTTAAAAAGCCCCAAAAAGGATAGGCTATTCCTTTTCAGTTTCAGCAAAAACTTTCTGGCTTTGTCTACAAGAGGGCAGAACCTATTAAATTCTGCGAGTTCCATATTCTCTCCTAGAATCAACACCAAGTCAGGATTGGTTGGGGGGGGTGGGTTGTTTGTCTGTTTGTTTGGACCACAGGGGATGTGGATTTCAGAAGCAAATGTCCTGAAATCCTGGAGTTCCAGTCAAGGAGGAGCCTGGGGCCATGGGCTCTGCGGTAGGAGATTCCCAGACCTGAAGTCCAGTCCCACTAAAGTGGAGATCAGGGAACACTTTCTCCCAAAGCAAACCCTCTTCCACACTCCTCTCCCCAGAAATTATGATGCAAGTCAGCTGCAAATGCCAGGCGAGGTCTGGCCAAAAGGACAGAATTGGGTGCTGAGGGCCCCCAGAAGTGGGAGGGGGTGTGCAGTGGGGGCTAGCTGCGCTCCCCCTGGGAAGGCATGGGGTGTGGCTGAGACCCAGGGAACCCCACTGACAATGGAAATGGCTCCAGCGAGGTGGTACAACACAGGCACCTCCCAGATTTGCTCCACATGCCTGTGAGAGCCTCCGAGAGCTGGCATGCGGTGGGGAAAGCAGTTCCCGGGAACCAGCCTGGGTGCGAGAGGGCCCAGCAAAGAGAAACGACGTGGCTGGGAGCCCCGAGGCTGCCCGCCTGGGTTCCACCATCTTCCTTCAGCTCCCAAGGAAAAGCTCTGTCTCCCAGCCATGCACTAGGCACTATGCTCCTAAAAAGCTGGAGGTGTAAAGGTTAAATACTCTGATTGGGGTGTGTCCCCAGCTCCACCACTTACAAACCGTGTGGCCTTAGGTGAGTCCATGTCTGTCTGTGCACTGCGGATGCTAATCATTTCTGCTTCACAGGGGTGTTATAAGGATTAAATGGCGTGATGCTCAGCAAAGGCATGAAAGGCCCAGTAACTACAAGTTGATATTACTTTTGTTTTCACTTTGGATTTTCCTTAATCCTCACAGGTTTGCAAAGAAACTTAGATCCAGAGTCACAAGAAAGGCTAATAACAGACACAAGACAGAAGACCAGGTCCGTGGGAGTCCAAACGCCACCCACACCATCCCAGGGTGGTGCTGGAACCAGTCCAACCAGCACAATGGACAGTTGATCCAGATCAGCTGCCATCTTCTAAAAAAACTTTTTTTAAATCATTTTTGAAAGACAGAGACAAAGCTTGAGTGGGGGGGAGGGGAGCAGAGAGAAAGAGAGACACAGAATCCAAAGCAGGCTCCAGGCTCTGAGCTGTCAGCACAGAGCCCGACGCAAGGCTCGAATTCACTGACCGTTGAGATGATAACCTGAGCTGAAATCAGACACTTAGCCAACTGAGCCACCCAAGTGCCCCCAGCGGTCATTCTCCTGTCAACCCCCCACCTAATTTGTTGTGCTCCTGCCTGAAATCATTCTGAGCTCAAAGCCATCACCTCTAGGATGAAACCCACATTTAGCAAGGCAGCGGGGAGATGGGGAGCAAAGGGTGCTTTGGTGTCCCCCATCAAAGAGAGCAACAGAGAAGTGTGCATGGAGGAAAGAGCTTCAGGTTTGGTCTCACAATGACTCAAGTCCAAATTTTGCTGTTTTACTCACATGCCCTTCTAGAAGTTAGTCAACCTCAATGTCTTCACTTGCAAAATGATGTTAACACCAATTTAATTCAGCCATGGAGTGCAGTAAATAGCAGCCGCTGTGTAACAACCTCTCAGCCTCATCTGCTGCCATCGTCCCGTGGTCACCTCACTCTGGCTCGTGGAACAACTCCCCAGCACACCACGCTTCCTGTTTTCTCCCATCTATCTATCCTGACCCTTGAGCCTCACCCATCCGTTCCATCCCTGCGCCACCCTCTATGGGATTAAATCGTATTTCTCTCTCCAGATTCCCCTCTAGTGTGACCCTCTCTGTGATGGGTTTCCCTCTAACTCCTGTGAGTCACAGAAGGTCCATCACCTACCGCTATCTGAACACCGTATGACCCGATTTCAGAGGGATTTTTGTTCCTATCTCCTCTGCCAGACTGTGTTCCTTGAGAGCACAGTGGGCACCTTCCATCCCTGGGCACCAGTCCCCGGCACTTCGTACGCAAGCTCTACATGCTCGTTGAAGCAAGAATGGAAATTTATATAGAGGACTCAAGATCTCACTTGGAGAACTGAAAACACAGGAGCAACCATCAAAATTACAGGATTTCAGAGCGGCAAGGAATATGCATATTCATCTTGTCCTTTGCCTTCATTTGATGTGAAGATGTGTCACCACGGTTTGTCGGCTACCCAGGGTAACACGTGGGAGACGCCCAGCCCTGCAAGTTCAACCAGGACATGGAACACTTGATAACAGTTGAAATGATATGGATATGATGATGTAACGACTCTCTTACACACCAGAACTTTGTTTTCTTTCAGGAGCACCAAGAACACGGAAGGATTTAGTCACACAGAGGTTCGGGGCACTCGCGTAACTGACAGAATCAAGTAATAAATACCACTGCCTAGAAATACAAATATAGCCACCCCATTTCCTAACTGCCCAAACGGGGAAAATAACCAGAAATCGGGGAGAGACACAGGTGTGAATGTTAAACCATCATTTTTAAAAAGGTTTCACTTTTTAATATTCAGTCACCGGAGTTCTGCACATCACAGCCAGAGACACAAAATCAATGTGGGAAAAGCATGCTTTGCAGCTCAGGACAGGCCGGGGAGAGCCAGAAAAGCAGAGCAAAAACAAAAACAACTGGCCACACAAACAAATGAGGAAAACATAAAGAAATAACATTTTTGGCCAGGGCTCAGGAAGGAAAATTTTAAATAAAAGATACTAGCAGCACAAGGGAAATTATATTCCAAACTTTCTTGCTCCCATCCTTCCTCATGGAAACCCTTGTACAAACAAAACTGCCTCCCGGGGGTGGGTCTGGGGAGTCTTACAGGAAGGGAAGCCCCCACAGAAAGTGGATCACGAAGCAGGTCATGCTGCACCACGGGTCTGTCCCAGTCCAAACCTCCAGATGCCAAAGAACAAGTTCATAATCGGTCAGTCGTCAGGGCCTCAGGTTCATTGCAAGGTCTGAGAGTCTTCAATTCCAACCTTTGTATTACTTTAAAGTGAACCAAATCTTCCTGTTCTATCGGCCTCACTGTCCCTAATCATGTCGTGGGAAATTTTCAAAGGGAGGGTTTCTGGTCACAGTTTTGTTCAGTTGTGTTTGTACGCCCCCCCACCCCCACCAAAGTCCTTGGCTGTCTTCATAGTTGTCATTCCACAGAAAGATTATAAACAGAAATAAATAAAGAGAACACTGAGTCATGCATCTTAAAATCTTCCCGCATAAAGAATCCCAGCCTCCTAGTGCAGCCGGGGCGTCTCACACACACAACGTGCAGGTGGAACGAGAGGCTGACCCCCTACCCAGTCTTCTTACAGGTCACTCTGGCAGGAGCAACAGTAATCACCTGACAGCAGAAGGAATTCCAGGAATTAGCCAGTTAACGCTCGTGAAATGGTCTAAAGGGTTGTACGACATCTCAGTCAAGGTCCAGCGTCATTATGATTACAGTGAGCTCCGTTCTCTGACATTTTCCCACTGCGATTTTATATAAAAGAAAGCAAGCTGTCACTTCAAAAGGAAAAAAAAAGTTTGAAGATCACATTTCATCCGGTTTTAAGGGCCATTCCCCTATGAAGATAAAACACCACCCCCCACAGCTCCCAGTCAGACACCGTGTATAAGAACTGGTGTTTTGTTAGGCAAACCCCCCTGCAAAGAACGAGGTTCGCACTGACATGCTTACAGAGCATCGGCAGGTGGAAAGCCAGTATTTCTAAAACTGAGTTGATTAAAGAAGGGCTGAGACGGCAGGGTTTGCCTTGCATCTCTGCAACAACACACTGCATCTCAGGACAGTCTGGTGAGCTCTGCAAGCGCAACCCACCGGAAGTGCTGCCCAGAGAGCATGGGATGATTGCACATGCAATCAGTGCGTTTATGGCAGCCGGCTGCGGCCGTTCACTCACTCCGACTCATCTTGCCTGGCTGCGCTTTGAGGATAATTAGATGTCATCAAATCCAGCCTTGAGAATAGAGCAAACTGTTCACACTGTGAGCAACAATTCAGGCCAATTAAGCCGGGGTGCTGAAGAGCTGTGAAGAGCGTGTTGATTAGCTTGAACGTAAGGTAGATTATTTTAAGGGAGAAACAGCAAATGGAATCCAGACAGCTGAATGTTTTCCATTGGTTACATGTCCTCGCTCTAGTTCAGGTATTCGAACCAGACATTTCCACATGGCCAGCATCAAAGGTCAAGTTTATATGTTGCCATAATTTCCCAGAAAAGCTTAACTCCCGGAACCTGAAGAAGATCATGAAATCACTTTTGGGGGGAGCGTTCTCTATGGGAAGCAGGATCAGTGGGAATGTCATGTGGCGGGAGCTGGTCAGGTTATGAAAAAAAGTTTGCCTTCATTCACTGTGATTCATTCTCAGAACTCCAATCTTCTCTGCACATACACATGCTGATGCCTGATCCTGGGATGCTGGTGGACAGTGGAAAAGTCATAGTCATTAAATGCAGTTTCCATGATATCTCTTTACGCTGCTGGCCAGCACCCTCTGCATAAAGCAAGCTTCACCAGAGTCTGTGATACAGACATGAGCATTACAGAAAATACAGCATCAATCCCCTTGTGAATGAAAGTGCATCCTGCTTCATGGCCAACTCGTTTATACATGTAGTCACTTAATATTTAGTGAGCCCCAACCATGCACTAGACACAATTCTAAGGACTGGCAATGAAACAATGAATAAGGTAAGTCCTTGCCCTCACAGGACTAGTTCCAATAAATGACCTAGTGGACTAGTTCAATTATAATGATGGAAATTACTGGGAATAACCAACGCGTGCGAGGTGAAATTAAGAAGGCAGGGGAATACCAAGAGATGGTCAGTCCTAGCTTATACAAGCCACTCAAACCTCATGCCGAACTTATGAACATGATCCTTTTTGCCACTGCTATTTCCAAACAATGATATTAATTAAAAGCAACGTGAATCGCAGTCAAAATAACACTGTGTGGAAAGATACATCAACGTAACAAAGAGCATCAAGGATGTGCCGAAATGTGTGGTACCAAAAGGAACCATGGCACCAAGTTCAAGGGCAGAGAACCGCAGCAGTACAGGAACACGTGCCCTCAGTCAGCATCGGAAGAGCAGATAGTTCTACTGGAACCCAAGGTCAGGAAACCAACTGAGTCTTAAAGTCCCACCGCCTATCCTGAAGAGACAGTCACCACCTGTGCTGGTGGCCACTGTCATTACCCAAAAAAGCCACCATCAGCCTTCAAAATGCATTTCATTTCGTACAAAAAGAGCAGAAAGGGTTCACCCACAGCCTATCAAGAGCCACAGATGGCTCCAGTGGGGAGAGAGAACACTCTAGAGGTTCTCCAGCCCAGTGGCTTTAAACTGGGGACGGCACTAGACACATCCCCACAATCTGTCATCTGGCTTGCGGGGACTGCCTTGTCCTCAGAGAAGAGGTTCACAGTGAGAGCCTCCCAGCAGGACGGTACAAGAGATGAACCAGAGGCCCAGAGACGAACCCCAAAAGAGTGTAAAGCTGTTTGCTGGGCTGTGCTCAAGGGTATGTCAGGGACCGTCAGGGACCACATCTCGTGTATTCATCTTCATACCCCCCACCGAATGGGGACCATGATTGTGGATGAAAACAAAAGAATAGCTAAATAAACAGGAAAGAAGCAACGGGAATGAAGACTGTTTCTCCCTAGACAAGGTGGCTCAAGGTTGTAACTGCAAACTCCGGTCTTGTGGTGACGAGCAGTCTTGGTTACCAGAACCTGAGACATGCTCAGAAACAAAACGGGCTCATCCAGCAAACACATGCAGTGACGGAACTGGTACTGGCTGAACTCCTACCAGGTACAAGGAACTGTGCCGGAGGCTACCGAGCTATGGGAAGAAGAGTAAGGCAGCTGAGCTCTCCCAAAGCCCGGCTGCCTGTGAGGGCAAAGAGCCGGACACCAAGACCTCAGCTGAGACCCGAGTGCCCTCACTCAGCCAGAGCAAAGGAGCCCTGACGCTAGATGCCAGCTGAGAGGGGCAGGCACAGGGGCAGAAGGTACACTGGCGGGTGCAGGGGGAGGGGTCTGTAACACCCCAAAGTGCCCGGAGAGGAAAGCCACTGAGGCTGACACCTGCTGAGGCCACTCCAAATCATCCAGACCCCTGGCACGACTCCTTTTCCCCCACCCGAGTGTGGCTACCAACCACAGCCCAGTTCATCCCATGCTCTGTGGAATTTGGGATCTGCCTGCCTGTCCGCCAGGGTCTCTGTAGGACACAGTTTCTTAGAGCATAAGCCAGCAGCACCTCCCTCAGGGTCCCTCGGCCTGGGCACCTGCCACTACCTCTTTTCAGGACCATGCTATGCTCCTCTAGGTGCTTATGATCTAATAAGAGAGACAGATAGACAGACATAGAGGAAACAGATATCGATGATAGGTGGACTGATAATAATAATTCCAGGCATTGGGTACTCCCAACATTTTAGGAATGGTGCAAAAAAAAAAAAAATCGGTAATAAAAAGGAAGCCTGGATGGCTCAGTTGGTTAATCGTCTGACTTTGGGTCAGGTCATGATCCCACAGTGTGTGAGTTCAAGCCCCGTGTCGGCTCCACTTGTGCTCTGTTTCTCCCTCTCTCTCTCTCAAAAATAAATAAACATTAAAAACAATAGGTAATAAAGGAGTATCAAGACTGGGTCCAGTTCAATCACACCCAATTGGAGTCAGCAGTGAGGACTTTCTGGAAGAAGTAACATTTGTGTTAGGTATAATTACTAGAGGCAAATTTCTGCAGGTGGAGGTAATTTAGGGTTGGGGCAGGAATGTGAAAAGGAAAGAAAAAATGATTCGAAGTGTAGGAACAGCGTGAGCCAAGGTGGGAAGATGCGAGTGTTCACAGTGGAGTGACAGAACAGCCCGTGGGGACTGCGGGGGTGCAGGAGAGAAGGTCGGGAGGCAGGGAGGGCCCTGTCCCGACCAGCACTTCACTGTGCAAGCAGTTACCCCACACGTGGAAACAATTCACCTGTAACCATTCACCCTCTCTCTAGCTGACCGTCTATTTTCTAAGCAGATTTTCCAAAAAAGGGAGGAAAAAAAGAAAAAAACCCCACTACCTTAAGAGCCACGAGCTGCTCGTCTACAGACAGTATTACCCCACATTTCCAAAAACACAATAAAAATACCAACCCTCTCCTCATGATTTACATGGGAAGAGTTAGTGGGAGTCGGGAGACGTGTGTCCACACACCATTTCAGAGAGGAGGCGGGTTTGGAGAGGGCAGGGGTGAGCTGCAGGCTGAGACAGAAAATAATGCTTTGGGGTGTACACTGCCTTCCCCAGCCTGTTGCAACCTACAGAGCTAATTTCACAATCTTCTCTCTCTCCTAACAACATAACTGATAAAAATAAACAGTACAAACATTTTTTTAAAACTCCTAGAAAATTTTTGTTTTCAAGATTGAGAATAAGAGAGGTGCCTGAGAGGCTCAGCCGGTTAAGCGTCCGACTTCAGCTCAGGTCATAATCTCACGGTTCGTGGGTTCGAGTCCCGCGTCAGGCTCTGTGCTGGCAGCTAGCTCAGAGCCTGGAGCCTGCTTCAGATTCTGTATCTCCCTCTCTCTCTGACCCTCCTCTGCTCATGCTGTCTCTTTCTCTCTCAGAAATAGACAAAAACATTAAAAAACTAAAAAAAAAAAGATTGAGAATAAGAAATATGTAATATTTGCATCTTTTTTCTTGCAATATTAAAATTGTCTATTTTATCTCATGAAAGTGATGGGGAAGCCTGCTCAAACATGAAACATCTTTATCTGAGTACCTACCACAGAATCAGGAACTCTGAGTGCTGTTTACATTAGGAAAGGGGCTGATGTGCCCAATGACCATACAGCTACCCTCAGAGAGGGCCTTCCTTAAAACCATCGTCCTGGGGCACCTGGGTGGCTCAGTCAGTTAGGCGTCCGACTTCAGCTCAGGTCATGATCTCACAGTTCGTGAGTTCCAGTCCTGCATCGGGCTCTGTGCTGACAGCTCGGAGCCTGGAGCCTGCTCCAGATTCTGTGTCTCCCTCTTTCTCTGCCCCTCCCCAGCTCATGTTCTCTCTCTCTGTCAAAAATAAACAAACTTTAAAAAAAAAAAAATCGTCCGGCGTGCCTGGGTGGCTCAGTTGGTAAAGGCCCAATTCTGGATCTCAGTTCAGAAAATCAAATCTCATGATTCAGGAGATCAAGCCCATCGTAGGGCTCTGCACTGACAGTGTGGAGCCTGCTTAGGATTCTCTCCCTCCCTCTCGTCTACCCCTCCCCTGCTTGTGCACACATGCGCTCTCTCTCAAAAATGAAAATGACACTTAAAAAAATCTTTAGAAGGCCCTTCCAGAACAGCTGAGTATAACAGTGCTGAGCCCCAGTTCACAAATCTCTCCGGCCCCAGGGTAATAAGGCCACAAGCAGGTTCACCCGCTGAGAGAAATCTAACCTCAACCCTAAACTCACCTGAAAGTCTATCTGCTGGCTCGCAGCACCGTGTGCGGGCAATTTGACAAAGTGTCAGTGACAACATTTCCCCTTCTTCAAGACCTCGCCCAACACCCAACCTTGGTACATCAGGGAACCCAAGAGCCCATCACGCTTAAGAGTTCATTTGCTCTTCCCAGCAACTGTGTCAGAGACAGAGGAGGCAGCTTCAGAATGAACCCCATTTTTCTGAAGCACAAGCTAGGAGATGCCTCCTCTGAAGGCCCGGGCCAGCACCCGGGAGAGCTGGGAGCGACAGGCAGCCCCTGGCTTTTCCCACGGCACCTGCCGCCAGTCTACTGACAGGTGGTTCAGGGTGCTCCTGGGACTCTGGGGGGTGCGGCCCTAGTGGGGCAGGGCAGGGCACGGAAACCTTCCCGCTGCCATGCCTCGTCACTTCCGGCGCCCAGGAGCCTGGCTGCTCCTCTCTGGTGGTCCCCCGCAGCTGTCAGCAAACCAAAGTCCCTTGTGTCCACCGCCCCCCCACCCCCACCCCAAGAGATGGGCTGCTTCTCCTTTCCTCTCCTCTCACGAGCACAGCTGAACTTGATAAGGGCCTGCCTGCTCTGGCTCGTGGACGTGCTTAGCCCTGCTTATCAGATTCATGTCGAAATCATAGAAATTTCTCCATCAGCACCCCACTGCTGCCTTCCAGTCTCCTCCAGCCTGGGAGGGGAACCCCGAGGTGCTCGGTGCAACCTCTCTAACATACATGTGGGACTGAGGGAAGTCTCTCTCTGGCATATCTGCCCTCAGAATGAGGTGCTCAGGTTCAAAGGTAAACATCTCGTTGCACTTCTATTTACGCCTTCAAGAAAGAAAACCGATCTCCTATGAGCTCAAGGTGCCTTAGGCGAAAGCAGTGGCTAAAAATCAGTGTAAAATCTGAGAGATCCTTCTGTGAAAGAGCCTGAGGGAAACTCAGAAAGGGCAAGGAGATATATACATATATATATATATGTATATATCTCCACACACACACATATATGTCTTGATGTATATAAATAACATATAGTATATAAACATATAGTATAAAATAAATATATATTTGATTTCACATGTCAAAACTTATCTTAAATGAAATGGTATTGAATGATCTTCTTCCTAATTTTGTCCTATAGGCATTTACTAAATTATTAAACATAATGGACAGCTGCTGAGCATTTACTGAGTTCTAAGGGTTCAGGATACAGAGATAACATTTTCTAGTGGTTCTGATACCCAGGAGTTACTAACAGCAGATGTCAGTAAATTGGAATGTTGCTACACTGATTGTGTCCTTCATGGAGCCTCTCTAGACACAGTTAAGGGCCCCTTCTGGCCATCTTGCGTGTGTGCAAGGCAAAGAAAAGCCAGTCTGATCAACGTGTATATCACTGACTTCACGGAAAGTCACTTTCAGCAAAATGATTCAAAAGTAAGGAGAATGAAATATGAAAACAGAAGACTCAACCTGAATCTTTAATTACTTTCTTCTTTAAGAAACAAAACAAAAAAACCCAAAACAAAAACATCAGGGGCACCTGGGTGGCTCAGTCCGTTAAGCATCCGAATTTGGCTCGGGTCATGATCTCACAGTTCGTGAGTTCAAGCCCCGCACTGGGCTCTGCTGTCAGCACAGGGCCCGCTTCGAATTTTCTGTTTCCCCTCTCTCTCTGCCCCTGCCCCTGCTTGTTCTCCCTTTCTCAAAGTAAATAAATAAACTTAAAAAACGAAGAAAATGTTAAACACCGCAATTTTTTTAAAATAATAAAAATTTTTAAAAAAACCATAAAGTTAGTATTGCAGTTAGTCTGGGGACAGGAAGGAGTATAAGTTTGTGAGATGCCGTAAGAGAGGCACAGAAGAGTGAGTCATGTTCTAAGTGCTTAAATTTGCCTGGTGGATTATGAGGGTTCACTGTATTATCCTGCTTCGTAACTTACACAGATGCTATCAAATAACACAAGACTCTATAATTGCCCAACTTTTCTTAATCATGATCGCTTCGTGGATGTTACTGAAAACTTGCTACACTGCAAACCCCTGGACACACTTGAACGCACTCGAATGCAAAATTCTCCAACACTGTGCTCCTAACTTGGGGCCTTCTCGTTAATCCAGGATGTGCCATTGAACTGTTTAATTACCTAGTAGCTCTGTGTTAAAGTCAAGTTGATTTAAATAGATGGACTTATTAACTGAACGGCGAAGGGCATTTAATTAAAGCCTACCTGGATAAAAATCCCAGCACTAAAACATAACAGGAAATTGCTAATCATTTTGCATGTGTCTAAAGAAAAGTAACCTCATTCATTCAACGATATGATAAAATCCCTAACATATTAATGAAAACAGTGGAAAAAGCCTTTCTTATTTTTCAATTCCTGCAACATAAATAAATGACAAAAATCCTAGAGATAAAAGACAATGTTATGACTTCCTACATGTAAATAAACATTACCAGGGCGATGGTGTGGTTCCACACAAGCCTGAAACAGAGAAAAATGTCAAATAATTATTTGGAATGTTATCTTTATTGTAACCTATCTTTGCCTCACAAGGACCATAGCCAAATCAATTTTTCTTTTGATCAGGACAAATTTAAAACAGACATATATGTGTTGAAAAAAAAGAGAAGAAACTTTCCCAATAGAGGCCAAGGAAAACAAAACTCTCATGTGTTTGGGGGTACTTTTGCATTGATGGATTCAGGGGAATATATTAAAAAATCAAAAGTGAATCCGATACTTAAAATGAGCCCCAGATTTTCAAAAGCACCAATTATCTTGTTGTCTTTACTTTTCAAAGCACAGCGGCCCCCAAATTTTATTTGGAAAAGCAGCACACAGCATGACATGGTCCAGCACAGAACCCCCAATCAACGTTGTCAGGCACAAACGTGGCACCGTTTTACCTGCACCTGGTTCCATAAGTGCTGGAAAACTTGCCAAATTCCTGAGAGCCACGCTGCCCTCTCTATACACCTCTAAGGGCCAGGTAAGTGCATGTCCGGTGAGAGCCTGCATCACTTTCCCGTAAGAAGTCTGTGAAATGGGCTCCTGCCCGAACATTTGCTTACAATCGTCTTTCACAGAAAAGTTCCAGGAATAAGTACCAGGAACGACAAAAGGAGAAAAATCATATCTAGATTGATTTTTTTTTTAATTCACACAGAAAATGTGCATTAGTCAGGCATTAAAGCTGTGTTTTCCATTCCCAGGAGCAAGCCTCCACACCACCTGTTTGATGGGTCAGGGAATATAGTCTGAGGTCAAAACCAGAATCACAGCTGTTGGTCCTGGAAACACATGCACTGATTTTCTTTTTCAGTTTATTTATATTTGAGAGAGAGAGAGAGAGCGTGAGAGTGAGCACAAACGGGAGGGGCAGAGAGAGAGGGAGACACAGAATACAAAGCAGGCTCCAGGCTCTGAGCTGTCAGCACAGAGCCCGACGCGAGACTGAAACCCACAAACTGTGAGATCACAAACTGAGCCGAAGCCGGACACTCAAAGTGGACTGAGCCACCCAGACGCCCCCAATGTGCACTGACTGAATAAACACTTAGCTCTCTGTGTAAGGCCCAGCTCAGCCCCCTAACCATGCTCTACGTGCCCAGCTGAAGACAAGCTGATTTCAAGGCCTGCATCAACTTCCCCACACCTCCTCCCAGGCTGACGGCGGGGGGCCCACACTCAGTCTGTCCAGCCTCCTCAGGACCCACCCTCCACCCCCTAGCACCTCTCCACCCTGGCTGCAGACAAGAGCTGTCCTGCCCAGGGGCTCCCTTTGCTGGTGGCAGAGTGCTCGTCCCTCTGCACAGAGGGAGACCACCCCCGCCTCCAGGGGTGCCACGTGTGTTCTCTAATCAGAAAAGAAAAACAGTCCAGGGGCACCTGGGTGGCTCAGCTGGTTGAGCCTCCGACTCTCGATTTTGGCTCAGGTCGTAATCCCAGGGTCTGGGATCAAGCCCCGCATAGGGCTCTGTGCTGAGCATGGAGCTTGCTTGAGATTTTCTCTCTCTTTCCCTCTGCCCCTCTCTCCCACTTGTGCTCTCTCTCTCTCAAAAATAAACAAATAAATAAAATGAAAATTGAAAAGGAGAAAGAAAAAAATAGCATTGCCCTCAGTGCTTTATCTACAGCATTTTATTTGGCCCTTATGCCAAACCAATGAAGGAGACACCACCATAAAGCCCATTTTACAGGTGAGGGGAATAGACACGGAGGCTCCCTTGAGTATCTTCAACACAGCTCCTCTGCATCTGGCCACAAAACGTCAGCAGCACTGGCTCGGAGAGGGCATTCTCAAAGCTGAAACAATTAAACTTTTGTTTCATTCCTTCCTTTCCGGCTTCCAAGACCATCTTCTCTCCCCGGGTGCTTAATAACCACTGTGCTCAGCAAAACAGGCTCAGTTTTCTACACAAAAGCAGCCATTTTCCCAGCTATTTCAAGCCCACAAAGTCTTAATTTTAGCGAGCTCCCTCCTGTGATAATCTCTTCCTTCTCATAGTCAATGGCATTAACCAACACAAACCACTTCTGAACATATGTTGGAATCCTTTCTGGAGGCCAGTTGTGCAATATAAACCCATTTCCTCAGGGAGCCCCAGGGGAGAAGCAGGTGTGTCGGAGAGTGGGGTGGGGGTGGGGGGTATTCCCAGGCTGGAGAGGCGTAGAGGCTAGGATAGGAGTCCATTGACACAGGAGTCACCAGGAAAATGCGACACTTAGAGACCAGCAGACTGCATTAAAAGCCAAATTCCTCACGAGTCTCGTTAGTTTGTTCATCTCGCAAACACGTCCTAGAGGCCTCACTATCAGGCACAGAGTACGGTCCTCGCACGCCTACATGCAAACCCCAGGAGGGCGTACAAGCAGATGCCTGGACCTCACTCCAGACCTTCAAGATCAGAGTCCTGGGGGTGGGGATATAGGAACCTGAGCTTTCAACAGGGTCTTGAGATTCCGAAGACCATGGAGCTTCCCTGGGTCAGGGGCTGGACCAGACCCAAGAATTACAGAAAGAGAAAGGACACCCTTCGGACACACAAGGCCTTCACATACCCAGGGGAGACTGATATGGCCACGCAACACTAATGACCAAAGGCAAGTGATCAGCTACTAAACCAGCTCTCCGGGCACGGTCTGATGAGTTTTCTACTCCTAAAGAATTGTGCAGGTTGCGCACTTTACCCACTCTACTCACTTCTGGAAGGCATCATGATACGTGTGTGCACACACTTCACTGCGATGTTCTAATAGTTTTGTTTTCTAAAAGCATTTTCTTTTACCTTGGGCCCAATTTCTTCCACTGGGGCTTGTGAACCAGACGTAATCTATGTAGTATTTTCATCTCTGTCCACTAGGGTATGAATGTATCTGACTTTTGTTTTTAAGTTTATTTATTTTGAGAGAAAGAGAGAGAGAGAGAACCAGAGGCGGAAGGGCACAAAGAGAGAGAGGGGGACAGAGGATCTGAAGCAGGCTCTGTGCTGACAACAGAGAGCCCAATATGGGGCTTGAACTCCCAAACCAGAAGATCATGACCTAAGCCAAAGTTAGATGCTTAACTGACTGAGCCACCCAAGTGCCCCTGAATGTACATACCTTTAAATTTTCTTTAGAGTTTCTCAGTGTATCAACAAATGCATTTAGGATGTTTTTTTGAAGTTTTTTCTATCTGTAAAATAATAGTTTTTTAACCTACATAAGTAACAGAAAAATATTCATAATTCTACAACTCTACTACTGTCGTTTAATTCCGTTCATTAATTCTACAACTCTAATACTGTCATTTCTGGTATTTTCATTTCCAGTCCTTTTTTATCTGCACTTATTTGAACATACTGTATGTATGTATGCCCTCTGAGATCAATCTAGAACTCAGGAGCTGCCGTGTTATATTTTTCCTTTCTGGCAGTGGTTTTCCAAACTTTCTGGTACGTTGATAACCTGACCTTGTTTTTCTGATGTGAAGTTTCTCCCTCTCATCCCTGATGTGCTACACAGCACACAGTTATTTAGGGAGACTGATCTTCTGACAGTGGTATTCGTAACTGCCAAAAAATGAAAACACCCCAAATGTCCATCAGCTGATGAACAGACACAATGTGGTCTATCCAGACGACAGAGTATTATTCAGCCACAAAAAGGAAGACATACCAGGGGTGCCTGGGTGGCTCAGTTGGGTAAGTGTCTAACTCTTGATTTTGGCTCAGGTCATAATCTCACGGTTTATGAGTTTGAGCCCTGTGTTGGGCTCCATGCTAGCAATGTGGAGCCTGCTTGGGATTCTCTCTCTCTCTCTCTCTCTCTCTCTCTCTCACACACACACACACACACACACACACACACACACACTCTGCTCCTTCCCCTTCAAAAAACATAAACAAACTTAAAAAATAGAAAAAAGAAATACCAATACATTCTACAACACTGATGAACCCTTAAAATGCTATGCTCAGGGCACCTGGATGGCTCAGCTGGTTAAGCATCCAACTCTTGATTTGGGCTCAGGTCATGATCCCAGCATCGTGGGATCAAGCCTGGCATCCTGCTCTGCACTGAGTGTGGAGCCTGCTTGGGATTCTCTCTCCCTCCCTCCCTCTCCCTCTCTCTCTCTCTCTCGCAAGTGCCCTCTGTGCCTCTCTCCTGCTTGTACGTTCTCTCCAAAATTAAATAAAATTTTTAAAAACTTTTAAAAATTAAAAAATAAAATGCTGTGCTCAATAAGAGAAGCTGGACAAAAAAGGTCACAAATTATATATTATTCCATTTATACAAAATGTCCAGAACAGGCAAATCTATAGGGACAGAAAGCAGATTAGTGGCTCCCTAGGACTGGAGTAGGTGGGACCTGGGGCATGGGGTTCCTTCTGGGAGTGAGGCAAATGTTCTAAAATTAGATAGCAATAATGGCTGCAGAGCTCTGAATAGACTGAAAGCCACTGGACTGTGTGCTTTATTTATTTATTTACATTTAATCACTTTTTGAGAAGCAGAACATGAGTGGGGAAGGGGCAGAGAGAGGGGGAGACCCAGAATCTGAAGCAGGCTCCAGGCTCTGAACTGTGAGCACAGAGCCCCACTCAGGCCTCGAACTCACAAAGTGTGAGATCATGACCTGAGCTGAAGCTGGACGCTTAACCAACCAAGCCATCCGGGCGCCTGTGGACTGTATGCTTTAAACAGGTAATTCTCCTGGTATGTCAATTATGTCTCAATGAGACAATTATTAAAAAAACCAACCAACCTTCAGGTACAGGAATTTCTGAAGCACCCTGAGGGTGTTTCCAACCCAGAGATAAGACGCCTCATGGAATGTGCCTTCTGGGGCTTGCGGACTCAAGAAAAGGAAGAGGCTGGTGAGAGTGGCAGCTGGGTCAGATGGCCTTTGACCCCTGACGAGCCAGCTGATCCAGAGAGGACAGCCACACTGCCCCCCCATTGCCCCTCCTGCCCAGTGTTGCCTAGATTCCACATTTTTTCAGGAGAAGCCACAATTTAGTTTAAATGTCCCTATTTCAATGTCTGCAACCAATTCATATTTTGAAAAAGCACAGATGTGACTTCTGCCGTTTACTGCTGAGTCAACAAATATGGCCTGAGAGACTCCAGTAGGCCGGGCACAGTCCCAGCCCAGGGACACAGCTCTCCGTATGGACGGTGCTGTTACGGACAGACGGCACCACACAGAGGACACTGAGCAGTCCCAAGAGCATGGTAAACTGAGGCCCTGAGTTGCCATGGGAACCAGCACTGCTGGCAGACACATTCACGCAGGTGCGTGGGGCTGGCAGTGCAGATGCCCTCACCGGGCCACCCCCAGGCCCCTCAGTTCTTCTCGAGAGAGGCCCAAGTGTGCTCGAGGGTGGCTGTGGGGCAGGGCAGGAAAAACCTCAATGCCTAAGCTCAGACTTCTGGAGAAAGACTGATGCACAGAGGCCAACCTGCCGTCAGGGAAAGGATCTTAGTTCATCACATTTTGACAGGAGCCTCGTGGCACCTCATGGAGGACCAACCTTGGGAAATTCCTGTTTCTCTTGCTAAATAGAATGACGCTGAACTATCCAGATGTCGTGGTTCAAAGCAGTTCCTCCTGGAAAGGGCTCTCACTAGCCTGTTCTCTAATTTTACCATGTTCACGGCTCGAGGGGGGAAATGTTTTGTTATAAGGGGAAGTTGTTGTTTCAATGGGCTTCAGTATCTGTACTGCGGTCATTGTGACTTCTGCCCCCGGAAGTTCTGCTCTCAAGGAGAAAATTCTCAGAAAGATTTTCACAAACAGAAGTCAGGACCTCAGAACTGATATGCCCGTATTAGTTTCAAAGCGGGCACCTTAAAGTACTCTACATGGCTTATGACAACAAATCAAAAATTACCATCTAAAATGTAATGGCACTGTGGGAGAACTGACGGTATTTGTGCTTTTCTAAACGAAACGTAAGTCTCTCTTTATTAATTGGTCTAACTCAATACACAATCTTTAAAATGGAAAAAAAAGCTACTTTCTAATACATCAGGTGACAGGTTAAAGATGGCTATGGATTCTTTGCTCCTTCTGCCACTGAGAGATGAAATTTAAGAACCCTCCCCTTGAACCTGGGCCGGTCTTAGAGACTAGCTTGACCAAAAAAATGTGACAGAAGGTTCTCCCAGGGTTTCCAAGGCTAGTTCAGAGAGATCTTACAGCTTCAGCCTGTCTTCCTGGAGCACTGCCCACGCAGCCTGACCACCCAGGACCGCCACGCTGTGAGGACGCCAGAGTTTGCCACACGGAAAGATGAGACACTCAGCCAGCCTCCTCGATTCCCGTCACCCTCACGCAGGAGCCACACACAAGTGCAAAGAAGCCAACACTTCCTGTCCAGTCACTGTCACGCTACCCGATTATTCTAACCCAAAACTTCTCAGCTGAACCAAGTCAACCCAAAGAGCCATGGGATGGACGACAAAATTTGTTTCATTTGATTCACTAAGTTTTGGGGTGGTTTCTTAAATGAGAACAGATGATTGGAATAGGCGGGGAAAGAGAATGTGATTATTTTTCATAATCATTTATTTACAGTAACTTCATAATTACTTAATTTACAATACAAGGAAAAAAGTGAATTTGGACAAATGATAGTTTCACACATTTGCCCCCGAATCTACTTCATATATTATAGATGTAATTTGAAGAGTAGAAGTCACCATTCAATCAGTCAAGTATTTACTCAACAGGATACAACTCAGAAGTGAAATATCTAATCAGAAGTACAATTTAACAATTCCTGGTCTGAATAAACTATCTGGGGTTGGAGGAGTATAACAGGGTACAGAAATGAGTTATTTCAAAGTCCTACAGTGAAAGGAATTATATATATAATTAAGAACGTGTATATATATATATACACACACATATATAATAGGTATACATAATAATTAAGATATTATTAATTATATATAATTAATTACGATATATATATTAAGCATATATAATTAAGAACGATGTTACAAAAGTAAATGTATTAAAATATATATACACACACAGAATATTCCAGGACCCAATCTCCTCAAGAGCAGGGAACGATTCTAATCAATTTTTAGGACTTACAAACTTCCAGGTTAAGGATGGATTTTCAACATATATCTATGGCTATTACAGTGGAATAGTTATGGGTGGACTGAATTTCTATCACTGCTTTTTTCAAATAAATCTTTGCTTACTATGATTTTTAGTGCTATCATTAGTGTTATTTTAAAATCTGATCAATAAAAGCTCTGGGGTTGGGGATGGGACAAAACTCAGTGGCGTCTGCTTGCTCTGAAAATTATGGGGCACCTGGGTGGCTCAGTCAGTTAAGCTTCCGACTCTTGGTTTTGGCTCAGGTCATGATCTCACTGTTTGTGGGTTCCAGCCCCATATTGGGTTTCCTGCTGACAGCTCAGAGCCTGAAGCCTGCTTCAGATTCTGCGTCTCTCTCTTTCTCTGCCCTTTCCCCACTTGGTTGTGTGCATTTTCTCTCTCTCTCTCTCTCTCTCTCTCTCAAAAATAAATAGACATTTTAAAAAAAGAAAATTATTTTATATCAAAGAGCATATCAGTCAATGGCCATCTTCACCTGGAAGGGCCTTCTCGAGTAGGGGTGCTTTATGGACCCACTGGATTATTTTCTTTTGGAATGATTCTCCCTCTAGACTCAATAGCTGTTTCCTAGGTAAGGTGTTGGGGAGGGCTGGGAGGTGTTTAATAAAACATCACCCTTGGGGCACCTGCATGGCTCAGTCGGTTAAGCGACTGACCTTGGCTCAGGTCTTGACCTTGAGATTTGTTGTGTTCGAGAACCGTATCAGGCTCTGCGCTGACAGCAGAGGGCCTGCTTCAGAGCCTCTGTCTCTCTCTCTCTCTCTGCCCCTCCCCTGCTCATGTGCTCTCTCTCAAAAATAAACATTAAAAAAAAATCCCTCTCGGCACACAGATGTGGAAGAGCAAGGCTATGAGCTCGAGAAACAATTTTCAGTAGTTAACATCCCCTCTTCTGCCACATTCCCAGCACCAAAGAGACAACAGAAGCAGCAGGCTGTGACGTTTTCTGTTTTCTTATTTTCTCAGGCGTCTACTTCCCAAAGTAAGCGCTTCCCATTGAAGAATCTAGTTTCCCAGCCATCTCACCCGCTCTTGTGCATGTCGGTATATCTAACGACTAATATCACAAATGTTCCATCCTCTGCGCATCGCAATTCAGCTCACATGGAATCTGGACTCTGCCACCCAGAATCAATCATCTTTGTGGGCTTTCAGGAAATTTCATTAGTAACGAAATGAGACCATTTTCCTCTTAAAAATTGTGTGAGGGTCATGGTTAAACAAGTAAAACAGCCCCAACCTAATCTGTTCCGTACAACACACATCTAGCACTTCACCGTGGGTGACCCCAGCTCAAATGTGCACAAAGGCATGGAGGAGGACACCCCGCCCCCGGACCCCAAAAGCAGGTCAGGGCTGGTGGGCACTGTGCCAGGCACTCGACACTTGGTGCCTCATCTTCTTTCCCCACTTTGTGACAGGCAGATCTAGAAAGCAGACATCCAGGGGTGATTTATAAACCCAATCATTTCTGTTGCTGAGATTTATGACGTACAGTAACACAAAGATATGCTTGATCCTCCAGAGGGGTTCTCGAAGAGATCTTCAGAAGCCAGAGAATAGGACACTTCTTTCCCCAACCAAAAAGAGCCAAACATTTATAGAAAGTCCTGGGAACCTGCACCTTGTCAGTAAAAACTCTGAGAACAAAGGGATGCGCTGCTTTCTTCCCAGGCTGTGGTAGAACAGAGCGCAACCGCCACAAAGACAAAGGAAAACAAAGTCTTTTTTGTAAGTCAGGATATAACTTATGGCTTTGGCTCATGGCTTTGAGGTAATTTTGCTGTTGAAGTTCTCAAAGGATCCACTACTGTACACGTAACCTCAGAGACCACCGTATGGATACGTTCAGTGACCACCACTAGAAAACAGCTTAGGAAAAGCACACACAGGACCAAAGGTACGTCCCCCACCTCTGAAATCCCAGAACTCAGGGATCCCAGAACCGCTTTAAGCTGAAGGAGGTAAATTTAGAGAAGTGAAAGGAAGAGCTAACTTTACATGGTAGCAGAAAAACTATGACTCTCCTCAAAGAGAGGAATGAACAGGCAGAAACTCTAAGGAAGCTCAGAGAAGGTTTAAAGTCATGGCTCTGTAGTGACTTGTATCTTTTTTTTTTTTCTTTCTGAGTTTGCTCTAATTGTGGGTATTTACCACGTTTTCTTTTTTATTCATTTATCCACCGATGGACACTTAGGTTGTTTCTACATCTTGGCTATTGTGAACAGCGCTGCAGGGGATGTGGGAGTTGTATCAAGGGCAATGTGGCCGCCAACACCCACCTAACAAGCCTCCGTGGTGCCCTACCACGTGCTGGACCAGGATCAGACACAACAGTGCTTTTAAGTTTTTTTTTCTAAAGCATGAAAATTGTCCTAAATTAGTGGCAGATTCTTCATGTATGAGGACCTCAAGACTCACACCGTTCCACCTCTCACAGGGTGTCCAATGGGTGGCTTCCAAGAGTGGTCAACTTCTAATTCTAGAAGCTGCGACAATGGCAACACATACAATAGCTGGCTAGAAAATGCCAGAACCATACTGCCTGGTATCCTCTTTACAGGGAGGAAGAGAGTGTCACTAAGTGCCTGGCAGAGTATCTGCTCGCCCCACCCACCACTGTCCCTTTCTGTTCCTCTGCATCCGCTCCTCTTATCCATCTTTAGCAGCAGGGAGGTGTGTAGCCGTGGCCAGTATCTCACTGCCCTGCCCTTAGACCTTGGATAAGCACTGCCATTGGTACTCATGTTTTTCTTTCATATCCAGAAGGAGGATGTGTCCGTAAGGGTGGGGATGGGGGCTCCTAATTTGAAGACCCTAACCCAAAATATAGCTGCTGTGATAGAAATATCTAGGAACTAGGAGGCATGAGTAGGAAGCATGGCTTTTATCAATTCAAATGCCTTTGCCTTTGGGAATTGCATGGGCAACGGGGCTTAGGCTGGTAATGACCCGCTCATACAAGTTTGGGAAATCAAAGTTCCAAAATCTACAGTGATCTGCCTGATCTCCAGGTCTTGCTACACAGCTGTATCCTAATGTCCCTTTAAGCTATTTTTATTACTAGTCATTATTCAATAAGGAGGAAGAGAACATCAAACGTATTCACAGGGGCACAGGAGACTCTGTCCACGGGGGGACGGCCTTTCAAAGGCATCTCTCCCCATAGGCACTCCTTTTCCCCTTGAACCATTCGAGGTCAGAAGTCTGGAACTCCTGTCACAGTTTAATGAGATTCAATGAGATAACATTTACGGTGGTGGCCACCTGGGAATTTCCCAGGCTCCTGGAATGTGTGTGTTATTCCAGACTCCAAAAATGAAAGCACACAGCGATATCAGATTCTCCGCTACAAAATGCATGTGCATTTGCACCAGCTCTTACTTTGCTGCTTCCTAAGCGATTCTTGTGGCCGGCACCCAGGAAAAGAAGCCTTCTGGAACACATGCACATTGCATGCACTGTCCAAACAGGGAAAAATAGATACAGGAATTATTTGCTTACCTCCTGTTGTTGCCGACCTCTGCTACAGAGAAACGTAACTGACCAGGAGACCGTGGTCACCAGGCACTTGGCAAGCACCCCACGCCTCTGTGTGCACATCTCCCGTTCCCCTTTGCAGCCCTGCCCTCACTCATTTCCCCTAACCCATCTCCACTCACAGGCCAATGGGTGGTCTACACACAGGCCCAGGTGAGCCATGCTATATAACTCAAGTGTACAAGGAAGAACTTGGCATTCTTGATACCAATCGATCCAGAACTCTTTGATTTTAGACTTCCAGGAAGCTTTTCTATAGAAGGACTCCTGCACGGAGTGGGGAACTGAGATGTCTAAGTAATTCCTTTCCAATTTGGAGAGTTTAATTTTTTCTTCCTCAGCAGAAAGCTTCTTCAGGGGCGCCGGGGTGGCTCAGTCGGTTAAGCGTCCGACTTCGGCTCAGGTCATGATCTCACAGTCCGTGGGTTCAAGCCCCGTGTCGGGCTCTGTGCTGACAGCTCAGAGCCTGGAGCCTGCTTCAGATCCTGTGTCTTCCTCTCTCTCTGCCCCTCCCCCGCTCACTCTCTGTCTCTCTCTCTCAAAATAAACACATAAAAAAAAAAGCTTCTTCAAAATGCCTCACCAAAGGAACTCAAGAATTGCTATGCGGGTATCAACAGTGATCTTTGGGAAAGTAGACACAGGAAGCATCCCAGTTTCATGGGGACCCCTCAATTCATAGGAAGAAAGTGGAGGCTTCATCCGTTCACTGTGCCCCTTCCCTAGCCACCCCTGCAGCCCGTTAAGGAACACAAGCTACCTGCCACTAGGTTCTCCAGGCTTCCTCATTCAGGAGACTCCTGTCCTGAGGATCCCTCCAGGTGCCTCTGTTCAGCTCCCCCGGAAACCCCAACCCTTCCCATGGCAGCTGATGGGCAGCGTTCATTAGCGAGAGGCACCAAGACATAGGAGAAGCTCGATCACACTTCACTATCACAGACACAGAATGTGTCTTGTTCTTCTGCAACTCCTACAGCCTCTCCAACAATGTTTCCAAGCTTCCAGCCCCCAGCACAGAAGCAAGGAACTCACCCCCTCTCCTAACATCTGGGGAAATGGGAAAGGCTAACAGGGAAGGGGACATGGAGAGAAGCCAAGGAGAGACTAACTGATTCGTTGGTAAGGCTGGTGCCACCATCAGACAGTGATCTGGAATGCCATCATTTAGAAACAGCAGAAGCTATAGGACACATTTTATACATCATAACGAATGTCCACAATCTGTTTTTCCAGAAAGTTCTTTCATAGACACCTTTGGAAAAATCCCTTTATCCTACGTATCTCTAGGTTTATATATGGATCAACACTACTCTGATAAATAGTTCAGAATAGTGGTCCCTATCCTTTTCAAAGATAGAAACTATTTTTTAATGTTAAAAAACTATGTGCTTCCCATATGGTGGTAGTTATATTTTATACCTTTTGATTATTGAGAAAATACTAACTGTAGAGGGCAATCATTAATTCAGTTATGCTTTTTTAAATGTTTTTATTTATTTTGAGAGAGACAGTGGGAGTGGGAGAGAGGCAAAGAGAGAGGGAGAGAGAGAATCCCAAGCAGGCTCCCTGCTGTCAGTGTAGAGCCCAATACAGGGCTCCATCTCATGAATCTTGAGATCATGACCTGAACTGAAATCAAGAGTCGGATCCTTAACCGACTGAGCCACGCAGGTGGCTCAAATTCATTTATGCTTTTAAGTTGAATTTGTTTGATTACTCACAACAGGATCTACATGTACTTGAAAAAATGTAATATATACATTTACACAACCATATACATAAGGTTTACTAGTTACAGACAATATTGGATTCTTGACGCCTCTCTGTAACCTCACTGCCCTCAACCTCCCTTAGGCTAAGGCGCATAGACTGGGAACCTCTGTGGTCTACACACCTTTGTGAATTCTGAAAACCGTAATTTTACTAGGTGATCCTGAGGAAATTTTGAATTGACATTGGCAAGAGGGAAAAAGACAAAATCATTTACTATTAATTGTTTTTCCTTTCATGACACACTTATATTCCTGTTATGGTATCAAGCAACGTAACAGTTATCAACAGAATAGATTTTGTACCATTTTATGTCATCTAACCAACAACAAACATTAAAAAGAGAAGATACTAACGAATCTCAACACTCTCTGCTCCTAGGGACTATTAGAGTCTAATTAAAACCCACAAGATTGATGCTACATCGAATGAAAAAAAAAAAATCACCATGGTTACTATGAAGAGGAAAAAAGACTTTTGTTAGCAATCACATAAAACTACCCAGAATAATCCTCCCTCCTGCCCCCCACAGAAACACTTCTCTACGCTTAAACACAACTAAACGTCCATAACCTGAGTCTCATATATACTGACTGCACAAAAAGAAACAGCCCAAATGCGTGAGTTGGGGGTGGGGAAACACTGCTGTTTATGTGTCCTCTCTGCAAAGCCAGTGGAAGCACATGTACTCACGACTGTTTTATGAGTTGGTTTCTTTGGTCTTTAAGTTTGGAACAGAGACAATCCCAGGCCCACAACTAGACACTCAGCATGGCGGTCGAGACTTCTTCGCTGGGGGGCTCTCTTTTTTTTTTTTTTTATGTTTTTTTATTTATTTCTAGGAGAGAGAGACAGCATGAGCAGGGGAGGGTCAGAGAGAGAGGGAGTCACAGACTGAAACAGGCTCCAGGCTCTGAGCTGGCAGTCAGCACAGAGCCCGACGCGGGACTCAAACCCATGAACCACGAGATCATGACCCAAGCGAAAGTCGGACGCCCAACCGACTAAGCCACCCAGGCGCCCCATGGGGGGCTCTCTCTTAATGTTGCATTTGGTTGGGAGGGAGCAGAAGGGGCCACACAGTGACCATTGGATGAGACGCCTCTCAGAACTAGGACAGAAGACACAGAGTCTATGTGGAATCTGTAGTCAGATTTCAGAGATCCGTGGTCAAGGGCAATTCACTTCTGGCATAACCTCTGACATGAATATCACCTAGTAGCAGTTGACAGAAAACTCATGATTCTATAATTACAGGTTTCCGAAGAAAGCAAAGAATATAGCATTTATTTATTTATTAAGAAATTTTCTTTAATGTTCTTATTTATTTTTGAGAGAGAGACAGAGAGAGTGGGGGAGGAGCAGAGAGAGAGAGAGAGAGGGAGACACAGAATCCAAAGCAGGCTCCAGGCTCTGAGCTGTCAGCACAGAGCCCAACGTGGGGCTCAAACACACAGACCATGAGATCATGACTGAGCCAAAGTCAGACGCTCAACCGACTGAGCCACCAGGTGCCCCAAGAATATAGCATTTAAAATTTTTTAATGTTTTATTTATTTCTGAGAGAGAGAGAGACAGCGTGAACAGGGGAGGGTCAGAGGGAGAGGGAGACACAGAATCTGAAGGTTCCAGGCTCTGAGCTGGTTGTCAGCACAGAGCCCGACGCAGGGCTCGAACCCATGAACCATGAGATCATGACCTGAGCCAAAGTCGGACACTTACCCAACTGAACCACCCAGGCACCCCAAGAATATAGCATTTAAAGGCTTGGTAAAGATTCCAGAGAATACTGTGATATCTTCACTTAACTTCCATGTATTCTTACTCAAGGCAAAGGGAAGAGGGAGAATAGGGCAGGCATTATTGTCCATTTTAAAACATGATAGAATTCTTGCCTGTTTTAAAATATGATAGAATTCCCCTCTAGAATTCTTTGAGCAAACTGCCAAGTTCATACTCCGGCTACAGAAAATACCATTCCCAAATGACCTCAAGCAACCCAATCCACAAAACAGATTTTATGATACCAACGAATATTCCTGAGCCCCAGGAATCTGTTTGCTGTGGGCAAACAGAGGAAGCCTCTGGGGCCCGACACCAAGTCATGATAAGCACCTTGCCACTGAGTCTCAACCTGTGGCAACTCAGGCACCAGAGAAGTGTGTGTAACAGCTCAGGCTTTTTACCAGCATGTACAACAAATGACTAACGGTAACCTTGTTTCACAGTAATTTATTTAAAAATTTTTTTTTGAAGTTTATTTATTTTGAGAGACAGAGAGAGCAGGAGAGGGGCAGAGAGAGGGAGAGAGAGAAAATCCCAAGCAGGCTCCTCAGTGTCAACTCAGAGCCGGATTCGGGGCTCGAACTCACTGAGATCATGACCTGAGCCGAAACCAAGAGCCAGACGCTTAACCGCCTGAGCCCCGAGAGGCCTCACAGTAATTTAAAGTACAGGTGAACAGAACCAGAATGGTTAGGTGAACTTTCCGAGTAATTGTACAACTCATCTGAAACCTCTTCCTCCCTTGGCAAATCTCCCAACTTAAAAAGAAAAGTGATTGAAAGAGTAGCCAACCTGATGTGGGTCAATGCCTTAGTCTGCCCACACCTGTGCTCTGGGGAAGCATGACTTGCCAATGGGAGGGATGATTGCCCTTTGCCTTTAACTCTTGACAGTTTTAAAAGTGCTCTCAAATCATCACATCGTGCATGGCATGCCCAGAAGGGCTGGGCACTCCATTGGGCAGCCACGGACCTTCCCACCTTGTGAACTCCAAGTTTCCATGGCGTGGGGGAACCGACGTGTGGTTACAGGGCCCCGACTCCGCCACTACCCCACCTGGCCCTCTTTCAGCCGTGGGACAAGCAAAAAAAAAAAAAAAAAAGGATCACCTAGGCCACTAACTGCAAAATTGGCGTCTGCCTTAAAGCAACCCAGCTGAAAACATCAAGAATATTTTGAGGTCCTTGAGACTGATTACAACATCAAAAGGCTCATGGGCCAGATATGCTTTTAGAAGGGTCTTTGCTGAGCCCTGACCTGGGCCCGCTGTTGGAATTGGGGGCCAGGAGCCTGTGCAGCCTCCTCGGGGAGCAGAAGACAGCGGCTGGCCTCCCCTGCACGCAGGGGGGATGTGTTTGCACAACAGCGGCAGGGCTCTGCAAACATCAAGAAGTCTAATGAAACCAAGCCAGTGCCAAAAAAGCAAAACTCCCATTTCCTCTGTTCCCTCTCTCCTGCTGGCAGTCCGTTCTCCTCTGTCCCCCCACAAGTCAGATTAAGAGGGCGTGGCAGTCCGTGGCAGCTATCAAAGAATGTCACTTGACTCTGAGATAAATGCCCAGGGAGCGAGGCTCCCGGCGCACAATGGGCCAGCACGGCTCTCTGACTCCCCGTCTAAAACTAACTGCTTTATCTGAGGGGAAACGCTGTGTTCCACTGTCATTTTCTTCCTAACAAGAGCCGCTTGTCTCCCCAGCTGACTGCAAGAAAGATCCCATTCTGTTCCTCACGAAGAAAATGACAATGGTCCCTGCGTGGCCCAAGTCCTGCAGAAAGGGGCGGCCCATGGACCCGGGAGGCCGGGAGCTCTTTCCAGCCCCGCGGCTCAGCCCTGCTGACCACCCCGCAACTCCTCCGGGAGCTGGGGGACAAAACCAAACCAAACCAGGGCCAGCATCACCGGGGCCTCCCCAAAGCCTGGCGGGGATCACATGCAATTTACCTGCTGCACTTGTGAGGAGCGCGGGACCAAGAAGCACGCTCCGCGGGCACCTTCCTCCCCAGCGCGGCCCTGGCCCCTGGAGGGCAGCGGGCTTTCCTCCCTGGCTTCCGTCTTGCTTCGTCCCAGAGCTCTTCTTCCCCAGGATGCCGCCCACCGTCCCTCCCACCGCCCCGGTAGACCGCGCAGCTTCGGGAGGATCCAGACTGTCTCTGTCAAGAGGCCCTTTCAAAGCCTGCGGTCCTCCTGCATCCTGCCCCGCAGACTGGGAAACACTTCCAGAACTTGGGAAGGAAATGATACTGCAGTAAATGCCTAGCTCGGTGGACTTCTAATGGCTCGCTGCTGCCTTGCAAAGTGGTCCGGCAGCACCTCCAAGGAAACATTAGGCCAGACATGCAGCGTGGCCAGAGCGCTTCATTTGCAACAAGTAAGATTGTGAAAACACGTGCCACCTGCTCTGAGGCCTGTTCTCAGCCCAAGGTCCCCAGCAGCATCGAGCCGAGGGCTGTCAAAGGCACTCACACAGGGATGCTTCTGGTCCACTGAAAGCACTCTGGTGCTTACACTGTGTCCTAGGGGTGTTTAGACACGATGTCAAATACAGCATTAACCAAAGATAGCTCTGGCTTGGCCTGAAGGTGCAATTAAGTACTTCTCTGTGAATAGAGGGAAGACCATCAACACTTTCAGAGGCTTTTTAACATGCTGGAAGAAAAAATGGGAGCATTTATGTCTATTTGCTTTTAATTTTGTGAGTTCATTTTTAAAGATGCATTAGAAGCATTTTCAAAGTCAGTAATGTTGTGTTGCGCTTTTCCTCTTCCTTTTACAGATTAACACGCTTCACAGCCAGGGATCTTCTAGAATTAAAGAGCGCGATCCATTACTGTAAAGTATTTAGAGAGATGACAGAGAATTACTCTTTGATATCAGAAGAAAAGTGCACTCACAAGTAGCAAAGATTGAGGACACAGCTGGAAACATAGGTACACCAAGCATAAAGAATGTCTGTTGCATATCTTTTAACCTTATTTCTTTGTCCTTTCACCTTTTGGGTGGCTGAGATGCAGAGATGATGGCTGGAGCTGGAGCAGCCATCTTGGACTAGGAGATAATCTTGGAAATGTCGACCAGTTACAGCTAGCACCAAAAAGTCTGTGGCCTTGAGGACGGTGAGGGGTGGTGCCACACCAGTCCTTTGATAAACATGTTTTGTATAAGCAAAGGATATTTTTCCTATTGCTCCCAAAGAAACCTCAAGCTAAGTTATACACCCCATATCCTTGAAATAAGTGTAAGGTCTGGAACAACAGCTGCCATTTAATAAGCAGGGCTATTTTCAGAGCCAGACTCAAAGGAATGCATTTGCCACCAGAAGTAAGTATATACGTGGAGTCACCCCTGGTCTCAAACAAAACAAAACACACAAAAAAGCAATGGCCTATGAATGAACGAAATATAATACAAGTGTAGGTGGACCAGTCAGTCACCCGGCTGGGCTTTGAAAGAAAGATGCTACACGTTAAGTGGCTCACACTGCGTCTGGACACAGTGGGCACTCATTAAATACCTCTTCAATGAATAAAGTTGAAGGCAAGAAAGTTCAATAAACACCTATGAATAAATTAATTTAACATCCAGGATAGCTGGTCAATCTAAGCTCAAGGTCCAATTATTAGAGGATCCTTTTTAGGACAGAACAAAATAACGAAATATGAAACTCTCAAGTTGTGTAAAAATGTGCCTAAGAACGAAGTCCCTGTGACAGTTCCAGTTTCACTGTAGAGTGGCATGGAAGAACAGAAAAAAGCTAACAGTTCATGGGAATTTTTAAAAATATATTTTTAATGTTTTTATTTATTTATGAGAGGGAGAGAGAGAGACAGCGTGAGCAGGGGAGGGTCAGAGACAGAGGGAGTCACAGAATCTGAAGCAGGCTCCAGGCTCTGAGCTGTCAGCACAGAGCCTCACATGGGGCTCGAACCCACGAACTGTGAGATCATGACCTGAGCCGAAGTCAGACGCTTAAGCGACTAAGCTACCCAGGCACCCCAGTTCATGGGAATTTAAAGCTTTCGTCTCAGACCTCTGGGATCTGAGAAGAGTGAGTTTAAGATTGTCAGGGTTTCTATGTATTGATACCCTCTCACTGAGATTTCATAAAGCTTCAAAATAAAAGATCAACACCCAGAATGTCTCTTGAATCTAAAGAACAGAGGTGAAAGTAGAGATCCCTTTGGAATTCCTGTCTGAAGAAAATGCCCCTAAGAACCTGAAGGAATCAAGATCCATAAGCACACAGTGTCATCCTACATAAGTCCAGCTCAGAAGAGATGTTTTGTAGGACAGGAGATTTCTACCATGTGAAAAAAAAACAAATACAACAGGTAGCGGGGGAGGGATGGGAAAACAAGAGTACTATATTTATTTCCCTCCTCCAGAGGATAAACCACAGTTTATTAAAAAGAACATATCTGGGGCACCTGGGTGGCTGTCAGTTAAGTGTCCAACTTCAGCTCAGGTCATGAGCTCGCGGTTCACATCGGGCTCTGTGCTGACAGCTCAGAGCCTGGAACCTGCTTCAGATTTCGTGTCTCGCCTTTCTCTCTGCCCCTCCCCTGCTCACACACTCTCTCTCTCTCAAAAAATAAGTAAAAATAACACTTCCCATGTCTTAGTGACCTTTATGAGATTTGCCAAACATCTTTCTTTTTAATTTAGGTTATAAAATCTAAGTCCAGGTTTCCTTGACAATACAGAAAATTAAGGTATCATAAGGGCTATCAAAGGCAAAGGCTAAAATTATAGATTTGACCAGAACATGGGGCCTACCATATTTTAAAATCAGAATAAGGCCCTCAATATTTTTTAAAAAGCCTTAATTGCGACTCAGTTGGTTAAGCATTTGACTTTGGCTCATGTAGTGGTTCTTGAGTTCCAGAGTCTCATGTTGGGCTCTGTACTGACAGCTCAGAGCCTGGAGCCTGCTTTGGATTCTGTGTCTCCCTCTCTTTGACCCTCCTCTGCTCACGCTCTGTCTCTGTCTCTGTCTCTCTCTCTCAAAAATAAATAAAAAATAAAAAAATAAAATAAAAAAATAAACATTCATAATTGCGTTAGACAATTTCCATACCATACACAGCGAGCGCGCACACACACACACACACACACACACACACACACACACACACACACACCAGACACACTGCTCTCCAACCCCCACCAAAAAAAATTCTACCTGAGTGATTTACTGCTTGGAGGAAAGGGGTGTAAGCAAAGGTGATGTGTTTCAGGCTGTGACGGGCAAGCCATGGTCTTCCAAAGGGTGACTCAAAAAACAAGTGTTTTAAGTGCTTCATGGACAAACTTCAGTCCTTTCGAGTGAGTCCATTTGTAGCAAAATACTAAGCACATTAGGAAATTAGTGGCGCAGGTGATAGGCCGTCTGGAAATGCCAGTAAAACATAAGTCAGAGGCTGGAAATTTGTCTAGTCCAAGGTCAGGCTGGGGCGGAAGGAGGGGCTGGCAGGGCACTGAGACCTCAGCCTCGGAACTGGCTGCCCAGCGTCAGTACCTTTCTGGACCGCTCCCCAGAGCTCACGGTGCCACAAGATTGTCAGCCTCCATGGTCCTGGGGACCCCATTCATCCCTTGAAACCCCTGTAGGCACTTTCTATTTTCTGGCTTTTTTGTTTCCCCTCGAAAGGATATGCCATCTTGAATAATTAATGTTCAGGAAAACAAGGCTTCTGAAAATAATCTGAGTATGAGGTTTGTGTTTTAATTTCTATGAAGTGCTTTTACCCTAAAAATCGGAGTTTGGTTTATCTGAACCAAATGTTCTCTTAAATTATTCTTTTTACTATAGTCCAGCAGTAGACTAACCTATTGTTTCATTATCCCATGTATTCACTGATTAGCAAATGCTTATTGATTGAATGAATACATATTTATTAAATAAGTGTTTGTTGAATAGAGGACCGACTATGTGCCAGGCACCGTGCCACGAACTGAGGACACAATGTCCTCATAGTCAAGTCGCAGAACGACTCTGCTGTGATTGCTAGTGGGCAGGTGTAGATTTCACCTTTCTCTGTCCCAGACAACAACGCGTGACACAGAAAATGCACAGGGTCACTGTTCTTCTGTTTGCCACTTCTCCAAATACCTCAAAACTTGTTATTGTTTCCGATATCGATTTGTGCTAAATTTATCAAAGGAAGATGCAGCAAGGATTAGCATTTGTAAGCTCTGATGAAGGTCAAGATCACAGCAAAGGTTAATTGGTTTGTTTGGAAATGATCAGCATGGTGGAGGCATTCCACTCTTCCATCTCCACCTTCCCACCCCTACAGGGGTCAGATCTCACCCATCAGGAAGGACACACCAGCCTCTGCAAACGTGCACAAACACAAGACTAGAATTTTGACATCAAAACCTCTCCCACAGTGAACGATAATTATTACTTTAAAACACTCACGTGTTTCTGCTTGTAGAGATCCTAATACTGTTAAGAAGTTAAAATCAGGGTGAAATGCTGAACATGGACACACACCTGGAGAAAATCTGACTTGGGAATCAACTCGTTAATATTTGTGGGACACACAAACTGCCTTCTACTTTATTACCATTTGCACGCCTGCGTTAGCTGACTAGGGTCCAGTTTACAGATTCGAGGTGGGATGTTAAAATCCAATTGTCAAAAGCATAAGCAGATTTGCAGTAAAGATACGACTTTTTCAGAAATGAGTTTGGCTTTTTGTTTCTCAAAGTAATAAAACTGATCCATTCGAGGGCTGGTTAGTTCCAAGTTCTTCAGTTTGCAAAGAAAATATTCTACACCAAAGTGAAAGATGAATATAGGCATTCAGGAATTCCTAAGTTCATAAAACGATCTGGTGATGTCATTTTCTTCAGTTCTGAATTCAGTGTATTTCATGGGCTTGGAACTATTCCTCTTCAAATACCTTTATTTGCTAACGTTTGTAAATATTTACCAAAGTTGTTACCATGTGCCTTAGAGGCACCATCAGATAAGGCTCACGATCTATTATGGAAAAATGTGCAGGTTAGTTTGGCTTGAGAAATACCATAAATGGGTAATTTCCTTACTCCTACCTCGCCAGTCCCTAGCACGGCCTCTGATCAGACAGAAAGCAGAGGTAAAGGCTGTGCTAAGGAATCATCATCCTCATTAATTCTTATGCTACACCAGATATTGCTACGTGTTTTCCATGTAAAATCACATTTGGCCCAACAAATGTTACAAGGGTATCCAATTATTACCCCCATTTCAGAGGTTAAGAAAATGAGGGCCCAAAGAAAGTAAGTCTGCTCAAGATCACATAGTTAGAAAGTGGAAAAGCTGAAATTCAAAGTTAGAAAGTAGGAAAGCTGAAACTCAAACCATCCATGTCTGACATCAAAGCCCATCACTGGACAGGCAGGAAATTTCAAAGCGGTGGTTTGCCTGAGGTTCCTAAGTCTCTGGGTGAATTTTCCCGTTGATAATAAGTTAGAGGGAATTGCGGCATCGTCTGATTCCACTTGGAGAGTAAAGCCTAAGTCATGTGCCCTGAGGACTAAAAGAGTAAAAGCAGAAACTATTAAAAGTGGACCCAAAGTGAGCAAAACAAGCTAGACACAAAAAACTACAAATGGTAGAATTCCATTTATATGAAATACTAGAAAAGGCCCCACTATCTGGACGAATGATCTGTGGCTGCCAGGAGCCAGGAGAAGGCCCCGACATCAAAGGGGGCGCAGAGGATCTTAGAAATTCCTTATTAGGACCAGGGAGCTGTTTTCCTAACTGAACACATTTGTGTAACTCATCCAACTGTGTGCTTAAAACAGGCGAATTTTATTTTACGTAAATTATACCTTTAAAAATAATCTGATTATTTTGAAGTGGACTTTAAAGGAAATTGAATAGGGACACCCCGGGGGGTTCAGTCGGTTAGGTGTCTGTCTGACTTTGGCTCCGGTCATGATCTCGGGTTTGGGGTTTCAAGCCCCACGCCGGGCTCTGCGCCGCAGTGCGGAGCCTGCTCAGGATCCTGTCTCCCCGTCTCTCTGCTCCTGCCCCATTTGTGCTCCCTCTCTCAAAATAAATAAACACACTTTGAAAAAAATCACCTTTAAAAATAAATAAATAAATAAATAAATAAAGGAAGTTGAATAACACTTGTATAATATACAACGTACACTCTCTATGCCTTTTTTACCTAACTTTCTGAACAACCTGTATTTGGTGGGAAATTTGCATTTGAAAAACTAAAATCTCCTATGCTTCCCATTTCTCTACAGACCTAATCTCACCCCATAGGAAATTTATCTCACTCTAACTGACAAATGTGTGTGATGATATATGACAAGATCCTCAGTGCGGGGGGGTGGGGGGGGGTGCTGGGGGGGCCAGGTGTGAATAGAGGCCTACACTGAAGGCCTGGCCACTACTGAATCACAGCTGTGTACCTTGGAGAAGTCAGTAAACTTCTCTGAGCCTAATTTTCTCTTTCCTAAAATGGGAATAACAGTATCTGCCTTGAACGGTTTGTGAGAATTAAAAGGGCTACTTATAAAGGAAAGCACTTTTAATTTTTATTATTTTAAAATTCCAAAAAGAGGGGGGGCCTGGGTGGCTCAGTCAGTGAAGGGGCCAACTCTTGATTTCAGCTCAGGTCACGATCTCATGGTTCATGGGTCTGAAACCAGCATCGGGCTCTGCACTCACAGCATGGAGCCTCCTTCAGATCCTCTGTTCCCTCTCTGTCTCACTCTCTCTCTCAAAAATAAATAAATGTTAAAAATTATTTTTAAAAGTGCCCAAAAGTTCTCATTTTTAAAAATAGGGAAACTACTATTTTCAAGAAACGACTATCTAGTCTACTACAGCACTTAGGGTTAAAAGCCACAAAATCTGAAGTTTTATTGAAGTTTCTTATTTGTCCTCTCTTTGTTCCAAGCAGAGCATTTGGGTAAGGACCACATGTATTTTTCACTGTCCCTGGCCACACAGTCAGCGCACTTAGTAACGATTTTTGGGTAGGGACACCTGAGGGGTTCAGTTGGTTGAGCATCCGACTTCAGCTCAGATCATCATCTCACGGTTCGTGAGTTCAAGCCCTGCGTTGAGCCTGGACCTGCTTCAGATTCTCTGTCTCCTTCTCTCTCTGCCCTTCCCCTGCTCACACTCTGTCTCTCTGTCTCTCAAAAATAAATAAACATTAAAAAAAATAATGATTTTGGGGTAATTAACAACAGAAGGGAAGAATCAGTAAATCCAAGTAGACGTGAATGAAGTATAGATGAAAAAAATAGTATTTGTTGACATAAACTGAACAAAATTGATCAAAATTATTTTTATGAATATTTGTAAAGTTGTATATTCAAACTTAGTCATTTAATAGCTATAGTGACTTTTACCCACTCTCACACACAGTAGAGGCCGAAAAAATACTCATTCGGTACAGGGATAAGCTTCGTGGTAGAGCAAAATTTCACTCAGCAATTACCCCAAATATATCCCATCGGTTACTCAAAGCTGGACTTACACATCACAGTTACAAAGAAATAAAATAAAAGTATTTTTTGGGGTGCCTGAGTGGCTCAGTTGGTTAAGCGCCAATTTCAGCTCAGGTCATGATCTTGCAGTAAGTGAGTTAGAGCCCCACGCTGGGTTGTGTTGACAGCTTGGAGCCTGGAGGCTGCTTCAGATTCTGTGTCTCCCTCTCTCTCTCTGCCCCTCCCCCACCCAACTCGTGCTCTCTTTCTCTCAAAAATAAATAAGCATTAAAATTTTTTTAAAAAATTCATTTCATTTCTAAGTAACCTGTATACCCAATGTGGGGCTTGAACTCACAACCCCACGATCAAGAGTTGCCTGCTCTACCCACTGAGAGCCAGCCAGGCGTCACATCCCCTTCCTTACTCCATTAAGACCAGAAAACCAAGTTCTGTTTAGAATTCTTAGACTCCCCAGCATTTTGCACCCAGACCTCAGCCCTGGCCTTCCTCGCCTTCCTCTGCAGCCTGCCTCAGTTCCCTATCCACCCCCCAGTCCTGGGGTGCACAGCCCCACAAACACAGGGATGAGCCTATGCAGCCCAAGTGCGCTTAAGGTCATTTGGACAAGGGATTCTGGGTCCCAGGTACCCAGAGCAAGCTCTACGAGAAGGAGGAGGTGTGTCCACTTGGCCCCATGGGAAGACACAGCAGCAGAATGGTCTGTAAGGGCCTGAGCAAGGCCCCATAAAACCCAGAACAGGGGACTCTCTGGTCTACACTAGAAACTAAACAGACAAATAAGACCTCCAGGAGATAAAGTGGTATTACATTTAGACAACATATATTTGCAAATGCACATATCATGTGTACCATGTGTGTATATAAATACATGCATACACAAATACATCGGCATATAATTCTTATGTAGCAAGTTACTAATTATGTGATAGTTAGAAGAGGAAGAGATATAGACCAACTGAAGGGTCAAGGAAAACTTTTGGGATGGGGTAGGAACTGAGCTGGGTTTGTAGGAATAGGGAATATGGCTGAATGCAGAAGGCTTGCAGGGGGCTGAGGGGAATAATATGTGCACAAGGTAATAAAAGATGACTTTCAGGAGATGCTATCTAGATGAGAGAATATCTGGATCCAGGGAAGGACTGAGCTAGACGCCAAGTGTCCCTAACATAATAAATATCACCAAATATAAATATGACTGCAGGAAGTAAAAGCGAAGTATGCGCGCTTCAAATTCTGCTTGGAAAAAAGGTTATAAACAGAGAAGTACGAGCAAAGAAAATAACATGGAATTGCTAAAACCTGCAATTTCCCCAATGCACTCCACACCACTAAGGGACTCACTCTTTTGGGTCAACACTGTGTACAGAGCTGGAGCCGGTGAAAGGGTGCTGGCCCCAGAGATGGCTTTGTGCTGGAGCAAGTGGGGTGCAAAGAATATTAACTTTGACGTCCTGGTCTTACAACTATTCAACTCTTGGCATTTGGAAACATTTAGTTTTACACCCTAACCGCCCACCTCCACACCACCCTTCTCTCTCTCAGGCTTTTTCCAAACTAAAACCATCTTGCCTCAGTTGTTTTGTTTTGTCTTGGGTGGTTTTTTTTTTTTCTGCATTTAAACATAGTTTTGTTTTGTTTTTTTTAAACAACAACAACAGTATTGAAAGCCTGGAACGAAAAAAGTAGAAAGGGGGATGTTTCAGTTTCAGACCAGACCAACAGATTTCCCAAATAACTTCTGTAGAACATCAGGCTTAAAAGAACTTCTCTCTGGTCCTGCACTGTGGTGGCCCACCTACCAGCCAAGATGGCGGAGGAGGCTTGTGACTCACGGTGGGGAGACGCTGGGCCAACGCGAGGCACTATGCCTCCAGCCTCCTAGCACCGGCCTCTCTAACCCAAGCCTGAAAGCATCCTCCATTGTCTTAAAAATAGACACCGTTTTGGCCGGACAACCACATGAAATGGAGATGGAAGAGGAAGAAGCCAGAGGTGGAGCAAATGAACCAGACTTCATCTATTCCTAGCCCAACTTGGTTTTGTTTATTTTTAATAAACTAGGATGGCCCTGGTCTCATCAAAAATGCTGAAAGATGCTGGCAGAAGACAGAGGCAAAATTAACTCCTAGAATCCTTCTATCCCTTTGGGTAATATTGATTTATCTCCAGTAATTCAGAGTTACTATTTTCAATGGTTTTACATATATAAGAACTATACGTAAAACCGGGGGGGGGGGGGGAGCGAGGGAAGGGCAATCCTAAAACCTCTTACTAGGAGTCACTAGGAATGTCCCCTTGACCCCCTCTCTCAGCCCCCTCCCCTGTTAGCAGGCTCAGAGTTGCTTCCCCCAACTCTGGCTTCTACCGGGACTTTCCCACTGTGGTCCTTGTTTCCTTGGGGTGAACCCAACTTCTGGCCACGTGTTCACTTCAGACTTTGCCTTGGTCATTGATCCTCCCACCTGACCTTTTTCTGACCACGGTCTCTCCGCCACCTCCTTTGGTCTTCTCCTTCATCGGCTGACCAGACCCTGGAAGAACCCTCTGCCCAGCCTCTCGATGGGGAAGTGATGGTCTGAGAAGGACTTTTCACCAAAGGCCGCCTACAAGATGCTGTCTGCATCGGAGGTGGAAAACTCCTCCCTGACTTTCCTAGATTATTAGAAAGGAAAAAAATAGGTCGTCTTGCTGAAGGCTGGTCTCAGGGCTTCTTCCATTCCTAGAACACCTTGACCAACAGCTGTTTCCAGGTGCCCACAAGCAAATATGGAAAGCTGTTTACAAAAGGCAGACCCTGAAACATCACACCCTGGGATTCTGCCATTAGCTGTGTTATGCTCACCAGCGGTACGTTTCACTGTGGATGTGTGGACTGCCCATAATAATATTTTAGAAGCGTGGAATTTGAAGCCAGACAGACTAAAATTAAAACTTTTACTCTGCCGCTTATTAACCGTTTGACTTTGGACAAGTGCTTTGACCTCCTGGTCCTCAGTTTCCTTACTTCTGAAAGATAAAGCTCATTGAGATCATTGGGAAGAATAAATGAAATAGCATATAAAGACTCTGCACAAAGCTTGACACAAAAGAAGACCTTTTATTTATAAATGTTGGCTGACTGTGGAAAATAATTAAATAATAATAATATCCATTCATTCATCCAGTACTTCTAACACATCAGGCACTGCTCTAAAAGCTTTCCCTGTATTAAGACATCTAATCTCATATATAACTCCAAAAGGCAGTTATCTCCAGTGTATAGAGGAGGGAAAACTGAGGCCCAGAGAGGTCAGAGCACTACCCAAAGTCACACAGCCTGTAGACAGGACTGGGATTTGAATGCTAACAGTCTGGCCAGAGTGTTATCAGATCAATAGAGGCCATAAATATCCACGTACAACTAATTCACCTTAGCTTGTCATGCTGGAAACGTCTCTCACACTCATGTTAAAGGGGGTGCTAACCCCCTACATGTTGATGGGCTTCACCATCACGGGCAGCAGCCACTGTGAGGCCACAGTCCCGTGGTTCTCTGGCTGCTGTTCTGATCTCACTGAAAGTCCACAGTCTGATGTCCTTCCTCTCCCTCACATGAACCCCCAGGACGGGAGCAGAGTGGAGGCAGCCGGGCTAGGTACAGGATACCCTGGGCGCTGCCACCATGCTCCCCCTTCACTCTGGGAGGGGCCCCTCCCCTGAGTGTCCTGTGGACAAATCTACCTAAGTTGGCTTCAACAGAGTAACAGAGGAAATGATTACCTTGCTTTTGCCCAACGATGTTCTTTGATTAAGTTCTGGATAAACTGTCCTTGAAAGAGTCTTAGAATTGCTGCTTTAAAAAAATGGGGGAGAGCACCTAGGTGGCTCAGTTGGTGAAGCGTCCCACTGGGCTCAGGTCATGATCTCGAGGTTCATGAGTTTGAGCCCTGCGTCGGGCTCTGTGCTGATGACTCGGAGCCTGGAGCTGCTTCAGATTCCGTGTCTCCTTCTCTCTCTGCTCCTCCCCCACTCATGCTCTGTGTGTGTGTGTGTGTGTGTCTGTGTGTCTGTGTGTGTGTGTGTGTGTCTGTGTGTGTGTGTGTGTCTGTGTCTGTCAAAAGTAAATAAAAATTAAATTATAAAAACAAAAAAGAGGCCCCTTGGTCTTCTATGGGAAAAAAAAAAAAAAAAAAAACCCAGCCCACCAGGAGGGTGCCCACAGGTGAAGGCGGAAACGGGAAGGAGGTGAGTCTTCAGAAGGCATCTGGCCAGGGCTTCAGGTTGGGTGACCAGCTGCCCCGCAGGACAGCACAGGCATACTGTTTGGTGCCCACAGGGACACTTTCTGCTTCAGGAAAAGAGAGTCCTGGGCAAGACGCCAGGGAAACGATGCATGGCAAACATTTTTTCTTCTCTTTGGTTAATGGAAACAATATTTACTCTGCCATCAACAAACAGGCGCACTCCGAGAACGAGGGCTGGAAGTCTGTGAGGAGTTCTGAAAGCCAGGGGAAAGGGGGCTCCTGTTTTCCACGACTGATCCCCCCCTCTCTTCGAGCACCTCGTTCTTTAATAGAAGTCACAGCTCTGAGCTCAGTGGTGAACGTCATGCGGAAGTTTCCAGAGAACTTTCCGAATATTATGTACTAAGCAGAGCACGGCTTCTGATGTTGTGAGGCTGGATAACAAGCATCATTATATTGATCTTACAGTTAATAAAGCTGAAGCACCATGAGGATAAAAGATTTGTATCACGAGGAAGCAACAGGTGTTGGTGAGGATGCAGAGAAGGGGGAACTCTCGTCCAATGTTGGTAGGAATGCAAACTGGTGCAGCCACTGTGGAGAACAGTATGGAGGTTCCTCAAAAAGTTAAAAACAGAACTCTCCAGTAATCACACTACTGGAATTTACCCCCAAAATACAAAAACACTAATTCAAAGGGATACATGCACCCCTATAATTACTATAGCATTATTTATAATAGCCAAGATATGGAAGAACCCCGTGTCCATTGACTGATGAATGGATAAAGAAGGTGTGGTATATATACACAGTGAAATATTAATCGGCCACAAAAAAGAATGAAATCTTGCCATTTCCAACAACATAGATAGAGAGTATAATCCTAATAAGTCAGAGAAAGACAAATACCGTATGATCTCATTAACATGTGGAATTTAAGAAACAAAACAAACAAAGGATAAAGGAAGAGAGAGAGACAAACCAAGAAACAGACTCTTAACTACAGAGAATACATTGATGGTTACCAGAGGGCGGGGACGGGGGAGACAATGGGGAAAATAGGGGATGGGGATTAAAGAGTACATTTACCATGATGAAAAAAAAATAAAATGATTAAAAAAATAAATTTTAGGGGTGCCTGGGTGGCTCTGTCAGTTAAGCGTCTGACTTCAGCTCAGGTCATGACCTCACGGTTCATGGGTTCGAGCCCCACGTCAGGCTCTGTGCTGACAGCTAGCTCAGAGCCTGGAGCCTGCTTCAGATTCTGTGTCTCCCTCTCTCTCTGACCCTCCCTGCTCATGCTGTTTCTCTCTCTCTCAGAAATAAATAAAAAAGCATTTAAAATGTTAAAAAAAATAAAAAAATAAATTTTAAAAGGTTCAACACTGAAAAAACTAAAATAAAAATTTGTATCGTGAGTTAACTGTAATGCTAATGTTAAACTTTAAAATACCCTATACAGGGCGCCTGGGTGGCTCAGTTCGTTGAATGTCCAACTTTTGATTTTAGCTCAGGTCATGGTACCAGGGTTTTGGAATCAAGCCCTGCATCAGGCTCTATGCTAAGCATGAGGCCTGCTTAAGATTCTCTCCCTCCCTCTCTTTCTCTCTCTCACTCTTTCTCTATCTCAGAAAACAACAACAACAAAATAGTACATAGACCTGTACTCTTTTTATAAACTTTGTCTTCTTACATTATTTAACTTGAGAGAAAAGACATTTATATTGACACAAAATGCTTTTCCTATAGTATACTGAGTAATAAAATCTTTGTACTGAGAAACAAACAGGCTCAAATGTAACACGTGTTGGAAGACTCCAAATAAAGTTTGCTGCACAATGAATTTCTTTTTCTTTTTTCTGCACAATGAATTTCTAATGTAATTCTTGTTCCCAAGAAAGTTTGCAACAAAGGATATGTCTTATGAACATGCAGGAAGGGTCTAAAGAAGGGCAGACACACAGGAAACTAGTAACGGCCTCGTGAGCAGAACTGAAGGAAGTTGGGAGACAGGGTTAGACGGGAGATTTTGCTGAAAGCTCTTCTGTTCCTTTTGGATTTTGAACATTGTGAATCCAGAGCCTATTGAACAAATGATGCTATTAACACTTTAAAAAAAAATAAGAAGTTGTCTCCAAATATCTCTAAAAAATTTATGAGGTTAAATAGAAACGTGCCTCATGGCTTTATTCCCCCCCACCCCACCCCACCCCAAATTTACATCCGAGATCCAAATACCAGAGCTGTGACTCCCAGGATGCATTCACTTGTCACCCTCCTTGTTGTTGTTGTTTTAATTTTTTTCTGTTTTTTATTTATTTTTGAGAGACAGAGGGAGACCAAGCGAGCAGGGGAGGGCCAGAGAGAGAGGGAGACACAGAATCCGAAGCAGGCTCCAGGCTCTGAGCTAGCTGTCAGCACAGAGCCTGACGCAGGGCTCGAACCCATGAGATCGTGACCTGAGCTGAAGTTGGACGCTTAACCGCCTGAGCCACCCCAGGCGCCCCTCTCATCCTCCTCGTTTAGCCCTATGGCTACCAGTGACTTGATGAGCCCCAGTACCACGACCATGACACAGAGATTGCACATCACAGCCAGGGGCTCTGCTCCGTAGCCTCCCCCCTCCCCCACCTCCCTCCGGGCAAGCACCCACTGAGTTTCCTGTCAACCCACTGCTGGCCTCTTTACCCTTTTCCCAGGCTCTGGCCTCTCTGTTAGTTCAGGGCCCTGTGATACCTCAGTCTAGTGTGAGCGCACACTTGTCCCAACAAACCAGGCCCAAGTACTCTGAAAGTCATGGTCACGCTTCTCAAGTCAAGACAATTCTCAGAGCTTCTTACACAAGAAGGTGAAGAATCCACCACTTTGCTGTTTCCTATGGTTCCTAAAACATCTCCCAAAGATGGTTCAGATACTGAGAGTGAGAGCAAGGGACTGCAAACTTAGCTGCACACAGCATATTTGCAAACAAAGATCAAATACCTACCCCGTCGACGCAGACCTCCTGACACGGGCCAGGAGAGTGCAGACTTCCAGCTTCTCAAATGGCTAGACTCACACCTCCCACTATGCCCATCCCCCAAAAGACCACATGCCCTTGCCCTTTGTCATGTGACCTGCAATGTCCTGGTGGCCCAAAGAGACCTCCGGCCCCACTGTCCAGACTGGCCACGGAACTTGCTTTGCCCAAGGAATGTGAACACATGTGACGCCAGCCACATTGGAGAAGCTTCGGATTCAACACGTGGTTCAGCGTGGCATCTTGCCTCTGCCTTCCACCACGAGAACAGCGTGCCCAGATAATCGTTGCTCCAAGGACGAGAAAACCCGTGCGAGGCCCCACCGCCTACAGAGCAGGTCTGTGTTACATGAGCAAGCCACTCCCTGTTGAAAGCCATTCAACTTTTGGACCTGTGTGTTACAGTAGCAAAGCTGACTAATACCCTGTCCTTAGTCATCGGAACCACGTGACTAATGGGTTTGATCTTCAACTGCCTTGCACACGCACATGCACAGATGTGGTTCTACTGGGCTCGCTGGAAGGGCCTGGGGAACCAACACGGACACTCAACATGCCTGAGCTGTGTTCAGTTGCACAGAAAACTGGAAGGTCATCAAGACTTAGGATTGCCGATAACCAATGCACACTTGGGTCTAAAATATTCTTTAAATGGGTGCACTGCTGGTTTGTCTGCACCAACCTAGACTAACTTGAACTGATTACCTAAGTTCCTCTCTAGTTTAATTGGACATTCTGCTATTTGTCCAACATCAAACGTTGTTCACATAAAAATTCATTCCATACTACTTAGTACTTATTTATGCCAGGCCACTCGCTGTAAACTATGTAAATTTCACTATCATAAAAAGTTACTCTCATTTTTATGTAAAGCAATGGGTACTATCACTATATGCACTTAGGGGTGCTGAGTGGGAGTGCAGGCTGAGGAGGCAGAGGGAGAGATATAAATACAGAGTATCTTCTTATATCACCAGGGGTCTTTTCTCTATTTCCTAGAAAGGCAGTTTAGTGCAGTAAGAACACAGGCTCTGAATCAGACTACCAACTCTAAGCATATGGTTCTACCACTCAGCGACTATTTTACCTTTCTCCAAGCCTTAGTTTCTACATCTGTAAGAGTATCTATCTTACTGGTTTGTCCTGAGGAATAAACGGGAAATACACATAAAGCTTCAGACATAGACCCAGGCATTGAACAAAAATTTAGTATGTTTTGCTGAGTCTCAGTAGTTCTGTATCCAAGGCCATCAGGCAGAGCTATTTCATCTTATTTTTGATTTAATAATTTTACTTCTCCCAGGGTTCTCCATTAATAAATAAACCACTGTCATTGAGATATTACAGGACTTTCTTTCCTAATTAAATCCTACATATGAGGAAGAAGTAAATGAAGCCCATACACATTTTGAATACAGGTTTCCATGAAACACAGGATGTTTTCTATATGGAAACACACACACACGCGCGTGCGCGCACGCACGCGTGCACACACAAGAATGGAGGCTTCTTCTTTCTTCTTTTCTCTTCTACTTTTTTATACAAGAGGCTGTGTCTAGATTTGCACATGTGCTTGTCAGAGAGAAATTAACATAGGAAATTTTCCTTCCTTACTCCCACACAACACATCTGCCAATCTAACACAGACCCAGTGAGCAACGCGGAGGCTACAGCCTCAGAGAACAAATAACCAAATTAACAACTTTGGAAATAAGAACAAGTATTTTGTGTCTGCTTGGAAACAACTTGCAGCTAAAGAGCTGTCTTCTCAAAGATCAGAAACCTGCTGGCACGGGATGCAGGATTTGCAAAGTCTAGAATGATCAAAGCCATAGGGGATTCTTCTACACAAAAGCTACGTCCACTTCCTATCTCTGCCTTGACCTCTACCTCCTAAAAGTGTCCTAGGCCCCTCTTCTCAACTTCTGCTAGCAGAAGTTTGTGTCTTCCCTGCAGACACAAAACTATTACAGATACAAAAACAGGGGCAGAGATAGGAATCTGGGGAACTGTCAGGTTCACTCTGGGTTAGCACTGAAAGGGTTGGAGACTCTACAGGCAGAAGACCTCAACAAGCTGCACATCCACTTCTCTCCCTGCAAACAGTCCAACTTCCAGAATAGGAGATTCTCTATCCTGTTTGCAGGTAGATGGCACCAAATATTTTATTAAGGACAGACTGTATGTCCTGCCTTTGGGGAACTTACACTGATTACGAACTGTATTACTAATCAGGCATTCATTCAGCAAATACTTACTGAGCACCTCCTATAACTAAGCCCCCTTCTTGAAGCTGAAGATTTAGTAGAAAACAAAACAAATTTTATAAGTCTGCCCTCAAGAAGCAAACACTGTCATGGAAAGAAAGAGGGTGTAAGCCAAGACTAAAAAGTAAAACATATGTTAGGTGGTATTCGGAAGAAAGGACTGAAGATAAAGGAAGGAACGGGGATACGAAGTGTGTGGGGATTTCCGTGTTAGACAGGGCAGCTCTGGGAGGTGGTATCACCAGAAGGTGACATTTGATGGAACACCTGAAAGAAGAGAGGAAATAAGCCAGCTGCGTGTACATCTGGGAAAAAAGAATTCCCCACAAAGGGAACAGCAGGTGCCCAGACCATGGGGAGAGGGGCCAGGTACTGGAGGAGCATCTAGGAAGTTAGGGTGGCTGGAGTAAATGAGCAAGAGGAGGGGGATGGGAGCTTAGGCTGACGGGGACAGGTCTGACAGGTAAGCTCCTGCGAGACTTCCCAGCCATTGATGGCATGACCGACTTCTATCTGAAAAGATCATTCATTGCTGTGTGGAGTACAGGGTAAGAGGCAGGCAGGGTGGGGGAGTGGAGAGACCCATCAGGAGGTAATGATGATGCAAGCTTTGGGGTGAGGCAGTGGTGACGGTGGTGAAGAAGGTCCAGTCGCAGTCAGGTGCACATTCTCTAACCTAGGGCAAAGTAGAGTGAGCGCATCAGGGGAATCGCCAAGGGCCATCACCCTGCGAAGTTGGGAACAGAGTGTGTCTACAGTTTAATCACGGGAGGGGCGCCTGGGTGGCTTAGTCGGTTAAGCGTCCGACTTTCGCTTAGGTCATGATCTCGCGGTTCGTGGGTTCGAGCCCCACGTCAGGCTCTGTGCTGACTGCCGGCTCAGAGCCTAGAGCCTGTTTCAGTCTGTGACTCCCTCTCTCTCTGACCCTCCCTTGCTCACGCTGTCTCTCTCTCTCCCCTAAAAATAAATAAAACATTTAAAAAAAATTTATAGAGTTTAATCACTGGAGAGGCCATATGGGGATGCGGCGAGAGCCCTGCAGGGCACCTGCAAATCCACTTCCTCCTTTCAGGGGCAGGGACAGTAATTGTGCTGGGACCTGGGCAGCCATGAACGCCAGGGAGGCTACTAGATTTGACTTCTTATCACAGCCCACGTTCACAGACAGAGCAGACTGAAGAACAGCCCTGAGAAACAGGGAGGCTCTTTCTGAGTCTAAACTTCCAGATGACTGTCACTCAAGGGGCACCAGGGTGGCTCAGTCGGTTAAGCATCTGACTTCGGCTCAGGTCATGATCCCACGGCTTGTGCTGGTTCGAGCCCCGCACAGGACTGTGCTGACAGCTCAGAGCCTGGAGCCTGCTTTGGATTCTGTGTCTCCCTTTCTCTCTGTTCCCTCCCTATATACACTCTGTCTCTCTCTCTCTCTCTCTCTCAAAAATAAACAAACATTAAAAAAATTAAAAAACAAAGATGACTGTCACTCAAGAGACAGCGCTTCCAACACTAAGATGTTCTTTAAAGAATAGCTTTTTTGTTTCTTTTAAAGAAAAGCTTGATCCATTAACTATAAAGAAACCCTCACAGCCCGAGTAAGAGCAGGCCCACTGGTCGCCCGGCTGCAAGGGCCAGAATGGCAGCCTCTGTTGCTTTCACAGCTCTTCTCCAGAAAAATTCACATTACCTCAGAAACTGAACAGCAAAAGTGAACACAGGATTCTGATAAAGGTCTGACAAATGTCCAGAGAGATGATAACTCCCCGATCTGGCCATGTCATGCTGCTATTAATACCCTCAAGCCCGCCTGTTTCAAGGAAACACCACAGTACTTCATTCGGCATCCAGAAAGATGTCCAGATCTTCCTGAGCGTATCTGTCTATGCCCGTGGCAATCTTCCCATGCAGGACGTGTGTCTGCAGCCTGTTAAGCCGCTGCTGCTCTGATGGAAGTTTCTAGTACACAGTTTTCAAGGCTACTGTGAACTCTGTTCCCATCTTTCAAGGTATTAACAAATCTACCAAATTTGCTGTTATATGTAAATGTTACAAAGATGCTCATCTTTAATTCAGGCAGGTTAGCAAACTATGCTAGCCATTTAGTGTACAAGGTGCCAGGACATGTAAAAAGATTCTGTTCCCCTTTATGAATCACTACAGAAGCACCGGCAGTCTCCAAAATGGAGGGCTCTATCATCAGCCATCAGCACAAGAGCTCACCGTTCTGAGCTCTCACTAGGAGAGGTGCACAGCGCCATGGTCAAGGCATGGGCTCTGCAGACCCCCAGCTTGGATAAGTGGTTTACTCTCTTTGTGACTCAGATTCCCAATCTGAAAAATGGGGACAGCCTACCTCATAGGGGTGTTCTGAGGATGAAGTCAATTCGTGCACATAAAATATTTAGTAGAGTGCATCCGTCTTCAATAAATTTGCACACATACTCACAAATGTCAGCATTTGTGGGCCAAGAACAATGCTAAACTCTTTGCATGCTTTTATTTTCACTTTTAAAAAAAATATATAGAGACTCCCAGGAAGTTGCAAAAATAGTAGAGTTTCTAGGTACACTTCACCCTGTTTCCCCCAATGGTAACATCTTTTAAAGCTTTGTCTTTTTTTAATTGTCACATTTTATGAGGTAAATACCTATATCAGCCCCTTTGTACACGTCAGTGGAGACGTACAGACTGCCTGATTAGACAGTTCTTCCTTTGTGCAAAGGTCAGGTGCAAGAAACTATTGCTCAAGAAACAAACAAACTCGTGTTTGGCAAATGCAGTGCTTGGGGAGTGAACCCTCAGTGACAGGTCTCTCGGGGCCCCTCAATCCACTTGGCACCATGCTGTGCAGAGGCTCCCCGGAAGAAGCCCCTGAACCCTGAGCTAAACACGCTCCTAGCAACAGGAGCTCTTAGGTAGGTGGTCCAGATTTCCCGATAAACATGATAAGGTTGCAGAATAATTATAATTGTAACAAACATTTATCTACCACACCCTATGAGCCAGGTGCATTACATGTATTACCTAATCCCTCAACATCCCTCTTAGGTAGGTCCCATTATCATCTCCATTTTTTTTAAATATTTTTTATTTATTTCTAGGAGAGAGAGAGAGAGACAGCGTGAGCAGGGGAGGGTCAGAGAGAGGGGAGTGACAGACTGAAACAGGCTCCAGGCTCTGAGCTGGCAGTCAGCACAGAGCCCGACGCGGGGCTCGAACCCACGAACTGCGAGATCATGACCCAAGCAAAAGTCGGACGCTTAACCGACTACGCCACCCAGGCGCCCCTATCATCTCCATTTTAAATATGGGGAAACTGAGGCACAGAGAGGCTAAGTAGTTCACCCTGAGGTCACACAGGTGGTAAGTGGCAGAGCTGGGATTTGAACCCAAGCAGCCCGGCTGCAGAGCTCGGGCCCCTAGCCACACCTCCTTTTGTCTCTCTGGACACTAAACAGACCTAATGGAGCCTGAGCAGACTCCTGCTTCTCCCTCCCACGTGGCCCTGTTTGGTCCCATACAGGTTAGCCGTCATTACTGCTCGTGCGTGCGAACCCTGTCTTCTACAATGGCTCGTTGGGAGGGCGAGGAGAGGCTCCTTGCTTTCGTTTTTCCTGTTGTGTCCACAAGGCTTAGTCTGGTGAGGGGCATCTTCCGAGTGGTGAAACCCTGCGAGACGCCCCTCGGACATGCCTGCTTAGGTCAGCACCTTCAGCTCCTCCTGCGGCCCCAGGGGTCACGCCTCGGGATCCTGGGCACTTCTTACTGTCTGTGTATAAATGGCCTATTGCTCTAATCTGGGGCCATAAATCAATACCCAGCAAGACTTCTTTTCTCTTGAGGAAGAGAGATCTTAAAATGGGTCCTCTGGAGGCACCTGGGTGGCTCAGTCAGGTAAGTGTTAGACTTTGGCTCAGGGAGTGATCTCGTGGTTTGTGAGTTCGAGCCCCACGTCAGGCTCTGTGCTGACAGCTCGGAGCCTGAAGCCTGCTTGGGATTCTGTGTCTCCCCCTCTCTCTGCCCCTCCCCTGCTCATGCTCTCTCTCTCTCTCTCTCTCTCTCTGTCAAAAATAAATAAGAACATTTAAAAAAAAAAACATTTAAATCGGCCCTCTTGCAATCATTAGAAATCTCCCATATCTTCTACGAGTTCTCAAAAATATTGTCAAGCCCTTTGAAATTGTACATGTCAGTTTCTTAAGGGCCCTAAGACATTCTGAGAATGAAGAAAGGACATATTTTGTTAGGAAATAAAAGCTGCAAGGGCATCTGGGTGGCTCAGTCGGCTCAGCTTCTTGATTTCAGCTCAGGTCATGATCTCAGGGTTGTGAGTTTGAGCCCTACATCAGGCTCTGTGCCGACAGTGCGGAGCCTGCTTGGGTTCTCTCTTTCTCCCTCTCTCTCTGCCCCTCCCCCACTCCCACTCTCTCGCAAACTAAATAAATACACTTAAAGACAAAAACTGAAATAAGAGATGTAAATGGCTACACAAGATGGGGGAAATGACAGTGCCTGTACCAATCCTAAGTGACAGTGTTAAAGAAAAGTCGCTCGATGCCCCTCGCATTCACTGCCACAAAGACTCTTTGTTTAGTGATATGATTCTTTAGGCCGTGAAGCAGCTAACTCAGCAGAAATGCTCAATTCTAGATGAATTCAGCCCTTGGAACTTACCACAGTCTGGACAATACCCTGAATTTATTACTTATAAGATATATTTGTCCAAAGCTTTCCCTACTATCCCCCATAGCCAAGTACATCCATAAATTCCATAGCTTTGGCTCACACTGCTTTTGGAAATAGTATTCTAACTTCCTGACACCAACACTAATATTTTGGCTGCTTCTAATATGACATCCAGACTTTTGAATTTCAAAAACAATGCCTGGGATAAGGGAGGAACATCCTGTAGTCTACAAGAAGGAAAAATATCTTTTTGTCCCCACCTGAGAGAGTGTTTTTACAAAGGTACAAGCATCTTTTACTAACAAGGTTAGATGTAAAGGTTAATATAGATGTTACTATGGTGATCCTCACGTTTGCAAATTCACATGAGATTTCAGCATCGAGCCGTGTGGTGGATACCTGTGAAAATACGCTAACTTCGGCTAATGAAAAATACAGAGATCTGTCTACTCCTGACACTTGCTTTCAAGAATCTCACTGATTTTCTGTACTTCCAGATGAAACTCAAAGTCCAGATTTTAATCGTACAATCTCTAACATTTTCTTAATGTAGCTACCTTGGAGATTTCCTTAGTCCTCTAGCAAAATAAAAATAATCACCCCATTTAAAAAACAATTCTACTTCTAAAATCTATGAGAACTTTCCACAAAGCATTCTTAAATACTTGCGGTTTTCTTGCCTAGGAAAGGCCAAATTTGTGACACCTTAGAGATCAGTTCAAGAATTATATTTTCCTGGGTAAATATTTTCTTACAATAATTTCTTCCTAATTTCTTTTTGAAGATTTAGAAATTTTTCACAATGAGATTAATTAAAACTGCATGCGATCCTTAACGTCATGAGATCCAGAACTATACACTTAAAAGTGGTTAAGAGGATACCTTTTGGTAGTATATTTTACGTCAATTAAAAAATTACATGACAGTTCAGTGCATATAACTTTTAACTAGCTTAATCTCTATTTAGAAAAGCAAATAAATTATAAAATAAAGAGAAAATAGACCTGTATGTATTTTTTATTTTGCTCTACCATCCCACAGAAACATGAATATCTGTAAATTTAATCAACTTGTGCCTTCTCTTCTTCTGCAAAACTCCAACCTACATGACCCCATAATTTCATACAGGAAAGAATGAATCATAGCATCCACAGGACTCTTTTTCCTAGTTTTAAATACACAAATTTATTATCCTACAGCAATCACCAATATAGTTACCGAGAAGAGCCAGTAGCCTTCTTCAATAATACATATTTGAATCTATCCTACCTTGACACAGAAGGTCATCTTATTAATAATAGGGAAGTTCTGAGGCTGAGACTTTAAGGGAAGGATTCTTAACCTGAGGGCTTCAGGGGACTTGAAACCACTGAATTGACCCAAGGCCCATATATAGACACACACAGCAACTCTTCTGGGAAGAGGGCTGACTACCTTCCTTTTAAAAGGATGAAGAACCTAAATCTCTCTGCAGAGACAACCCACTCAGGACTGGGCAAGAACAGAAGGAGCCCATCCAGGATGCTCACTAGCAGGGCACAGTGCACACCGTTCATTCTCACGCCACCACTATAAAGAGAAGCTAGGTATTCTCTGGAGGGGACATGGCCTCCTTAAGGAAGAACACATCCATTAACCTAATTTGTTATTCCAGCGTTGCCTCGGTCGGTGCCATCTGAAAAGGAAATTGTGCCGTCCGGTGTAAAGCTTCATGTGACTGGAAAACAACGATCTTTTGGCAAAAGGCACTTAGTGGGATTCCTGATGCAGCGCCCCAGGCTCACCAGCCCTCTCTTAGGCCATAGCGATTCTGGGAAAGGCTGGGGCACACTGGGAAGACCTGTGGTTATGAGGTGGGGCCGTCAGCAGCGATGGATGGTCATGGCCACCGTGTCCCAAGCATGACCACGGCCCCCTGCTCTCTCTCACCAGCGGCCGAGTCTCATTAGCACACTCTGCAGAGGAAGGCCTCCATCCCCACCACCAGCCACTCCAGCCCCTCCCGGTGAACTTAGGCCCGTCCTCGGCCCTCCTCTCCTCCCTCCCTGCAGAAGGCTCTGTGTCAGTGACTTCCCTGTGGGCTCGCCTGCCCTGCCCCCCTCCAGGGTTCTAGAATGGGGTCTCCTAACTCACTGGAGCTTTTGCATCTGCAGACTCCACAGGCACCAGGGAGTGAACATAGCTCAAACTGAACTCATCATCTTTCCAGAGCAAACCTTCTGGCTCCTCTCTTCCCTGAACTAGGGACTCAGCTGCAAACCTTCACCCTCCCCTTTGGTGAGTCATGGAGCCCCGCAGACTCGACCTGGATGAGGTACCTGGCACCTGGGCCCACACTACATTCTTCCCAGATCCTCACCCCTGCTCACCGGGGGCTCCAGATCCCAGTAACTCACCCTCACCTCTCCCACGGGCTCCCCCCACCACTCCAACCCGTCCACAGATGCCAGATTAATTTACCTAAAAGCTCAGTCCAATCTTATCCTACCCCACCAGAAAGCCACACTGTCCCGAAGCCTCGTGAATTAAGAAAAACGTAAACAGCTAAGTGGCATCAGGCACTTACATTACTGTGTGTCAACACAGCGCTAAACACTTGACAGGTCTTACGTGTTTTACTTTTCCAAACGATTTCAGAAGGTTGTGCCTTCATTATCTCCACTTTAGAAATAAGCAAGAGCTGGAGGAGCAGAAACCTTGAGTGAGCTAGCCAAGGCCCCAGAGCTAACACCAGGTCCCTACGGGCCCTTTGCCTGGCATCCCGAGACCTCCCATGACGCCCCGTCGGCGTGCCTGTCCTGCGCCACTGGCTATGACTCCTTGCTGTCGCCCTGCTCAAGACCCTGGCCGGATTCTCCACACCCACACTCTTCTTGCCACCGTGGGTGCCTCCATATCTACATCAGGCCCAACTACCCATTCAGACAGTACATGCCAAGCCCATACCGCTGTGTGCCCAGCTCTCTGCCATTCTGCCAGAACTTCAGGGTGCCGTGCAGAAAGGAAAAAGGAATAGACCGAGAGGAAAGGAAGGCCCCTGCCCTACTCAGCTTATAATCCAATGCCAGAGACAGACATTGGTCAAGAAAGCACAGATTTGTCTACACCTCAGCCTTTCTTCAGTGTTCACCCCAGTATCATCTACTCCATGAACACTTTCTGGAACAATCCTTCCCTCCCCTCTCGCATTCACACCTCCACAGGTGCTAGCGATTTCCCCCCCCCCCCCGTGGTGCCCCCTTTTACTTGCCTTCTTCCCAATGCACATGCTTGCCTAATCTCCCTGGGCTGGGAGGCAGGCTCCCCGAGGGCAGGCCTTAGGCAGGCAAACCCTGGGCCCACCCCTTACCACCTGGTGACTTCACAGAGCCTCAGTTTCCCCCTCCATAAAGTTCCTGAGGTCATTATGAAGGTTAAGTGGGATAATCGTTTGCAATTCCCGAGGACCTGATAAAGCAGTTCCTTCCTGTGTGAACACCAGTTTCTACCAGCCAGGTGGCAGAGGCACTCGTGCTGTGACAGCTGCAGAGCCTGCCTTACATCTCCCTGCAAAGGTCAGAACAAATCAGCCGTGGGGGAAACCCAGGAAGTCATTCTCTAAAGGCTTTGCCTGCAGTCCAGGAATGGAAGCCCGGAGCAGGGCCCCTCTCCCGAGAGAGTACGGCCAGCCCAGACAAGGCTATTACGCAACACGTCACACAAGGATTCTCTCCATCGTGGAGCAGGTCCAGTTTCATTAGGCAAAGAGCTTGCTCCACGGGCACTACCAGTGAGGGGGGGAGACCAGGGTTGCCCTTCTTCTCAACCCTGGCTCCTCCTTATAATGTAAAGAGGTGAGTGAGTGCTGGTCTTCACGAGGCCCAATCCACACTGACAAAAACTTGATAAGCCAGGTAAAACTGGGTGAGAGATCCATTTTGAAAGCACCCAGAGGACAGTAAAAGAAAGCGCTATTACAGCTACACCTGTGGCCTAAATGATTCATAGAACTGTGTCCTCAGTGACCCAAATACAATGTTTGAGGGCACCTAGAAGCATTACAAGAGGAACTAGTGGGAGGTCACCACCAAGTTGAAATCCTCTGATCACATGAAGTCCTAGCCGGGGACTCACAGAGCGGAAGAAGAGAGCACGCCCAGCCACTCCAGCCATGGTTTGGGCTGATCTGATACATGCCAGCCCTGTGTAAACACACTTCAGCTCCCAAGGGAGTTCTCACCAGCTGGGGGTGGGGGGCCCACAGGAGGGACTGGCCACGCCCAGACTCCACACTCCCAGGCCTCAGTCTGTTTGGAACAGGAGAAGAGCCCCTGAACCTGAACTCAAAATGTAATAGAACTATTGCATACAAACATAAAATTTATACGCGAGCTTCTTTTACTTTCAGATTATCGGCAATTAATTACCTAGTAGTTACAATACTGTTTTTCTTTCCTATTTTCCTTTTGTTGTTGGAGGCTGTGAAGTCTCAGAGCTGGATTTTTCTATATTCCTTTGGCACATCTCTTGGAAGTGTCAAAACCCACATCCTGTGGCACTGACCCTAGCATCACCTGGGCTTACAGCTATTTCTCATGGGTACCCTTGGCTCAGCCACACACTGATATAATTACCAGGAACAGAGTGCGTGTGTGCAGAGGAGCGGATCTGGTTTTTCCTAGCCACTGCTATTTCCTCTGCCCAAAAGTCCAGGGCCCCCTCAGGAAAGATGTAAGCCAGCCAACTGGAAGACATCAAAGCACCCTCCATCTCCATGGCACATGTCATGTCACAGTTTGTTAGCATCTCCACTGGAGAAGGACACTTGTCAAGGTCACAGAGGGCCACCAGCTGTGCATTTACACACGTGTCTGCACACGCCAGCTGCTCTGTCCGGCTGCCATTACCAAGCCTGGCCTTCCCCATGGCCCAGTCACGCAATAGAGAATCTTTGGAGCTGGAGCTCACCTGGTCCACCTCACCCCCCTCCCCGGTGTCCCCCCCCCCCCGCAACCTAAACACAACAGACCCACGGAGGTTCAGTGGTCTGCCTGGGCATCTGCAGTCAGACAGCAGTTCCTGAACATCCCAGCCAGGCCAGCCTCTCAGATCCCAAGGTTTCTGGTTTTGCCTCAGTCCCTACTTTTTAACCTTTTCTTCCTTTATTCAGAGAACATCTATGAGTTTCCGCGTTTAGACAAATGAAAAGCATGAATCAAGAGAGGCTGTAATTATTCAGAGAAAAGTAACCTCCTTTCAAGTATCAGGAAAGATACACAATGGTATTTGGTATTTAGCAATGGTATTTGGTATTTAGCTTGCAACCACGTGTCCACATAAAACAACTCATTACGAGGGCCAACGTAATTCACTTACACGTTCTTATTACCCAAATAAGTCTCAGGAAATGGAGTGAACTTGCCAGCAGTGTGCCAGCTTTCATGCTCACACACAAACCCGCTGGCTGCCAAGGAACATGACGAGGTTTTCAAAGAAAAGTGACCACAGGCCATTTACAGTCTTCATTAGGAACAGGCACACTGCATCTTGGGAGGGGGGATGCTACGGCCCCATGACGGCAACAGCGGGGCTGCCCTCCAAAGTGGATTGTGACACAGAAGGACACTTTTTGTCTTGACTTCCCACTCGATCAGCAGGGACAGTGCCCCTTTTGGAACAACCATCTGGACCCCAAAACGTAAAACCAGCTCCCCAAAATTGCACATGCTTACATGGTGAGAATATACGGCAATGCCCAGAAGCGCAGAAAAGCTGCTCTTCCCCCTACATTTCTCTATATCACTTAGTAGTTACTGTGGGCTGGAACAGTTGGCTCATGTCAGTGGCTTAAGTGGCATGAAAGCCATTTTTCCGTTCATAAAATCATGTGGAAAGAGCTCTAATTAGATTTCTAGTACAAAACAGGTGTGCTTCTATGCAGTCTCAACACCTTTTATTCTATCTCACAGGAAGTCAAGTTTTAAATTAAATTTTAATGGGAGTTATCCAGGAAACCACCTCCTATTGGAAGGCTCCCAGACAAAGAAAGTAAATTGCTCAGGAAAGCAGCAGTGCAGGCAAATGTCAGCTGACTTAGGAGCTCTTCCATAAGCTTTACATCTGCTATGCAACTACTAACATCCTTAGGGAAAAAAAGCATTGGGCAAATACATTTGCTAGCCAGGAAGCTCCTTGAATAAGGACTCCATCCTATTCTCTTTGGTCCCACACAGTCTCTTACTCAAGTGGTATTTTATTAGTAAAGAAATAAATAATGTGGGGCATCTGGGTGGCTCAGTTGGTTAAGCACCAGACTTCAGGTCACAGTTCGTGGGTTCAAGCTCCATGTCGGATTCTGTGCTGACAGCCCAGAGCCTGGAACCTGCTTCAGATTCTGTGTCTCCCTCGCTCTCTGACCCTCCCCCACTCACACAATGTCTTTCTCTCTCCCTCTCTCAAACATAAACAAACATTTAAAAAATTTTTTAAAGAAATTAATAATGTGATTATCCTTTAAACACAATTGTCGAGCATCTACTCTGTCAAGTACTGGAGATACCAAGTGAGCAAGACAAGGTTCTCTGGTTTGACTCACATAGTTCCACTTTTTTAAAAAATTAAATATATGCAGAACAGGCCTCACAGTGCATCTTACACAAATTTCACCAAAAAAATAATAATAAATCAAGTAGGTGCAAGTGAACTCTGCTCCTTCCCATGGCTTTTTATGAGATGAATTCATAAGCCCCCTCTACTTCAGTAGATTGCTATTGGCTAAGCATTTCCAAGAGTCCAAGGGGGAAAAAAATTTAAGCAACAGTTCTTTAAAAAGCTAAAGGGAATGCATCACGTAACAGGTTTATCGTGACCAGCAGTTCAGACTACATTTCCTAAGGAGTTGAAGTAACACAGAATACTCTCAACAGTTAAGAGATTTCAACATAACTCACACTAGTAATAATGTGGAAATCTGCTCCTTAATCCCATCAGATACACTAAGGTCATTAATCCCTAGTCATGAAAACAGAATTCTCATCCACAGAGCAGCCCCTTCACTCTCTCCTGTCACTGACACATTCCCTTGCATTGGAATGTAGACTCCGGCACTATTGTCCTTGTCGCAGAGACAGGAAACCTAGGTACACAGCTGACTCACCAGAGATTCCATCCGGTGCTAGGGGGCTGGCACTGACCTCCCCTCTCTGTGTGCTTCCTGAGGAGAGGATGTCAGGGCTGAATTCAGGCTCAGCCACTTAGACCATCAACTGGATGAATTACCTGCCCCCCTGAGCCTTACTTGCTTCTTCTCTAAATAGGAATAGTAATGGCACCTACTTTGGACAGCCATTCCGAAGATTAAATCCAAACAATGCTACACAGAGCCTGATGCAGGCACTCAGTCACTACTCCCCTGGCTCATATTCCCGTCACCCTGTGTTCCATATATCATCCGGGAGATGGGAGTAGGTGAGCAAGCTGAAGACAGCTGCTATTTACAGACAACTTCATCAAGTAGATCAGCAACGTGACAACAGTTCTGCAAAAGTACCACACAAGAGCGTATCACAACCTGGCTGTCCAATTAACCCTGCCAAACCAGCTGTCAGATCAGTCCTTCTCCTGGGACTGGAGACCCAGCTCTGTATGAATGGAACTATTTAGCACATCCATGAGATAGTCACAGCACCCACGCCCTGCCCAACCATATTCTATACAAATACCAAAGCACTCGCACAGGCTACCGATGATTGGCAATCCTAGAATAAACCATATGTGGCAGACAGGATGATGGCCTCCATAAGGTGTCCGTGTCCTAATCCCCAGAACCAATAAATCTGTTAGGTTACAAGGCAAAGGGGAATGGAGGTTGCAGATAGCATTAAGGTTGCTTATCAGCTGACCTGAGAATAGGGAGATTAGGGGCGCCTGGGTGGTTCAGTTGGTTAAGCGTCCAACTCTTGATTTTGGCTCAGGTCATGATCTCATGGTTCATGACATAGAGCCCTGCGGTGGGGCTCTGCACTGATAACGCAGAGACTGCTTGGAATTCTCTCTCGCTCTCGCTCTCTCTCGCTCGCTCTTGCTCTCAAAAATAAATAAATATTTTTTAAAAAGCACAGGGAGATTATCCTGGATCATCCCAGTGGGCCAATGTAAACTCAGGGTCCTTAAAAGTGGAAGAGAAAATCAGAAGAGAGAACCAGAGAGAAGGCCGCAGAGAGAAGGATTCAGTCCGGTACTGCTAGCACTGAAAATACAGGAAGGGGCCGCAAGCCAAGGACAGCCTCTAAACACTGGGAAGGTCAAGGAAACATTCTCCCTTGGGAGTTCCAGGAGGAATGCAGCCTGCCAACATCTTCATTTTAGCACAGCAAGACACGTTGTGGACTTCTGACCTCTAGAACTGTAAGATAATAATTTACACTGTTTTAACCCACTCAGTTTGTGGTAATTTGGTGCAGCATCAATGGGAAACTAATGCACCATATTATTCAATCAAGATCTCTTGAGCAGAGATGACATAAACCCTTAGGGAGAGCATCTTTGCAGACATTCTCCTTTACCCGTGATGATTCTCGATCCTTCTGATCTTTGGGTTTTGGTTTGAAGCTGGTTACTTCTATTTATCTTACGGCTGTCTTCACTGACTATTCTTTTGAAAAGGGAGGAGATACGGTTATTGGGATCCTGGGATGATGTTGAGGAATGAAGTATAATGTCCAGACCTGCCTTATTGCAGCCCTTCAAAGACAGACAGACCTACCTTCCTTCCTTCCTTCCTTCCTTCCTTCCTTCCTTCCTTCCTTCCTTCCTTCCAGTCTCCATTCTTCCTTCCTTCTGTCCTCCTTTCCTCTTTTCCTTCCCTCCTTCTTCCTTCTTCCCTCCTTCCCTCTCCTCCCTTTCCTTCCTTCGCTTCCCTTACTCTCTTCCTTCCCTCCACCCCTCCTACCTTTTCTTCATATCTCCCCTTTCCTTCCCTCTTTCTTTCCTTTCTTCCTTCCTTCCTCTCAGCCTGCCTCCCTTCCATAAATAGCTATCAAGCACCTAATACATATGCTACATCTGCTAGGGGCAAGGGAATACAAGAATGAATAAATATTTCTCAATCCTTAACCAAAGAGCTCATTAAAGACTTATCATCCATCTAGAGCAGCAGTTTTCAAACTTTTTGCATCATTACCCCTAGCAACAAATGCATTTTACATCACAGTCTAAAACGTACACACACATACCCACCGAAACAAAATTTACAAAACAGTGCTTAACCTTACCAAAGGATATACACTCTATTTTCTATTCTATTCCATCCTATTCTATTGTATTCTATTCTAAATTCTGACTATCAACCTATTAAATTGCTTTCATGACCCCATAGTAGACTACACCTCTCAGTCCAGAAAACGGTGAACTGGAATGAAGTCTGGATATCGGTGCCTGGATGTTCATTATACAGATCCAAGAAGAGGCGTCCTCAGAAACTTCCTCAAGGCATTAGTCAACCCTAGACTGTTCTTTCCCCCTGCCTACCACCATCCACACAGGCTGAGATGACTCAGCCTCACATTTAGATTCTAGTCATTTTGATAATAACTGTCACCCACCTCTCCCCAACCCTCTCCCAAGCGTGCACGCACGCGCACACACAATCTCATCACCCCTGGAAGGGAAGGAATGAGAGGTACTGAACGTGGTAAACTGTGACTCACTGTTTCTGTCAACCAGGTACATGGCTATAAATGTCACTCAAGTGAGATCATCATGAGGGGCTCAGAGCCCTGAATAAAGCACCTGGAAAGCAAGGGCTGGGAGCTGAGGCATCTGACTGCTCAGACAGAACCAAGTAAGAGGAGACCCTACTTGAAAAGAAGCACCAGAAACACTTGAACAGAACAACTGTGCGACTAAGGACATGCTATGACTAACTCCAGTGGTCACCCAGCACACCCGGAAGGTTGCTAGCAAGCACGCAGGAGATCTGCTCTTGGCCCCCAGCAAGCCTGGGCTGAAGGACCAGCCGGGCAGGGCGGGGCCTCCTCCCCCTCTCCCTCGGGAGCCACAGCCACCAGCTGCAGAGGGCACACTGTAAGGAGCTGCCAAAGCAGTCACGGCACCCTTTCACGTGGGAGTGCCTGATTTGCAGAGACTTTTTTGTAAAAATGGGAAATTTCACCCTCAATTACTTGTCATTCCACCTAATGACACATACTAAAGCTTATCTTTTCACAGGCTAATTTTAGACTGATACCAGTTCACAGATCACTAGTTTAGAAAAACACCACCCTGCTTGGCAAATCCAGTCCACTCCCGGAAGCAGATTCCTATGACAGAAGAGCTGGCAAGACCAGAGGCCTTTCTTTATGCCATTATCCAGGACACGTGAAGCCTAGAGTCCCACCATGTATGGTCCTTAGCAGCCGCAGTCATAAACAGAATCCTGATTAAGAGATGTTTCCACATTCTAACGGAAGCGGGGGGGGCGGGGGGGGGGTCATTTCATATATTTCTGATTCTTACTCCTGCAAGATGAGCCCTGGCACGTGTGCTGTCTCTGAAGTACAATCCAAGGGAGCTCTCACTGTGGTACCTCAACACACATCCCCCCCCATGCCGGGGACCCCTGCCCTCATGTCCTTCGGCCAGCCCAGACCCTAGAGTTCCTCAGTGCTTTCTCTCTCACCTTTATCTTTGGCTTTCCAGCCTTCTGGTCCTGCACTTTCCCTGCTATATCTTCCGCCCTGAATGGATCAAGCCAGTCATCCCCGTCTACATGCCAATCCCAGTCTCCCAGGCCCTGCTGGGGAAAACCACAGAGCAGGGAGCAGACTCCCCCACACGTGAAAGGTGTCTAGTCCCAGAGGCTCAGGAATCCTGCCCCAGCCTTCTAGAAAGGTCCCCTTCCTATTTCACCGAGTAACATTTCTAAACCCTGAACTCTCAACCCTCCCATCTCTTCTCATTTGGCCTCTGACAACACCGAGAAGATCAAGGCCATTAGGGGAAAACGCCCTCAGCCACCTTTCCACCCCTCCTTTCTCCTTCTCCCCTGTCTCAGGTGGTCCCTTGTGTAAAGCTAATGCCACACACATTCTGTTCCATGTGCCCTCCCTTCCTTCCTGCAACTCCTCTCTCCAGTGATTGCTTTTCTCACTAATTTTTTTCTTTCTCTCCAGACTGTTCCCATATCTTCTCCTCCAGATAATGTCTTAATTTCTCCTGCCCTTGCATGGACAGGAAGTCTACAGCACATGCCACTACTTCCTACCTCATGATACCCAACTTCTAGTCATCAACCCACTCCAATGATGTCCCCACTTCCACAAAAATGCTCCTGTTCAAGGTACCAATGACCCCCAACTGCCAAACGCAGGAACCCATTTCCATCCTCTTCCCGCTCACCACCTCTATAAGATATGGCTCTAGTCTCTACTTCCTGCTTCTTGAAACTCCCTCTTCACCTGGTACCCAGGTCCCCATTCTTTCGTTTTCCATAAATGATTGCTAAATGAATGTCCCAAGCCAAATTCACCACTTTTTCCCTCAAACCTGCCCCCTATTTTGGAATCCCCATTCGATGAACGGCCCCATCAAATCACCCAGGAAGAGTAGGGCACCCCCTATGTCCCTTTCCCATCCCTCACCCCCTGCCTCCACTCAGGGGTCAAGCCATACAGCTTTTACCCCCACAGTGTCTCTTGTGTCCTTTCCCTACTTCCCAACCCCAGGACCATCACTTGATTCCAGGCTCTCATCATTTGAACATGAACTAGTGTGATGGCCTCCTTTACATCTTTTGGGACTTGTTGCAATGGCACCTCGCAATCTGACTTTGCCTGGCTCATTAGAGAGAAGCAGGGCACTAGGTGGGGAACCCATTCTGATCAAGGGATCAAGGCGCCTTCCATGGAAGAATGACTACTGAGAGGAGCTCAGATAGACAGTAGGGGTTGTCCAGGAAAAAAAATTTGGAGTGGGGTGGAAGGCGGAGCGATGAGCAGACAGAAGGCAAAGGTGTCCGGGTGCTAAGTGTGGGGGGGGCCCAGTGTGCTCTAGCAGCCAGGGTGGCTGGAGCCAGGAAGCAAGATGGAGGCTGGTGAGGACCAGAGGCCAGACCGCCCAGGACCTTGGGACACAGGTGAGAACAGTTTCCTCTTCAGAGCGATAAGAAGCAGGGAGTCACATGATCATGTCTTAAAAGATCTCTCTGTAAAAATGCTAATTAATAAAGCAGCGAGGCATACCTCCCTAACATGACAAAACAGATCTAACTCAACTGAAAACCTAGCATTTGTAATAAGAACTCTAAAAGCATTTCACTACTCAAGAACAAGACTACGTGCCCACTATTGTGGCCCTTTGAGGAGCTAGCTGGCCAACACACATGAGTGAGAGAAAGAAGTTAGACATTTAAAAGCCAGAAAGAGAGGCGCCTGGGTGGCTTAGTCAGTTAAGCATCCGACTTTCGCTTAGGTCATGATCTCGAGGTTCATGAGTTCGAGCCCCACGTCGGGCTCTGTGCTGACTGCCAGCTTGGAGCCTGGAGCCAATTTCAGAGTCTCTGTCTCCTTCTCTCTCTAACCCTCCCCTGTTCATGCTGTCTCTCTCTCTCTCTCTCTCTCTCTCTCTCTCTCTCTCCTAGAAATAAATTTACAAGAAAAAAAAACAAAAAACCAGAAAGAAAAAAAAAGAGGTAAAATTGCCACCATTTACAGTTGATATTCTCTTATTGCTAAAAACCCCAAGAGAATCCACGAAGAAACTATTCAAACCATAACAGAATTTACTACGATGGTTGGAGCAAATTCCTATGTAGAAATCAAGGAACTTGCTTGGATACAGACAATGATCACTTAAAAGAAGAAGTATTAGAAGAAAAGGCCTCCATTTATAAAAGGCACAGAGTGAAATTCTTAACAGTAGCAAGAATTGGACAAGAGCCAGAGGAAGAGGATTGAACCTGCAGAGGACACAGAGAAGTGCCTGAAAAATCTACGGTTAGGAAGATTCAACAACATAATGATGTCAGTTCTTCCCTAAATTCATCTATAAACATAATGCCATCCCAATTAAAATAATGGGATTTTTTTAAAAACTCAAAACAATCTTATTTTAGAGTTTCTACAAAAAGACCCCTCTTGCTATATACTGCGATGCACTGAAGAGTATAAGTGGATGGGGCTGGGAGGGTGGGCCCCCCAGTACAGTGGTCCCCAGTGAGAGCTCAGAGAGCTGGACCCAGGGCCTGGACTCAGATACATGCAGAGAAGAGCATGTATCTGAGAGATATTTACTTGTTAAAATTCATAAGACATGGCGACTGGCTGGTCGTGGCGGGTAACAGAGAGATCTCCAATGATCGCTCCCAGTTTCAGGTTTGTATATTTAATAATTAATCCAACCTCCTGGAAATGTATCTCCTCTTTCCTCAAATCACTGCTCATGTGGTGTTTCTGGGCCATGGGCCTAGCAGCAGATTTAGCAAGGCCCTCCAGAAAGCCTTGTTAACTAGCCTGTTTGTTCATAGCAAAGAGAAATACCAATTTCGCCTTCTGACTCTGTTAATTAGGTGTTTGGCATAGATCTTTGGTGGACAGAACAGTTTCAGATTCAGAAAGCCTGCTGACCCTTGTTCTTTTCCCTCTCTGTGCTTTTTTTCCCCCTTGTGACTTAAAACTGTGCTAGAAAAAAAATAGGGCAATGATTATGTTTGAGTTTGACCTGAGCAGACTCCATGTTTACTTAGCTGAGCCTGGGCAACATCCCCACAATAGCCTGACTTTCCTATTGAGCAAACAAACAAATCCTTCATGTTCAACAGGACCCCTCACCTCCACGGCCTGCCGTTTTGTCTGTGGCTGTTTCCCTCTGGGGTTTGCTTTATCTCCTGTTCAGAACTCCTTCCAACATATTTTCGAGCAGAACAAAGTGAGTTTAAATATGTCACACAGTGGTCGCCTCTCAAAACTCGACAGAAATGTTTTCAGTGAATGTGTTGTTTGATATGAAAAAGAAGGGTATTTGTTTTCAGTACAAGGCATGTGTGTGTGTTAAAACTTAGGTGAAATAAGCCAGTGCTTTGGGTAGAACCAGTTTAGACCCAGCTCACCTCCAAGATCTGCCAGGTCGGCGTTTCTGCAATGTCTACACTGAGCACTAATGAGATGCTTGGACCCGTGCTCTGGAACCTTCCCTGCACCAGGCTGCCTGGGGGGCTTATTCAGTGCAGATTCCGAGTCTGCAGGTCGAGGTTGGGACCTATGAACTCCTAGGTGATGCCTTCCTACGAACCCGCAGATGGCACTATGTATAACATGAGGTTATTTAGATGAGCTCAGGAACTTGCAAGCTACATTTCTCAAGAGCTAACCTGCAGATCGGGATGCATTCTCCTGACTTACAGAGACTTTGGCACCACCATATGTCAAAGAACCTAGACTTCAAATATCTGGAGGTCAGGATACCCCATCCCAATCTAATCCAGATGTTATATTTGAAAAAAAATTTATACCTAGAAAATCCTGCAATACTTCGTGAAGCCTCACCAATTTGTATTAAATAAAAGGGAAGCTTTAATTATGAGATTTAAAAAAATACAATTGGGTTTATTACTTTCGATTTCAAAACGTAAACAAGCTTCAGGAGTTTGAAAACTAGTTTGTTCTTTGAGGGGCACCTAGGTGGCTCAGTCAGTTAATTGATTTTGGCTCAGGTCATGATCTCAAAGTTTATGAGATTGAGCCCCTGCTTGGGATTCTCTCTCTCCTTCTTTCTTTGCCCTCCTCCCTCCCCTCCCCCAGCCCCCGTTACAAAATAAATGAATAAACATTTAAAAACAAAACCAAAAAACCATGCTTTTCAGTGAGCTTCATTTAACCCGTTTTTGAGATAGAAAAAATAAGGCCCAAAGCTACATGAAAAGTCAGTTAGAACTGAAGGTCAATGCCATATTCAGGACCTTATTAAAGTAAGGAATGTCAATTGCAATAAATTCTACCCACTCAAGTACCAGCTGCCTTGAGGGAAGGTATGTGTGTCTCCCGACAAACACATAATCTCACAGTCTAGTTGTCTAACCTTGGAAAACATTTTCTTTATCAACTGAAAAGTAGAATGCATACAAAAGAGTGCATTAACTGCTTTTTTTTAAAAAAGAGGGGAAGTAAAGTACACACATTTACGCTGTTTTTCCTGTAACTACGCAGATCAGAGCTCCACCAAACAAAAGGCTATCAGGGTAGTCATATTGTGAAAAGAGCTACTCTGTTTTGGAAGGAAATGTGCAAAATACAGAATAAAAACGTATAAAATAAAAATACAAAAACAGCACAGAATAGGTCTGTGCAAATGCTTTACACATACTACCTTTTCCTGATCCTTGTTATTAGGAATAGGGCTTACCCTGCCTGTCCTGATAATGTGGGGTGGGGGAACCTTAAAAACATGAGACATCTTTAAAATGTTTCATGTTTTCATTTTAAAATCATGAAATGAAAATGGAATTTATAATATACCCAAATATTAATGACCCATGAGAAATTTTCAGTTAACCTGGGTTTTATTAAGACTAGTAACCGTCCACTGACTACCTTCCCAGCATGCAATCTGAGCTAACCGCCTCCCTGGGTAATGCTGCACCAGATGATAAATGGGTTTAGCTACACAAGGGCAAACTGGTCCCCTTTAATGCATTTAAATCTGGGATGGATGCGGTGGAGGCAGAGAATCCAGAAATCAAGATGGAGGTTTTAAAAGTCTAGAATATTCACTGGACAGGTATGGGAAACATCTGGCATAGACAAAACACAGTTTTGGTTTTGGTTTGCTTTTGCTTCTCGGGTAATGGCTGGACCGATGTCATTTATCTTCACAACATGGAGCTTCCTGATATTTTGCCCTCCTTTCCCCTTCCTAAGCTATTGCTATCCCTTGAGTTAAGAAAACTGGATGAACCATATCTGGAGAGGAAACCTCCACATGCCTGAAAAATGCTCTTCCTACAAGGCTGCAGTGTGACTGCTGGAAAGGGCTCTGTGCTGGACCTGATGCACGGGTTCAAGTTCCTCCCGGTTTTCATCCGTTTCCTTACCTGCACAGTGGAAATCAACTACTGGCTCCCGAGAGTTGCCTTTATGAGGCCCTGAAGCCTAGAAGAGGTTCACTGAATGCTGAGTGAATGAACTCTCAGATGAGATAATTATGTCAAGCATATAACCCAAATGTTACTTATTATTATTCTTTTCATACTTTTCCATCAAGGCTCTCAAAGCACACAGTGCTCCAAAAATTCACAGTCCACTGAGCAGGCAGTTGCTTATACCTTGATGAAACTTTCAGACTCAAGTTTGTGGTATAAAGTCTTAATTTCTACCTTGGGCTCTGCAATTAAGAGCAGCAAAAACAGTAGGAAAACTGTAACGGTGGGTGTTTGGCACTAGGCATTTGTCACAACCCACAGACTTGTGCACCACGAATGGTGAACCCTAATATTCACTGCGGACTTTACTTAAAAATAATGCGTCAAGATAGGTAGGTCGGTTGATCAGTTCTAATAACCGTACCACACTACCATCAAGGCCAAGGATAAGAGGGGCCATCCCAGGAGGAAGGAGCCAGAAACATCACAGCTCCTGATCTTTGCCCACCTGGGAACCCACAGCCCCTAAGCAGAGAAATACCTGAACATCCGGCCTGTTCCAAGCCTGCTGCTCCACAAAATGGCCTCCGCATCCATGAGAACACTTTAGATTTAGCACAAGGACTACACCATGCATGACATTCTAGCATTTTAGTGTGCGGTTACTCAAATTCCTCAATAGTGCACTGTAGCAATCTCTTCACTGATGGCCTCCCAGCACCTCCACCTTGGACCATGCATGTGGGGGCTTCTCGAACTGACCGGCAAACAGATACCTGTTGAGTTCTTTGGCCACAGATCTCTTTGAAGGCATCTGGCAGTCCATTCGCTCGCTAACATGTTCCCGGTATACGGAACTGTTCTGTGCTGAGAGGTAGGGCAGGGGCGAGGAGAGCGGAGCTGGTTCTCTGTTGTTCACCGTGGAGTAAAAAGGCACACGCAATGTCACAAAGCACTGTAATCATTCAAAAGCCCCCTTCTGCCCTCAAGATGCGAACAGGTCTTGTCCCCCGTGGTTGCAGTCCCACAGGTTTTAAACCTCCCATTTCCCCTACTGCCTCGGTCATCCCTTCTAGACAAAGGGCACACACACCCGTGTCCCGCTTCATAAACATCGTAGCAAAAGCAAAGTGCAATAAACTCAGCCTACAGATAACTTCCTGAACAACTGGTCGATGCCCCTTCTTTCCCATTTATGCCTACAGAAGTGTAAACTGGTGCTACATCTCCATTAGGCAATTTGGAAATAAACTGGAAATTTTATTTTATTTTTTTTAAAGAAAGGCAGACTGCCACGTGCAGTGCCTTGTTTAGATGCATCTGGAGTCTTGGAAAATTACCTACCCTTCACTCTCCCACAAACGGACTTTGGGAGATTGTCTGGAGGTTCTGGCGGGAGAGCGCAGCTATGGCATACCCTTGACCCACGAACGGTCCTTCTCTACCAGGGAAGGCTGTCCTCTTCAACAGAGTGCCCAGCTTCAGGAGGGACACACGTGGAGCGGTGAGGGAGGAAGAACACCTGTCTAGCCAGCTGGATCAGCCGAATCAACCCTGGTGATCAGTGGGATGACAGACGTCACAGCCAGATCGCCCTCACAGCCTCAACTGCAAATTTTAAAGTTTAGCTTTAAAATTGCTAACCCAGTAACCCCATTTATGGGACTTTGTCTTTTTAGTAGGTATGAAAGTTGATCTCTCAACATACATTCCACTACTGGCCCGTGAGTGGTTTAAGAATGGGTTACAGGACACACCAGGGCATCTTCCGGGAAGGCCATCCAGAAAGCCATGCTCTCACTTCTCCCCTGGATGTTGTTAGGTCCGATGTATCCCCTGCAATTAGTGCAGCCAACCCAGGACCAGTGGCGAGTGAGTGCAAGGGAGGAAACGGGCTGTGACCTTGAGACCTCACTGAGCTCAGGAGCCAACACACCCTGAAGCCCGCCTGACCTTGGGCTTCTCCTTATATGATAAAGAGGCAATATGTCTTTATCATATAAGCCAATGCAAGTTATCATTCTCTGTAACTTGCAGCTGAAGCCATCTTATACAATCCTACAGATAAAGTCACACATTTGTGCCAACATGCATGTACAAGAATGTTTACTGCCACCTAGGTAAAAATAGCTAAAACCTGGAAACCTAAAAGTCCACCCTGGCTAAGGAAATTAGGGCCCATTCATATTATGCAATACTGTGCAGCCTCTAAAAGAGAGGGGCTCTGCATGTGGTGATATGTGAAGGTAGCCAAGGCATTTGATTAGTTGACAAAAACAAGGTACAGAATGGTGTACGTGGCATGATCTCATTTGCATAAAATATATACATACATACATACGTATATATGTGTGTATATATGCATGCATACACACATACTTACATAGAGGTTTCTGGAAGGACACTATAAAACTAGTAATGGTTGGGGCACCTGGGTGGCTCAGTCGGTAAGCATCCGACTCTCTGATTTCGGCTCAGGTCACGATCTCACAGTTCGTGGGATTGAGCCGCTCATGGGGCTCTGTGCCGACAGCTCGGAGCCTACTTAGGATTCTCTCTCTCCCTCTCTCTCTCTGCCCCTCCACTGCTCGCTCACTCTCTCTCAGAAATCAATAAATAAACTTTTAAAAAGACTGGTAATGGTTACAAGTGAGGGCTGAGCAGCAAACAGGAGGTATGCTAGTTTGTACTTAATAGCCTCTGTGCTGTTGGAATTTTTAGCACAGCATGAATTATGCTTATAATTTCTTAAATCAAGATGAAAGATACTTTCAAAAAGACCAAAAACCTCAATTAGACAAATCACAGAAATTCAAATGGAAAATGTACATATAAAAAAACGACTGCCTGGAAATTCATCCAAACCAGACTTTACATAAGACTTGAAGATTAGCCACAGAAAAATGTTAGCTTTTTAGCCCTCTTGCCCATTATAACCTTCTAATCTTTCTAGCTACTGGCTGTCAGTTTGAATTAGGGAACTACGAACTCGTTTTCATATAGCCAAACCACAATAAACTTAAAAGCTATATGTACTCCAAAGCCATTACAACTCTTCCCAGTGATCCGCACCTCTGTGGGCCTCCATAAAACCAGACTTACTGCAGATCAGGAGAATTTCTCCCATCTCCGTTGACACTATACCCAGTCTCCAAAGTTTGATTCCATGCCTTCCCTGGGGCATCGCCTCCTTCCCAGGGCCAGCACCCCCTCCCCCCAGAGCATCCCTATTTCAGCTCTCTCCAATACTGACCACATTGTTCACTGATCTGCACCTCCATCCCCCTCCACTGTCCCCACACCGGGCCACTGGGGGCCAGCACTGCTTTGTGCCCTGTGGTGTCCCTGGAACGTGGCACAGCGTGTGGCATTTTGGAGAGAGAGAAATCTGTAACGGGATTCTGATACTTACTGCCCCTCACAAGTCCGAGTGACCTTGGACAAGCTCCTGTGTCACTCTGACCCAGGTGTCCACATTTACCAAATGGAGGTAATCCTACATTGTTTATAGCCGGTCCCAGTGGAGGTGGTAGTAAAAGTCGTAATTATGATAATAATAGATGCTCAATGAATAAATCAGTCTGAATAGTCCTGTCACCCGGTACAGCTGCCTTGCCCAGTGGTACCACCATAGAAATACATACTTCACTCTGAAGAAGCTTTTTTAAATTTTTTTTAAAATGTTTTAATTATTTCTGAGAGAAAGAGAGGAAGCGTGAGCAGGGGAGGGTCAGAGAGAGAGGGAGATACAGAATCCGAAGCAGGCTCCAGGCTCTGAGCTGGCTGTCAGCACAGAGCCCGACACAGGGCGCCAACCCACAAACCGTGAGATCATGACCTGAGCCGAAGTCGGACACTTAACCAACTGAGTCACCCAGGCGTCCCTGAAGAAGCTTTAAACAAATGGTCCTGCGGGCGCCTGGGTGGCTCAGTTGGTTGGGCGTCCGACTTCGGCTCAGGTCATGTCTCACGGTTTGTGGTTTGAGCCCGTGTCGGGCTCTGTGCTGTGCTCAGAGCCTGGAGCCTGTTTCAGATTCTGTGTCTCCCTCTCTCTGACCCTCCCCTGTTCATGCTCTCTCTCTCTCAGAAATAAATAAAACATTAAAAAAAGGTTTTTTTTAATAAATAAACAAATGGTCGTGGCCACGTGAGAGGCAGAGGACCTAGGGCCCACCCTTGCTGCAGGTCCCACCTTCCGCATAACACACTGGCTCGCCCACGTGGACCGCCCATGGAGTTCTAGTCTCCACCCCCTGGAACAGCACGACTTCTGAGGCCCCGGGGGTGTGCAGAGGGAAGAAGGGCAAATGCAGGGAGGCCCGAGTTCTCTGGACAGCGCATCCCACACTGCATGTGGCTCAGAACAGGTTTGCTTCTCCTTTCATCAGGTTTATCATCAAGATCCTAGTTAGCTTCCCTAGCAATCGTCAGAGAGCCGTGCCTGGGCCTTGAAGCAGCTCACTGGAAAGCTCCTTCCTCCAAACCCTTCCGCTCGCCTATCACACCATCTCTTGTTCCGACTGCAATTATTTAGCTTATAGGACCTTTGAAAATAGAAGGAACGATCCTGAAAACTCTTCTTGGGTCCTTCTGGATCAATGATTTCCATACCAGAAAAGGCAGGCAAGTGCTGTACTGATATACAAGAGTGACCTACTTTTAAGGCTTTATATAGGTTCACTGTGCGAAGCGCTGACCTGACTCCTCACAGTACCTTTGACTGATCCAAGAAAAATAAACAGTTCTGAAAAATTGAAAACGTGTGCCTAAATATACACAAAGGAAAAACCCTCCCAAGGAAACAAGACTGTTTTTAATGTTAAAGAGGGGAAGGGATTTGGGAAGAATGAAAAGCAAGAGCAAAATGCACTTCCTTTTCACCGCAGGGTCATCCGCTCCTGCGGCGGGGGTCCGCCACCCCCCCCCACACACACACACGCACCCTGTAGTCTCAGCCTCTGCACCCACAGCTGGGTGGCTCACAAACTCACAGATGCAGGCTCCCTGGGGACCAGAACTGCCTCCCAGCCTGGCGCCAGCATCTCAAACGTTGAGCAAGAGAGTACGTTGTCTTGGTAATTTTTCAGGAGAGAGAACTAGACCTCCCTTGGAGTTCTTTCTGCTACCAAATTTTCTTTTTAATCAAAATGGAAAATATTTTGAACTGAAAAGTGAAAATGTGACATCTTCAAGCATATGCACACAGAGTGATGTTAACAAAATGGCACACAGGAGGCCCCACATCTATCCTCGCACAAAGGCGGACAATTGCACAGCTGTCCATGAATAAAACAGCCCTGGGCGAGCTCTGGGTCCTCTTAAATTTCAGCAACACAGGAAACAAAAAACAAAACAAAACAAAAAACCAAAACCCAAAAAACACCTGAGAATAACTGCGTAGGAAGACAAGGAAATGCAGCTGCCTTTGTGGCTCCATTTCCCCCTGGGCGGACATCGCTCCGAGCCACAGGCAAGTCTCCCATTTGGGCCCCCCCACCAGGGACGGGTGTCACCAACTTTTAACCTATCCTAAAGCACAGCTGATTTTTAAAATTGGACATCATATTTCTGAGTTCTTTTCTAATAAGCTTTTCTCTCATGAAATGTATCGCTAAAAGTCCTAATATTACCCAATTACCATTTTTTATTCAATATGCATGTTGGATGGTTCTGTTCACTCTTTCTATAACGCTACCCTATTCTTCCTGCCTCCATCAATTCATCTGAGCACAGTGATTTTTTTTTTAGTGCTTTCCTATCCCTTGCAAAGCTCTTTGATAAACTGGCCATAAAGACAGTAGCAATGAATTGCTACGATAGCATCGCTTACCAACATTACTTAAAGCTATCTAGAGCCTACCAGAGACCAGAACACAGAAGAACTTTAAAAATATATAAAAGTAGTAATTCACTGAAGGGTATACTCATTGAAGATCTTGATGAGTCCAAAGTATTACTGGCATCATTTAGATAGTAATGGGGCCAGCCTTGCACCCCACCTTCTCTGCCAACACCATGCTATTATCCTATGTAATTTGGCCTGTAGGTCCTTGAATTCCCGTAAGATTTTAGTGTTATACCTAGAGAACCAAACAAAAGTATAAGAGAGATGGAAAACCAATAGAATAGTATCAAAACATCCAGAACACATGTAGTTCTGATAGGAAGAATGAAAAGAATTCAGGACTCGGGTCAGGCAGTTCAGAGATTTGTGAACAAGCTGCAAACTTGAACCAGAGGGTGCGGAACAGAGTCTTCCCAAATAGGACGTTAAAAATGGAAAGAAGTTAATAAGGAAGCCTGGAAAAAATTAATTTTAGGGGTAGTTGAAATATGGTAATAAATATTTGTTTAAAACAAAAACAAACAAACAAACAAAATGGAAAGAAGTTGGGGAAGAATTTCATAAGGCTGTCACTTGAACTCGAGAAGAACCACCACCAACTGAATGGTATGGATGCTGAGTATTCTCTGATATCACGGAGTGTGTAAATGGCTCTACGTGTAAATGGCTTATGTACAATCATCCTCACACATATAGCCCATGAGCCTCTCAGCCTGGACAGAAATCTCAGGATCCAAACACAGCCCAGCCAAGCCGGTCAGCATCTCACTGTCCTATATTGTCCTCTGGAGCCTTAAACTACTGCTTTAGCACTTCCCAGGGGATTCCCCACCTCCCCAGCCAAGCAGGAAGCAATGCAAAATACCCATCTGGGTTTTCATTTCAAAGGTAGGAGGGGAAGAATTGGCTTGAGAACGGGCTCCAGCAACCAAAGATGCCAGCCAGCCTAATTTTGGAGATTCTCAGATCGTCCGGGCTGGAGGAGAGCTTAGCGGTCTACTCAGCAATTTTTACAGATGAAGAAAGTAAAGCCCAGAGAGGGAAGGGGAGCTGGCCAAAGGCACACAGCAGCCGAGCTAGAATTAGAGCCCAGTGCTCTCTCCATAAACCTATGATGCTTTCATATGACCGAGTGTCTAAATTTACTCTGGATTTTACTCTCGGAGAAACAGGCAAAACGCCCAGAGCTCCATGCCCAGTGCCTGCTGTCCGACTTCTCAAATAAACTTTACGCTTTCTCCCTTTCTTGTGAAAGAAAAGCAAGACACACAGCTCAAAGTCCTGTCATGTTGACAAGCCCAGGTCTTCGGTTCTTTTTTTTTTTTTTTCTTTCTGTCCATGGGTCCTGTTCCCATGCTTTTTTTTTAACAAATAGTTTATTGTCAAATTAGTTTCCACGTAACACCCAGTGCTCATCCCCACAAGTGTCCTCCTCCATGCCCATCCCTCCTCCCCCCCACATCCATCAGTCCTCAGTTTTTGTCAGCATTCAAGAGTCTCTCATGGTTTGCCTCTCTCCCTTTCCTGCCCCTTCTTCTCCCCCTTGTTCCTCCATCAAGTTCCTCCTAATCCTCCTATACGTGCAAACATGATATTTGTCCTTCTCTGCCTGACTTATTTCGCTCAGCATAACACCCTCAAGGTCCATCCATGTTGCTACACATGGCCAGATGTCATTCTTTCTCATTGCCATGTAGTATTCCATGGTATAGATTAACCACATCTTCTTGATCCAATCATCTGCTGATGGACACTTAGGCTCTTTCCATGTTTTGGCTATTGTGGAGAGTGCTGCTATGAACATTGGGGTCCATGTGCCCCTATGCATCAGCACTTCTGTATCCCTTGGGTAAATTCCTAGCAGTGCTGTTGCTAGGTCCTAGGGGAGTTCTATTGTTAGTTTCCTGAGGAACCTCCACACTGTTTTCCAGAGGGGCTGCACCAGTTTATATTATACGCCCGTTTCTCCACATCCTCGCCAGCATCTAGAGTTCTCTGATTTGCTCATTTTAGCCACTCTGACTGGCGTGAGGTGGTATCTCAGTGTGGTTTTGATTTATATTTCGGCTCTTGAAAATCAATGGGCCAATCAAGGTAGTTGGCAGTTTCTATCACAGGTGATGACTTTTCCTCATGCAATCAAACCAGCCCAGGCGAACAAGAGTACAGCCTCAGTTTCCACAAAGAAGACCCTTGCCAATGGCAGCTGATGGTTCCGGTTGCCACAATGTGCAGAACGTGCAGAAAATTCATTCCCAGTAGAAGATTCCCACAGTTGTGAGGGAAATCCAGCCTCTGCCCCAGGTACATTTAAAGCTCACCAGGGACCCCTCCTGCCGGCTCTGCTGGTGGGGAAACCAGGCTGATGGGCAGAAGGGTAACTGGCTGGGAATGGATGTTTGTTGTTGATCATCTGAAATGGTCGAACACATTCCTTTTTTTCCTCCTCTTTCTCATGTCCTACTTCCTTGCTAAACAGTGTTAGCATTTAGTGTTTAAGGATAATAGCAATGGAGTTTAATTTTGTCTAATGCATCATCATCAAGGTTAATGCTTCAGGAAATACTGTTTATCTATGGAAGTCCCCGAAAAAGCCCGGGAAGTTTTCCTCATATGCAGTGGGGTCTGTGGTACTAAATGTGAAACACTGATCTCATTACCCAGGCCGATATCCAGAGGGCTCAAATCAGAACACTGGAGATATGAAGTAAACCTTTGGACCACGGTCAGCTACATTCTGGACTTCCATATTTAGAACGTACCTTCCCCCAGACTCCCCCACAGGCCACATGGAGAAGGGTCCCCCATCCCAAGCCCCCCACCTGTGGGTCCCACCCCTCCTGCCTTCTCAGGAACCCTACCTTGTCAAATAAACTGACTTTCCCTTAGCATCACCCAAAGCCTTGTAGATTTACTTAGGTGTCTACCACTTTAAAGAAAAGGGCCTCCCAGCCTCTTACTCACCTTCTAGCTGCTGACCTGTTGCTATTCCTTCCTTCATGGTCAAACTTTTAAAGAGTTTGTTACTTCCCGGCTGCCACTCATTCCTCAACTCACTCCAATGTGGTGCCCTTACCACAACAGCCCCTGTCGAGGTCACCAATGACCTCCATGTCACCGAGTCCAGCAGTCTTCTTTAGTGACAGCATTCCATTCTGTCAACCACTGCCCTCGAAACAGTCCCTTCCCTTATCTGCGCCCCACCAGCAGCCCCTCTGTACCTGCCTCCTCCCTCTCGGCCACTTCTCAGGGCCTGCGACAGCCTCCTCTGCCCAGCCCCTACATGTCCCCCGAGGCCTCTCCTTCATTATAAACTCTCTCCTTAGATGTAATGCCTACCTGTAATATACAGATAACTCACAAGGTCAGAGAGAGGCACCTTGAACTCAACAAGTCCAAGCAAGTCCTCACTGGTTCTCTTTCCTCCCCCTTCCCCCATCTACCCTTTCAATGATACAAACTGAGAACCCGGGAGTCATCCATGACCCCTCCCTGCCTTCATCTCCTGCCTGATACCAGCCTAGTCACTGCCAGCTGCATCTTCTCTGTAGCGTCTCACCCTGCCCACCTCTCACCGTCTCTGCCTCCACACCTGCTCCATGCACAACTGGATTTTCCTCAACAGGCTCCTAATTCTACCCGCCCCTGCCCTGCCCCCTCTAACCACCTCTCCACCCTTAATCCAGAGTTACCATCTGTCTGCCGCCTACCTAAAAGGCCTGCTCGACCACCTTATTATTTTCTTTTAACATTTATTTATTTTGGGGAGAGCGCAAGGGGGGTAGGGGCAGAGAGCGGGGACAGAGGATCCGAAGTGGGCTCCGGGCTGACAGGCTGACAGCAGTGAGCCCGATGCAGGGCTTGAACTCATGAATCAGGAGATCATGACCTGAGCCGACGCAGATGCCAAAGTGACTAAGCCAGCCAGGTGCACCTCAACCACCTTCTTTCAGAGCTACCAGGAGAGTCCTCCCCTCCTTTCCAACTGTGCCTACTTAATCCCTCCTCACTCTTTAGACCTCAGCTCCCTGGGGAGGCCTGCCCTGGCCCGTCTCCCACAGGCAGATGGGAGAGCCTCACTACACTCTCCTAACACTGTACACTTGGCTTTTATTAGAGTTCTTCACAGCTCTACTTTTCCATTTTCTTGTGTGATTTTTGGTTAATATCTTCACCCATCGCCAGTCCTGTGCACTTCCCACACCTCCTCCGGCATGGAGGACAATGGACGGAGGAAAACCTCACCTGCGGCCTTTAGGAATCCATCTCCATGTGTGTGCACATTGGAGGCCATGGCTCCTAGAGGGCCACCTAGTCAATGACTGAACGCAACAAAAATGCTAAGACAGACCCTCTGGTTTTGTCTCAGGGACTCTGGCTTTGTCCTCTGACTTTGACTCTGGGACTCCCAATAGCTTTGACGAACAAATTTCCCTAGACTACACGGATGCTTCCACACAAACTTCTCTCCCTCTCACCTTCACCAGGGCTCAGACCTGCATGGTCCAAAGGCCCTCTCCAAGTTTCCAGCTTCCTCTGCATTCTCTTCCCTATCAGGGCATTTCCCCTAATAAAATCTTCGCACATCTGATCCCACTGAATCCGTTTCTCCAAAGACCCAAACTCACAAAACCCTCAAACTACAAGCCTCATCAGTGCAGTGACCTTATCTGTTTTGGTTCCTAGTCAATTTCCAATACCTAATGAAGTAATACCGAATGCAGATTCGTGGGATAAATGAATGAATCAATTAATAAGGAACCTAGAAGGAACCTAAAAGGAACCTAGAAGACAGACATCCAAAATCTCTTCTCGGTTTTATGCCCCCTTTACTTAGTGCCACTTGTATCTATATCAAATATGGAGTACATTCTCCAGGCAGTCACTGAGTTAGGGCACATTCCCAAGTAACCATCAGGAAGTCACAGTGCAGCCTAACCCGCTGGTCACACTGCAACACGACGGATGAGTTAACTTCTATGAAGAGTAAAGAAGTACAGAAAGAAACGCGCTGGAGAACCCCTGTGGTGTCATTCCCCACTGCCGGCGCCTGCTTGCCTTTCTGGAGAGGAAGGAACACGGTGGCATTTAATGGACAGAAAACCTATAACCCAAAGCAAGACTGAGACACAGTCACTGGTGGAGCCCTGAGTACAGGGACAAAATTTCTGGAGAAAGCAAAGAATAATTTGTGGGTAGAGAAGAGTTTTGAGGCTCCATGGAGACATGCTTTAGACAGAAAAAGACATTTTAGAAAATGCAGTGTAGAAAGCTTTTCAGCACCCACACATCCTTCCCACTAAGTATCTGAATGTGAGAAATTTTTGGCTGCCTTCTGATTTAAAAAGATGCTCTAAAAGAGAGATACCTAAAAAAGAAAAAGAAAATCATCATCCTGAAAGAGCACTGTCTGTTGCTTCAGGTAATTTTAAAACTACGAAATAAGAAATTCCCCTTCCTGAGGCAAATTGTCTATGGCAGTGACATCACAGCACTCAATGAATGGCGGTAAAACAGAATCAGAGAAAGTGTGGGCACCCATTAGATGCCAAATGAAATGAGGAGATGAAGAGACGCGCTGTTCATCAGCTTTCTCAATACATATAGATCTCTAGTGGCATGTCATGAGCAAAACTGTGGTATTTTAGAGATCTGTACTCCACCTGTCTGAGGTGCTAAAGATGAAGTCTTGACCTGACAGGCAGAGAGACCAGGAGAATCATCTCCTCCATCATGTCCCACGTACCCGCTGTATCTACAAATATTTTTAATTTTTTTAATGTTTTATTTATTTCTGAGAGAGAGACAGCGTGAGCAGGGGAGGGTCAGAGAGAGAGGGAGACACAGAATTGGAAGCAGGCTCCAGGCTCTGAGCTAGCTGTCAGCACAGAGCCTGACGTGGGGCTGGAACCCACGAACCGTGAGATCGTGACCTGAGCCGAAGTCAGACACTTAACCAACTGAGCCACCCGGGTGCCCCTATTTCTACAAATATTTAATGATTCGTCAGTATAGATACTGGGCTCCATTCTCAGCATTTGAAAGGGCTTATCTCTCCCTCACTCAGTGTTACCTCGCCTTCCAAGGTTGTACTTCTCAAGCCCACTTCCACCTGTCATTCAGAAGTATGAACTAACCACCTTTCGCTTTGGTGACAACCCCAAATAGTTTAACCCTGCTGGCTCTCTCAAACACATATTTTTGAAAGCTGTTATATCTGTAGCCCTTTTTCTTCCCAATCGATGTTATTTCTCAAGTCTTTATACATACAGGTGCTCTCCTTGCAAGCTATTCGCAGAACGTCATGTGTGAGACGTGACGTGCTGTCATGCTCAGACTCTGAGCTGTGGGTCTCATCGGACGCCCCCCTCCCCCGAGGCGCTGCAGTGATCTCCATTCTCCACTTTACCACAGTCACTGCGGCTGCATCAGCATTTCCACCTGAACCTCCAGGCCGAGGGATTCCCATTCCAAACGGTGTTTCATCTCCGTCACTGATAAATACCCAACAGGCTTCAGAGCCAAGGCCAACCCTCCTGCGCCCTCCCCAGCGCCACACAAGCCCCCACAGGCACCAGTTGCGCACACATCCAAAGACAGTTTCTACCAGCGCTTGTGTGTCACAGGCATTCAGAAAGTTCTAACTTTTTATTTTGAAGTCGTTATGGACTCAAAAAAAAAAGTTGTAAAAACAATGCAGAGAGTGTTCAACCTTTTCACTTCTCTCTTCTTTCCTTTTATTTTCTTAATCTTCTCTGCACAGATCTCATTTTCTGTGTAGACTGTACCCATCGTTCAACCTGTGCCAATAGTAACACCACGTAAAACTAAAAGAAGCCATTTGGGACGGCGCGATGAGCTAACCCACTGGCCTTACATCGTACCGGTTTCTGCATGCATGCCTTTATTTGATGCATCTGCATATAACTTTATGGCATTTTATCACATACAGGATTAACCAAGATACAGAACTGCCCAGCAGCACAAGAAACCACTGGTACTACTATTCTGGTCACGCCCTCCCTCCAGGTCCTTAACCCCAGGCAACCAGGGTCTGGTCTCCATCTCTACAATGTTGCCATTTTAAGAATCTTCCATAGTAGGGACACCTGGACCACTCAGTCAGTTAAGCATCTGACTTCGGCTCAGGTCATGATCTCGCAGTTCATGAGTTCGAGCCCTGCATTGGGCACTGCACTGACAGTGCAGAGGCTACTTGGGATTCTGTCTCTTTCTCTCTTCTCTCAAAATAAATAAATACACTTAAAAAAAAAAAAAGGAACCTTACATATTAAATGGCATCCTCCAGTATATAATCTTTGGAAATTGGCTTTTTTCACTCTTTGCCAGCTTTCAACAAACAGCATCTCCTGAACTTTATCACCCTCCCACCATCCAACCCAAGCCCGGGATTCTGATTCACTACATCTAAGTTAGGACCCCAAAGATGAGCTTTCAAAAAGCTTCCCAGGGACTCCTTATCAACTGTAGTGGACAGGCCACTGGCCTGTGCCCTTACAGCCAATTGATGACCGATGTGTTAAAGATGGAATCAAACACCTTGTTCAAAGCAGGTAACAGTAGAGCTGTTACTCTTCAATCTGCATACCCCACAGGCTTCTAGGAGAACCGGGTTAGCCCGACACAACAACATCCTCACAAAGTTGCATTAACTCTTACTTCATAGCCTGTTCTTTCTAAGGCGCCTGAGAATTGAGTGTGTGATGAGTTATCTCCTTGCTTTTTTTTCAACACTAGTGCTGGCTTAAAGATCTGGGAGCTTTTGTACTTAAATTCTTGTTGTTGTTTTTTTCAAGCAGAATACACTATACCCAATCCAGTCAATTTCAGCGGACAGGTACCCCCTCTGCCCATCCAGCCCTGAAATGACGTGGCACTTTCTACCCTTCTTTGCTTTCCCATCTTCAGGTGAAGGTGGTGACGAAATAAGTACGACACATTTCCTGGCTGCAGTCTGGCTGACCTTTGGGATGTAGCATGACACTCGACAGACTTGAGAAACATTCCAGTGGGCGCGGGCAGGCTCCTGGGCACAAGCAGAAGCCACCGTGAAGGGCCCCTGGGAAGCACTAACCAGCCAGCGCCACTCTGACAGGTGCTAGAACACCCCCCAGAGCAGCTGCCGAGCAGGGCCGAGGGGAAGAAAAGGAAGGAGCACCACACTCAGCTCCCTGAACGATGGAGCTCTGTGCGGACAGAGGCGGGCTGTTTCGTTCCCCGCTAGACTCTACTGCTTGACTCACTGGTGCGCAATGCGAACCTATTAAGGGAGCACCCCAGCCCCAGGTCGAACACCTCCCCAGAAGAGAACAGGTCCCCTTGGAGAACACTGCCTGCCCTGCTCCTACAGAAAGTAGCCAGAGGGAGCAGAGCTCACTGTGTGAGCCATGATGGGGCTGGGGTGGGGGGGGTGAGGAAGGGGGAGACGGATATCCAGCTGCTTGCTCGCCTCTGGAAGGCGGGTCCAATCAGAGCTTCCAGAACCAAATACCTGATGAAGGGTCACATCAATGACACAGAGCTCCCAACCCCCACGCCCCACCCAGCCCGGCCTCAGATGGTGACCCCGCACCCTCCGTGTGGATTCAACACACCAGGGGACACAGAGGCAGAGAGTGCTAGCTGTTCCTCAAAACTGCTCGCCTCCTCTTGCGTAGTAACAGAAGGTTAATGGGGCATGCGGAAGTGCAGAGCAGAGTCATTTCCCAATTGCCTTTGCAGCGAGGTGGGACCATGCCTGGCAAACGGGATGCAGGTGGAATGCTGTGCATCCCTCGCAAGGAGGCAGCCGGGGCTCCTTTCTGCCCCTTCTCTCTCTTCCACCCTCGTGCCTGGAGCCCCGACGCAGGAGCCAGCACTCGCGTTGCCACCGTGATCACAAGCACAAGAGGAAGGCAAGGGTGAGCAGGGAGAAGCCTGGCTCTCTGAGGACCTTGTGGGACAAAGCCAGCGTGCCAGCCTGCACTGCCAAACTCTGACATTGCCTGTGGGAGTAACACAAACTCTAGTCTTGATTAAGCCGCTGTTATTTGGGGGGTTTCTATTACCCACAACAAACCTAATCCTTCCTGAAACTGACGTCTCAAAACAGACCTATACCCCCGCACAGCACATCCGGCCAACAACATGACTTCATAAAGATCTGTCACCATTACTCCATCTGACTCCTTCTCGGGCCTATTTCTACACTTGACCTTTATCATTTCTCAAACAAAGAGTTTCACATTTCCTAGCAACATGACAGTACTTCCAGGAGAATAGAGGACTCACGTAAAAACAACCTGCTCTGATTATTTGATCCCTGAGAAGCAAACGATGAGTTTACTTAGCCAACCCAAGTTTATTTAGCGCTCAGTTCACACGTCATCCTGATCAACCCTGAAATAAATATGGACGTGGGGACAGGCAAACAAGTGCCTGTCCCCATAAAACTGTAATTACATGAACACTTAGGCACCTGCTTTTGCCTTTCTCAAAGGTGAGGGCACACCAGTTTCATCATAATCATGTGGCCAAAGCACCAACAGTAACTTTCAAAGGAGTCTACCTTTCTTTTGCTTTTACTTTAGGGCTGAGACAGCCACCCTGTCTTCTCAGATGAAAACTGACGTGGTCTGGGCAGTGTAAAACAACTATTTGAGGAATTGAATTTCACGATGGGAAGAACATTAAGAGTTAATTTTCCTTACAGGATATTTCCGGAAAGTCTTCCATCCAGTCAATTTTGGCTTAAGGAAGGCAGAACCTGGGAAGAATATAAAATGGCTGGCCCTTTAGCCAAATGGTGCCTATAAGGCAAAGGGCTCTCTATCCAGAGACCACTCTGGGCTGTTGCATGTACACACAGCCAGTATAGGGCAGGAGAAGGCAAGGCACCACCCGGAGGGGTGAGGGGTAGGAGGCCGGCCGGTTCAGGGCGGCTCAGACATGTGGAGCTAGCAGGCTGGGCTGGGGGTGGGGGAAGGGGCTGAGGTTCACGAGGGTTGAAAACAGCTCTGCAGCCCTGCAACCGACCTGAGTTCACATCTTTGTGGGGTAGGTGCCCACCCTGAGCCACCAGAGCTGCCTACATTGTAGGGCCACGTGTTATAAAGCCTAATGATAGATACCAAATTCCTGGCCCATAATGGGTGCACATTGCATTTACGGAAATACTATTCTATACCCAAGGCATTGCTAATCCAAGGTTGAGAACGGCACTGCTACAGTTGAAAAGCCAATACACACATCAACACCTAATATCCCAATATCTGACAAACAGGACTCTCACTGCTTTCTCCCTGCCTCCTTTTTTGAATGGCAGACAGGCACAGGCTCTTCTGCACTTCAGGGAGTTAGCTTGGTGGGGACTCAGCATTGCCAGAGAAATGGAGAGAGAAAAGGACTAGAAAAATATGAAGCAGGGCTACATGTTCAGTTGCACAGTTTGTGCACTGAACCAGGGCATTACAATTAAGGGGCACTATTCTCCTTGTAGACAACATGGAATTATGTCTTTATTTCAATAATTTCCAACACAGAGAAATGTCTTTGTTTTAATAAAAATATTTACATGATGACAATTATCTGACAGCTGGAGATAAACTATCTTGAAGAAGGAATGACTCTCCCAAATCTACACAAAGGTGACATTTAAGCGAGTGATGGGGCAATCAGGAGTCTGCTGGGGGCCCCCTGGCTTGCAGAGATATTCCTTCTGAGTCTGGCAATGTGTCCTCTCCTAACTCCGCAGGCCAAATTCCATCTAATCCTTGGAGCAAAATTTTTCTGAAATCATATTCCACCAAAGGCGTATTAATTGAATGTCCTAGACTGTCACCTTCATAAACTCAACATGATAACTATGACCCCACTTAGAGCAATCACTGGAGCAGGAAGGGCCAGACAGATGCATGGGTCCCTTTGATTTTGGAACCTTTTCAACCGTCTTTCTCCTCCCTGTGCCCCCTCTCGGTGCCCTTCCCTGCTGGATCGTAGTCTCTGCACCCTCCCGCACCGTCCCCAAACACAGCTTCCCGTTTAAAGCCTCAGGCCTGGTCAGAGAGTGATAAGCTAATGCACACTCTGGAGCTGGTGTGATACAAACTTAATGTATTACCTCTCCCATTGGGAATTAATATTTAAAAGAGTGTGACCTCAAAAGGACAAAGCTTAACAGAAGACACCAAGGTGGTATTATCCCAATTAGAAGGGGGAAGACAGAGGAAAGGCTGGGGTGGTTAGGGCGGGGTGGGGCTGGGGAACAGTTATCCAGAATTCTCAGTTCATTCCCCATCTAAGACTTAATCTCCATGAACCGCATATATTCCTCTCTGTCACAGCGAATTATTACAGAATCATGGCAAAATGTCTTTCACTGTCCTGTGCTTTATTTATAAGGCCGACCATCAAATCTAAGCACTGAACTAGCCTCACTTGTAAAGCGAAAGTAAATGCTAGCCTGTTACTGGAAAGCAATCATTTATATTTGAGTAAATCATTGGTCAACACTCAGTTCCTCAAGCAAATACGTATCCTGGTTATTAACAACACAACCTACATTCATCATCATCATCATCACCATCCAGACTCTTGGCTTACAGACCAAATTTCCACACTCCGGAAGAAAAAAGAACATGAAAAAAAAAATTTTTTTAGGTGACTTGGGAAGGTTTTGCACTGGATTTCAGTGATGCAAAAATGTTCCCAGAGGGGGTGTCTGTCCTGGTTTCACGTTTCTAGATTCAGACCCTAACATAATATATTCCTGAGCCGCTTAGAGCCTACTTTTAATGAGCCAGGAAAATAAATAAATCAAACGGAATTGCACTTCCTTGCTCCTCACACACCAAGGCCTCCGCCACTTCTGAAGGCGTGCATGTCCCACCGCTCAGCACCGACGGACTCGGACAGAATCCGTTCCTCACCCCCTGCTCCTACTTTGCTTCTGCATCTTACTTTCTGACATGTCAGTAGTGCGTAAGGAGTTCATTCATTAACTCTTAATTCCTGATGAGATTATCTATTCAGGGCTAAAGAGCATTTGAGGACGAGGTGAGAGAGGAAGAAGCAAACCAGAAAGTTACCTGATAGTATTTTCACCGTTTTCTACAAACCTAAAACACACTAAAATAAAAAGTGTATTTAAATTTTTTTTATTTTTTAACATTTTTATTTATTATTGAGAGACAGAGAGAGACAGAGCGTGAGCATGGAAGGGGCAGAGAAAGGAGGAGACACAGAATCTGAAGCAGGCTCCAGGCTCTGATCTGTCAGCACAGAGCCCGATGCGGGGCTCAAACTCACAAACTGCGAGATCATGACCTGAGCCGAAGTCGAACACTTAACCAACTGAGCCACCCAGGAGCCCCAAAAGTGTATTTAAAAGCAAGTTCTCCGCTCCCCAGAGTGGGCTCCACCGCTCATCACTAGGGGTGCCTGTGATCTGCACTTCCTTCACTTTCCACCCACCTGTCTGCTACACCTGGCCTTAGGTTGAGCATTTATTTTAGAATAAAATCACAGTGGTGGTCAAAAAAACTAAAAAATAAAAACAAAAGCAAGCTTTCTACCCAAAGAAAAGGATCCAGAGAGTGACTGTAAGCCAAGCACAGTGTTAAATGTTTCAGGTACCTTCCCTCCTTGGATCGCTGCCAGGAAACTGCTAGAAGCCACTATTATCCCCATTTTAGAAGAGAAAACTGAGGACCAGACAGCTGCACTTTTGAGGAAAACAGGGAGATGCTCTTAATAAAGCAAAACCACTAAGGCTGTCAGCCCCGGAGCACTTCCTGAATGATGGCCCCACTAATTAGTAGGGCAAAACATAAACTTATTAGAAAACACCTGTTTGCCATTTCCAGGAAATACTTTTATGCACAACATGCTCTAAAGATCTAGAACTGAACCTGTTTTCTCATGTGTAGTGGGACTAATAACAGTAAGTGCTCCTGAGGCCTGTGAGGATTAAGTAAGACAATGCATTAAAGTCCTTAGCAGGCCCCTGGCCCTTAGAGGCAGCCACATTGGGAAATGTCCTCACGCTGTGTGTGGCTCTCTGTCTGGGCACACGGTGGTGCTGGTCTAGAGGGAGCCCAGGACGGGGAAGATCTGCATGCCTGTAACGGGCAAGCCAGCCTCCTTGGCTGCCTTGTATTGTCCCCAGCTCTGGGGGTTGACAGTGTATATGTTATGGTGTCACATTAGCTAATGAGATCATGCTTGCTAAACTAAGCTAAGCTAATGAGCTCTGCTTAGCTAATCAGCTCCAAAGAAATGAGCTTTCTTTGGTGAACAGGCAGCCCCTACACTGGCTGTTTGAGATGGCGAATGCGTTTCCCCACTGAAAAGTGACAAATGAAGGCAGAGTTCTCAGGCCAGCCTCCTGTCCTTTTTATTCCTTAAGGAAGGAAACAGTAATGCAGGTATTCTTGGTTCTGGGGGCCACAGATCCATGGTGCAGGGAAGAAAGAAATTCGCTGTTTCTCACTCTCCCAGGTGCACGGGTTGGGTTAAGGTCAAAATTGGAAGAAAAAAAACATCAGTGACTATTTCATTCTAACTAAACTAAATGACCACAAGTGCCACCAAGTGTATTCTCTGGTTCATCACCTAGAAGCTTATTTACTTTCATTACAGCTTGTGACAAATCAAAATGGTATGTCCTGAGAGGGACAAATCAAAGAAATTATGTGAAAACCCTTTCCCATTCAAGAGTGCTCGTTGGTAATTCTATTTGTGTCTCCCGCTATGTACAAAGATCCAAGGCCAAATCTGTGAAGCCCTGTGAAGATTAGCAGGACTTTTTATTGTACAATATGCAGCAAGTCCAGTCCAGGAAGTAATAGTATTAATTATATGCACTGCCGGCCTGAGAATATTAATACCTCCAAATGACAGAGGCGACAGCAATCTATTCATGACTTCCTTCAAGGAAGAAATAAAAGCTTATAACAAGAAATGATCAGAAGAATTTCACGTTGAAGACTAGTTGTACTGACAGTTATGAGGGTAGAGAACATCACACTCCTTTTGCTACCTGCGTTACCTTCTTTACATTAAGAAGAGAAGACGCAGAGGCACCTGGGTGGCTCAATGGGTTAAGCCTCTGACTTTGCTTCAGGTCATGAAGCAAAAGGTCATGGGGCTTGTGAGTTCGAGCCCCACCTCAGGCTCACTGCTGTCCTCACAGAGCCTGTTTCAGATCCTCTGTTCCCCTCTCTCTCTCTCTGCCCCTCCCCCCTCTCAAAAATAAATAAAACATTTTTTTTCCTTTGTTTTCTTTTTTTTTTAGTTCTCCTTTTTATTTTTATTATTTTTTTTTTTACAAATAGTTTATTGTCAAATTAGTTTCCACATAACACCCAGTGCTCATCCCCACAAGTGCCCTCCTCCATGCCCACCCCTCCTCCCCCCACATCCACCAGTCCTCAGTTTTTGTCAGCATTCAAGAGTCTCTCATGGTTTGCCTCTCCCCTTTCCCCCACCATTTCTGCCCTTCTTCTCCCCCTTGGTCCTCTGTTAAGCTCCTCCTAATCCTCCTATACGTGCACACATATGATATTTGTCTTTCTCTGCCTGACTTATTTCGCTCAGCATAACACCCTCAAGGTCCATCCATGTTGCTACACATGGCCAGATGTCATTGTTTCTCATTGCCATGTAGTATTCCATGGTATAGATAAACCACATCTTCTTGATCCAATCATCTGCTGATGGACACTTAGGCTCTTTCCAGGTTTTAGCTATTGTGGAGAGTGCTGCTATGAACATTGGGGTACATGTGCTCCTATGCATCAGCATTTCTGTATCCCTTGGGTAAATTCCTAGCAGTGCTATTGCTGGGTCATAGGGGAGTTCTACTGTTAGTTTCCTTAGGAACCTCCACACTGTTTTCCAGAGGGGCTGTACCAGTTTACATTCCCACCAACAGTGTAGGAGGGTGCCCGTTTCTCCACATCCTCGCCAGCATCTAGAGTTCTCTGATTGGCTCATTTTAGCCACTCTGACTGGCGTGAGGTGGTATCTCAGTGTGGTTTTGATTTGTATTTCCCTGATGAGAAGCGATGCTGAGCATCGTAAATAAAACATTTTTTAAAAGCTACAACTTTTCTAAAAGTATCAATTATATGGTTTGTCATAAAATCAAGGGCTAGATTTACCTAGCTTGGTTCTACTCAAGACTCCCAAAAGGGGCACCTGGGTGGCTCAGTTGGTTAAGCGTCTGACTCTATAGATTTTGGCTCAGGTCATAACACCACAATTCATGAGTCTGAGCCCTGCATCATGTTCTCTGCTGGCAAAGCCTGCTTCAGATCCTCTGTACTCCCTCTCTCTACCCCTCCCCTGCTTGTGCTCTCTGTCTCTCTCAAAATAAGTAAATAAACTTGAAGAAAAAAAAAAGAGAGAGAAAGAAGGGAAGATGCACTGGGTAAGCCTCAGACAGGCCATCAAAAGCTGCACATTCTCTGGGCACCTGGGTGGGTGAGCCAGTTAAGCATCCAACTTCAGCTCAAGTCATGATGTCACCATTTGTGGGTTCGAGCCCCGTGTCAGGCTCTGTGCTGACAACTCAGAGTCTGGAGCCTGCTTTGGGTTCTGTGTCTCCCTCTCTCTCTACCCTCCCCACACTCACTCTCTGTCTCTCTTTGTCTCTCAAAAATGAATAAATGTTAAAAAAAAAAAAAAAAAGCTGCACATTCTCACCCTCCTTTGCCAAGATGTCTCTGTGTGACTAAAAGTCACCGAGCTTCCTGGGACTGTTTCCTCACCTATAAAATTGGGGAAATTTTACCTGTCTACTATTACATGATCAAACATAAAAGAAAAGGATTCCTGTGTAGAGCTAGCAACATTCTAGAACACCATTTGCCAGAAGACTGACTAGAGTCAACACTAATCATGAAAAAAATCATTATCTTTGAAAAGTACCTATGTTTACATATCTTCATGCTTTTAAAAAAAGTTATTAAAAACCCATTATTTGAAACACCAGTGTATCTATTTGTCTTTGACCTCTACATCTACACCTCAGGTTCCTGACCATGATTATCTCATTGCCTCCTGTAGAAAGGAGTGAGCATGTGACTGAGAGCTAGCGGAGCTGAGGCAAACCCCGCATGGATGGGAACCTAGCAGAGACGTGTATGGCTAGGAAAGCAGCTTTCAGTGGCCCCTCCACCTGAGGGGATCACTGTTGTCATGCAGTTCCAGAATTGCTGATTCAGTGCTCACTGTGTGCCACATCCTGGCCTCAAATGCACAGGAGCCTGAGAACCACAGGCTGGGCCAGGGGCTCAGGGAGCTCCCAGCCAGCTCACTAGGAAAGGCAAGCACAGCAAGCTAAGGCACACAGTCTCTTTGTCACCAGAGAGGGGACAAAGAGTGTCGTTATCACATAGTCGTGTCCACAACTGGGGTGTCAAGAAGGCTGCATGACACACGTATGCTTGAGCAAGACCAGGAAAGACGGGTGGCTGCACATCTCATAGATGCGTGGCGTGACATGAGGGAAGGAGTTCAGGCAGAGGACACGCAGGGGTGAAGACAGGAGATGTGGGGACCCGGCGTCCATGGGCTGCGGTGGTGTCATGGCTGCCAGGCTATGGCAAGGTGTTCCTCGGTTTGTAGGTTGGGGGTCACTAAATCAATGCAGTGGGCCAGAAGGATTTCTTAGGTGAAATATTCTAGAAGGAAACAATAGAGGTGACTAGAATAGAGCTCACTGCATGTGGTTCAAGAAGTGTCACTTTTGTGAAATCTCCATTTCGATTAGTGAGTGCGTGTGCAAGTGTGTGCCTGTGTCCTGGGTGTCCAAGAGGTACCAGGGTGCAAGCTGCTTAGGGCGCTCTGCAGTCATCGTCCCCAGCGCCACCCTCCGGGAAGCACGGTGGTGACGGCGTGAGTGGAGACAGCGGCGGCACTGGCGCTCACGTGCTGGGGTGGGTAGGGCATCTACCCCCTCCAGCCGTCCGGGGTGAGACCTCCGCGAACTATCCCCAGGGCAGACCACACGACAGTGCAGGACATCAGTGCGGCAAGAGCGTGAAAGCGGAGAAAAGTTCGGCTTCAGCGAGCTTCTTCCGAATTTTGCAGTTGGAAGGAGGTGAGTTTTGTGTTTTACAATTGACTTTTGTATACAAGTTACATGTGGTGGTGGGGAAGGGGGTTGGCCATGGAAACTTCTTCGTGCTCATGGCTTTTGAAAGGGTTTAATCCAGCCCTGGTGGTAAGGACACAACATATTCGAACCCTTGTCCGGATGTCGTCACCCCTGTCCCTTTGCAAAGCAGTCTGACCAGTGTTTGCTGGGGGCCCACCCCAGGCCTGCATCTACAGGAGGGACGGTGTGCGTGTGGCATCAGGATCAGGGCAGTCCAGACAACCTAGTCCCTGCGGGGGGGGTTCACAGAGAATGGGGAAGACCAGGCACAGCCTCAAAAAAGCGGTGACGTGCAAAACATGTGCATGGGGGAGAGCCCATGTCCGGGTTAGCCCCAGCCCGGCAGAAGAGCCCCGCTCCAGCACCGGAAGTAGCAAGGAAGGCAGAGTTTCTGGTTCCAGACCTTTCTTCTTCACAAAACCATGAACCTTCTGGAGACTCTGTTTTCTTCATATGACTGACAATAACAAAAAGTGCTTTTGTACCTTTGAAGCAAGAATCTTAAGAGGGGAGGGGCGCCTGGGGGTTCAGTCGGTTAAGCGTCCGACTTCGGCTCAGGTCATGATCTCACGGTTCGTGGGCTCGAGCCTCGTGCTGGGCTCTAAGCTGACAGCTCAGAGCCTGGAGCCTGCTTTGGATTCTGTGTGTGTGTGTGTGTGTGTGTGTGTGTGTGTGTGTGTGTCTGCCCCTGCCCTGCTCATTTTCATTCTCTCTCTCTTTCTCAAACATAAATAAACATTTTTTAAAAAGAATGAGATCTGAGCCTGTCTGAAGAAAAGGCATATGCATACAATTACCCATGATAAATGTTGCAAACACCTTCGTGTCTTATCTCATGACATGGTGTTTACTTAGAGACTCGGAAAATACTAACCTTGGCCCTGACAGCAGACCATAGCACCTCAATGCACATAGCACTGAGGTGCCACGTGATAGACACAAAAATCCCAATGACACCTTGTGTCTGGCATGCACTAAATGCCCGATGAGTACTTCGTGAGTAAAGAGAACAGATATATTAGCAGAAGTAAAAGAGGAGTAAACATTTCAGGGAGAAAGATACGGGAAGAGTGTTGAGAAAAAATAGATGGCCTGAAAGGATGAGCCCCGTTCACAACGATGATGTTTCCTGTCGGTCTAAGCATGAGAATCAGGAAAGCATAGTCTGATCAAATGGTCTGTAAACAAATATCTTATTTTCCCTCCAGAATATAGCACAGGTTCGTAGATGTCTTAATTAGTATGTTTTTTTATTTTCTTTTTAATGTTTGTTTATTTTTGAGAGAGGGGGATACAGAATCAGAAGCAGGCACCAGGCTCTCAGCCATCAGCACAGAGCCTGACTTGGGGCTCAAACCCATGGACCACAAGACCATGACCCGAGCCAAAGTTGGACGCTTAACTGACTGAGCCACCCAGGTGCCCCAATGTCTTAAGTATTTTGATCAATGTTTTAGATAAGACATTTCAAGTGAAACCACTTCTCTTGGGGCACTCCAGTGGCTTAGTTGGTTAAGGGTCTGATTCTTGATTTCGGATCAGGTCATGATCTGACAGTTGTGAGATTGAGCCCTGCGTTGGTCTCTGCATTGACAGTGCAGAGCCTGCTTGAGATTCTCTCTTTCGCTCTCTCTCTCTCAAAATAAGTAAATAAACATTAAAAACAAAACACTTTTCCTTGGAGGTTGAATGAACCAAACTGACCATGGATATTCTAGAAACAGGCAAGCTACCTGTCTCATCTGCCCTGCTTTGTGTACTGTGCACACAGAGCTCTCCTCTCTCACCCCTGTCCCTGTGCTGGTCCATATAGCTGCCAAGAGCAGCCTTACTGGTAGAGGAATCATTATGGCCAATGAAAAAAATGGAAAATAAATAAGGATGACAATATTTTTTCCAAAATACAAGAAGAAATGCAGTTTGATATAATCAACTGCATTCCTAGACCTCTCCACTGGTTTCCTGATTCAGGAGAGAGAGCGCTTCTGCAAGCTTTCTCCTAGAGCAGCACTAAACCCTGCCATATTCTATCTTCGGTGAAGACAGAGGCAGAAAACAGTGACAATTTTAAAATCTTTTTCTGGGGACAAAGGTCTATCTCACATTGACAAGGAAATTTAGTTAACGTCAGGTTCAGCCTGATTCTCGGCCTTGCCTTCCCCTCTCTCCCCACAAATGCAGGCTGGCTCCACAGGTCCTGAGATGCAGACCCAGAGGGGACACAGAAGCAACAGCCTCGCCACCGGGGACTCTCCTCTGCCAGGAAGCTGCTGTGACCCTCACGCTCTGCCCAGTCCCAGGAGCACATCCCTGCCCCAACCTCCCCTGGTTCCCTGCACTTGAGGCCCTGTTTCATGACCCTCCGGAACTGGCGACTTGCCCGACACTTTCACGTCCCTCGGGCCACCCTGATCCCATCTGTGGCCTGCCAGATGGGATCCCTCGCTCCCCCCGGGGCTATGGTCTGCCCCCCACACACACACACACACTGCCCGGGTCATCCCACCAGGTAGCTGTCCCACCTGCAGCATTCAACTGTCACTAACTGTAGTGGATGCTGTCGTCTGCCATAGAGATTACCCCTCCTGCCCCCACCCCGCTCTCTGTTCTTTTAGGACAGAAGTATTTGTTCCCCCAGCTACTGGAATGCTGGCATCGGTCAGCCTCCAGCCACGTCCATCTCAGGAAACCACCTGTAACTGGAGAAAGACGTCCGGCCCAAGGTCTGCCCCTTCCAGGGGACCTATGTCCAACTTCCAATCTACAGAATTGTCAGATAATAAATGTGTGTGATTTTAAGTCACTAAATATGTGGTAATCTGTCATGGCAGCAACAGAAAAGTTACCCAGGGGAAAGAGAGAATGAGGAGAAAGGAAAACAATTCCATCTCTTTCTATACTTTAACTCTCCCTATTGTGCATGATCAGGGCTTGCATTCAGGGAAAGCTTGAGATCTTTCTTGAAAACACCAACTAGGGTCAACTCTGGGTGATGGGACCAAACCCACACAACATTCTAAAATCAAAAAGTTCACACCCTTGGGGCGCCTGGGTGGCTCAGTCGGTTAAGCATCCGACTTCGGCTCAGGTCATGATCTCACGGTTCGTGGGTTCAAGCCCCGCATCGGGCTCTATGCTGACAGCCAGCTCAGAGCCTGGAGCCTGTTTCAGATTCTGTTATCTCCCTCTCTCTCTGACTGCCCCCTGCTCACGCTGTCCCTCTCTCTCTCTCAGAAATAAATAAAACATTAAAAAAAATTTTTTTAAAGTTCACGCCCTCTTTAGAGTAGAGAAGAATATTAATCTCATGTTCTAGAGAACCGATCCATCATTTCTGGTACCATTATAACCATCTATAGCCAAGAGGCAAGAGAGTTCAGTAATGAATGAATGGGACACTTTGCTGCCATTTCAACTTTTCAACAAAATATAAAATTTTAAGAATTGTCTAGTTCAGTCAAGGAATATAACTTAAAAAATTAATACTTCTTACCATTATTCTATTTTGAGCCAAAGAAATAATTCCTGTATACATTGTCATTCAATGTTAATCCTGACTAAATAATAATTTAATGACAAAGAATAGGATTCTCTAACTTTCAGTATCTATTTACCTTTAAAAGACAAAACCTTTTGAAATATCTGCACAAAATATGCATATAGCTAATGGAACAGAAACAGAAACACAAAGTCAGTATGTCTTCGAAACAGAGTGTAAACACCATTTAAATGTGCGGGTTGGGACCATTCCAGAATTTAATTTGCATGGGCTGCTATCTTAAAGAGAAGCAGAAAAATTTATACCAAGCTAGTAAGTATGAGATCTGAGTAAAGAATTTTTCTCTCTGGTCAGAAAGACAAATAAACTATATATAGCTACAGAATTTAACTTGACTTTGGCTTATATGTTCAAAAATGCCCTTATCTGTCATCAAGAATTTGTGTATGGGAAATTGATGGCATTAAAAGATCTCAAAATAGTACCATGCAAGATGATAAATTGCATTGATTATATAAATCTGAGGCCCACTCGGAATATCAGGCCACTGGGTCACTGGCTGTCTAGCTGCCCATTTCTGGAGCAGCATGGCTTTGCGGACACAAGGCAATCATAGGTGACCATAGGCTGTTACTGGAAAGGACTCAGTGGGTCAAAGGCATGGAGGGTAGGTAAGCCAGGTCTCTATTCTCAATCGCTCAGGGAGGAATGAGTATCCTAGTACACAACCATCATGAAGAGAAGTCCCTATCAGGGTCACGTTCCAAATTAACCCTCTCCAAAGTCAACAGATGGATGGCTCTACACAGAGATCTCCAAGAATACCAGAGATTGTCATCTATCACTCTTAATAAGTTATAAGAAAAACTGACGGGTCTTAAACACCAGATTTCAACAGTTTTCTGTACGTTTACTTTTACGTGCAATGGGTGTGTGAGTCTATCACTATAAACATAACAAACACAGCACAGAAGAAAATTTGAGGAGGAGGCCAGGGGCTGTGGTCCAGGCGTGGGCTGATGAGGACCTACAGCACTGAGCTCAAACTACTTTTCCAACTAAAACGCTTCTCCCAAGGGAGGCCCTGGATTTGGCACAATTGTGGATGCATTACTAAGTAGCGACTCCTACGGCACCTGGGTGGCTTAGTAGGTTAAACGTCCAACTTTGGCCCAGGTCATGATCTCATGGTTCATGGATTCAAACTCTGCTAAGGATTCTCTCTCTCTCTCAAAATAAATAAATAAACTTAAAAAAAAAAAAAAACCCTCTCAAGCTATAGCACTATAACTTTAGTGTTGTTAGTCACACATTAATTGCTGCCTACTCCAAAAGAGTCTCAACACTTCATTTGAGATTTTCTGGTAGTTAAGCTTTCCAGTCTAATAAACCTCTCCAAAAGGTAGTGGCTTAAAACAACAACATTTCTGTTCATAAATCTGCAATGTGGAGAGAACATGGCATAAATAGTTCATGTTTGTTCTACTGGCTTCCATTGGGGTGACTCAAAGACTCGGGGAAGTGGGGGAATGGAAGACTCATTTGTTTACATGTCAGCACCATGAAGACCCAAACAGCTGGGGGCTGGAAGAGGTGGGGAACCCATGGGCACCTCTCTCTGTGTGGTCCAGACTCTCTACATGTCTCTGTACTATATGGAGTCTCTGTACGATGTAGCTAGACTTCTCACATGGTAGCTCAGAGCCCGGAAGGTACATGTCCTAGGAGAGACGGAACACGTGTACCAGATGAAGGCTTCATCCATTTGTAACCTAGCCTCAGAAATCACACAGCTAAACCTCTGCCATGTTCTATTCTTTAGAACCTCAGTTCTAAAGTCACTAAGGCAGACCATATATTCAAAAGGAGAAGAACTGGGGTTGCTGGGTGGCTCAGTCACTTAAGCATCCAACTTAGGCTCAGTCGTGACCTCACGGTTTGTGAGTCCGAGCCCTGAGTCAGGCTCTGTGCTAACAGCTCAGAGCCTGGAGCCTACTTGAGATTCTGCATCTCCCTCTCTCTCTGCCCATCTTCCACTCATGCTCTATCTCCCTCAAAAATAAATAAACATTAACAAAAAAAGGAGAAGAATATACTCCATCCTTTTTTTATGGAAAGAAGATTAAAGATTTTATGGATATGTTTGAAAACTGCCACATCAAGTATGGAAACAGAGAGGAAGAATACAGCCCAAGAGACATTAAAGGAAAGCATCAGGAGAGGGTGATGGCTGGGGTACATGAGAAAGGGTGAGACAGGAGCATAGTCGAGGCACAGTGCAGGGGACTAGGGAGGTGTCTGTTCTCTTCACTGAGAGTGGTGGATCCACGAACAATACATGCGGCGCTCAATGCCTTGCCTTCTGGGCATCAGAGGACAACTGGGTAAGAGATCTCCAGAGACAAGAGTGATTCAAGATCAGAAGGCAAGCGCTCTAAGCAAGGAAGAAAGAGAGGGAGAGATGGAAGTCAGAAGCAGCAAGAGTGATCACCATGATGATTCAAAGTTGCTCAAGAAAGTAAGAAAGGCAGAAGGGGAACGAGCAAAGTGAATCCAGGGCAGGCAAGAAACAACAGATACAATACAGGAGAAAGAGAAAAAGGAAAAGAAAAAGGTAAGCAGAAGATGAACATCCTAGAAGCTAAAGGAAGAAAAAATTTCAAGTAAAGAGAAAGTAGTCACAATGTCCCACACCACTGAGAGAAAAGGAAAAACAAAAGCCAAAAAAAGACGACACCAGATTTTGTCAAGGAAGTAGTCAGGAACACACACTTTGGGGAGCCATTTTATTTTTACTATCTGTATAAGGGGAGGCAATAATTTCTCACCTCAGCAAGCAGAACTAATGCCTCTAATCGACTTCCATGTTTTATGTTAAAATAAGCCGTTTCTGTATTTGTGAGAGGCACCTTACAAGACACCAGTCTCAGGGAGCTTAAACCCTTTCCTGAGTGGGTTAGACAGCCATTCCTCTGCTGAAAGACGACCTCAAGGCAAACCACATCCAGCCCCAGAGGCCATCGGCCATGCGCTCCTCTATCAGCCACCTTGCCCAGCCTTGTCACATTTTGATGGCTCTCAACAGCAAGACCAGGTTCCCCTGGACTTTGAGGTCAGCAGTTTTAAAACCCAGTTTGAAGATGTATGGAAATTATTGTATTCCTATTTTTAAAAATGGCATGTTCTGTCCAAATGTGCTTCAAGTGTTCTAAAATAAAAAGGTCTCATTACACTTGAAAGAAACTCCACCTCAAAAATCCCTAGAGGGAGACAGATGCCTATTCCAACAGTATTCTAGCTCCCAGCTGTGAGGGGCCAAGGAGAGAGAAGCAAAAATAGGCCTCAATTAAGGCTAGCACAGCATCTACACACTGCAGGAATGGAGTTAGGGGAAAAGAACACACACACACACACACACACACACACACACAGTTGTCGCCTTTGTCTTCATTCTGGGACTACTCATGGCAGAGGAAGAGATTTTTCTCTCTCATGGAGAGCACTAGGCAGACTAAAGAGTCTCTAAGAACTGAGGGCTCCCTGGTTCAATCATAAATCCCTTCTATCAGGACTTTCAACCAAAGCTTTCAGGACTTTCAACCAATGCGACAAGAGCTCAGTAACAGAACCTTAATTACAAGTATTCTGAGGGTTTGTATCTACGCTAGACATGAGATCAGAAAGGAGCTGCTGTACTCAAAGTATTAGAAGTAGGGGATAAAAAGTTAAGCTTTCTTTTTAAATCAATGAAAAACTAGCTTCAAATTAAACGGGCAGATGAAGATTTGTGATTAAGTATCTCACTTATCACAAGGATATAGATTTCTATAAACCTCACTCTTAATTGTATATAACTTCAACGGTTAGCTGATAGTTACGATTTATCTTCTGATAACTATTTTACCATCATATAAAAGCATAACATATTGAAACCCATGCTAAATTCTGCTACCCAGGACGAAGCATTTGGGCCCAGATGTCACAGGCACTGCCAGGACGCACTTAAGAAGAAATCAAAACCTATGAAGAGGCAGCACTGCATACTGTAGCCCTTAAAATGATAGCAAATGCCAAGAATCAGCAAGAAGTCTAAAAAAGAAAGACCAGAAATAGTATGAGGAATAAATTGAGTATATTTACACAAATTAAACATTATAGCAACAAAAACTAATTACATATATATGCAACAACATGCATGAATCTAAGAAACACAATATTAACTTTAAAAAAGTCACAAATTTAAAGTTGTAAAACCAATCACTCCCACTCTGACAATGAGAACAAGGCCAGATTAACTACCAAAGCAGTTTTTAAAAATATATCAGGGAGCTGAGGGTGCAAAGAAGCTTAACTATGTTGAGCCCTTCCCAAGAGAAGAAAGGCCAACAGCTGCTTCCATTCCTAGCAAAGTGGCAGGAAAAATAGGAATCCACCATAGCCAGGAGGAAGGAGAGAGCAGGTAAATTTTTAAGCAAGTTAAATGACCATATGGCTGGCCATATGGATAAGAATTCCAGGGAGCCTGAACCACAGAGTAAGTAAGTCTGCACCACCAGCCAACTCCTTCCCATAGATCTCCACCAAACACACAACAGGAGTACAACTGAGAGGCAACTGCCCAGGGGGCTATAGGACCTTCCCAAGAGTAGGCAGCGGTCAGAGCATAAAAACTAAAAAAAATCTCCCTTATGCACTTCAGGCCCCCGCTGGAGACACTGGAGCAGCCCTCCAAAAGCTGAGGCTGGACAGCTGGACCAAGAGAAATGTACTGTGGGGAAGAAGGCTGGGACAGTACTAAAGGCAAAGAAAACTCACCAGTAAGCCAAAATGCTGGCAGACTGAAAAACAGAAATCTTCCATAGTTGGGTAAGCTGCTGCTGGGTTGTAAAGCACAAAGAAAACTTCAGAGTCGAGCCAGGGGTCAGATCTCAATGCCTGCTAAAGGAAAAGTCTCTGTCCTCAGAACATTTGAACTTAATGATAAAATGGATCGAATGAAAACTTCAGTAAAGATCACACACATTTCAATAACATTAGATTGACTCAGCCCAGACACTAGTGGCCTAATAAAAGGGCATGTTCTCTTATGTTACTGCATCTTCTGTGATTTTTTTTTACACACAATATCTGGCATGCAATCAAAAATTATGAGACACACACTGCTTCGGATTCTGTGTCTCCCTCTCTCTCTGCCCCTCCCCCACTCAAGCTCTGGCTCTGTCTCAAAAGTAAAATAAACATTTAAAAAAAATTCTGAGGCACATAATGAAGGGAGAAAATATTAACCACAGCCAAGAGAAGAAATAGTCAAAAGAAGCAGACCCAGAGATGATACAGCTGTTGGAATCATTAGGCACAATAATGACAAAAAAATATGTTAGAGGATCCAGTGGAAAATATGGACATGAAGAGATGGAGAATTTCAGGAAAAGGATGGAAATTATTTTTTAAACTATCTAAAACCTCTTTTTTTAAATGTAGAGATGCTTAAAATAAAAAAAAAAGGCATTAAAGATGGTTTAACATAAACAAGACATAGCAGAGTAAAGGGTCAGTAAACCAGAAGTCAGATCAATAGGAATTATCCAAACTGAAATACAAATTTTTTTAAAAGTATAAAAAAACATGGGATGAGAGAGACAAGAGAAGCATTTGAAGAAATAATGGATGAAAAAATTTCTAAAACTGATGAAAGATATCAACCCACAGATCCAAGAAGTCTCAGCAAAACCTGAGCCTAAATAGAAAGAAAACTACACGTGGAAATGTCCTAGTTCAGCTGCTGAAAACAAAAACCAAAATATAAAATCAGATGGGAAAAAACTCACCCATTACATACCATAGGGGAATATGCTAAAAATAAAGGCTAACCTCTTATCAGAAACAAAAAAGGCCAGAAGACAATGGACCAATACCTTCAAATTTCTGATTTTAAAAACTGTTAAACTTGGAGTGCCTGGGTGGCTCAGTGGGTTGGGTGTCTGACTTAGGCTGAGGTCATGATCTCACAGTCTGTGGGTTCAAACCCCGTGTCAGGCTCTGTGCTGACAGCTCAGAGTCTGGAGTCTGCGTCAGATTCTGTCTCCCTCTCTCTCTGCCCCCTCCCCCACTCACACTCTTTTTCCCTCCCAAAGATAAATAAACATTAAAAAAAATTTTTTTTAACTATCAAACTAGAATTCTATAGCCAGTTAAAATATCTTCTCTCCTTTAAAAGTGAAGACAATGTGGAAACTAATTTGACAATAAACTATTTGTAAAAAATAAATAAATAAATAAAAGAAAACTAAAAAAAAAAAAAAAAGTGAAGACAAAAGAAACATTTTCAAAAAAAGCAAAATCTAAGAACTTGTCACCAGCAGGCTTGCATCAGAAAATACTAAAAGAAATACTTTAGGCCAAAGAGAAATGATATACCTAGAAAAGATAAATAGTACTAGAAATGGTAAATATGTAAAGGTAAATATAAAACTCCACTTAAAATTATCTCTGTTTTATACATGTATAAATGTATATGTTATTTTAGATTTTATATATGTGCATATGCCTTACTTTAAAGTATCTTTGTTTCGGGGCGCCTGGGTGGCTTAGTCGGTTAAGCGTCCGACTTTCGCTTAGGTCATGATCTCACGGTTCGTGGGTTCGAGCCCCGCGTCGGGCTCTGTGCTGACTGCCAGCTCAGAGCCTGGAGCCTGTTTCAAATTCTGTGCCTCCCTCTCTCTCTGACCCTCCCCTACTCATGCTGTCTCTCTCTCCTAGAAATAAATAAAACATAAAAAAAAAAAATTAAAAAAAATAAAAATAAAAAAATAAAGTATCTTTGTTTCATGTATTTATACATGTTTGTGTTTCTTTTACATACTGTTGACAGCTTTAAAGTACTAACATGACTGGCTTTTACTCACAGGTCTATACCATATGGCAATAGATTTACAAAGTGTAAGAGAAGTAAGTAGATTTATAATGTATTAGGCTTCCTACATTAGTTGTGAAGTACAGTATAACTATTTAGAGGTAGACTCTTATAGGGTAAACATGCATACCTGAGTTCTCAAGCTACTAAAAAGTACAAAGAAATATAGCCTAAATTTGTTACAGGAAATAAAATGGAATATTAAAAACATGCAGTTCACTTAAATGAAGGCTAGAAGGGGGAAAAGAGAAACAAAATGTATTAGATAAGCACAAAACAAAAACTAAGACCATACACTTAGACACAACAATATTGGGACAAATAGCAAAATTTGAATATGGACTGTTGTAACCACATTAAATTCACTGAAACTGATACCGTTATGGTTGACTCTTAAACAAAACAGAGGTTCGGGGTGCCAACCCCACTCCACTCCACACAGTTGGAAATTGGTGTATAACTTCCAACTCCCTCAAAACTTAACTACTAATTGCCTACTGTTGACCAGTACCCTTACAGGTAACCAATTAACACATATTTTGTATGTTATATGTATTCTATGCTGTACTCTTACAATAAAGTAAGCTAGAGAAAAGAAAATGTTATTAAGAAAACCATAAGGGAGAACAAATACATTTACAGTACTGTACTGTGAAAATAATCCATATATAAGCAGACCCGCGCACCTCAAACCTGTGTTGTTCAAGGGTCAACTGTACCGTGTTAATATAAGAAAAGGTCTTTTGCTTAAGAATTAAATGCTGAGAGATGCATGAAAGATTCAGTGGGTTGAACAGCTGACTCCTGATTTTGGCTCAGGTCATGCATGATCCCAGGGTCGTGGGACTGAGCCCCATGTCTGGCTCCACACTGAGTGTGGAGCCTGCTTGAGATTCTCTCCTTCTCCCTGTCTCTCTCCCTGTCTCTCTCTGACACACATACACACAAAAGAAATAAATACGGAAAAATCTGGATATAAAAGGTGTGTTGTCTGCAACTTACTGTTTAATCGTCCAGGGAGAAGGAGGGGAAAGGGCAGCAATCGAAGGATTTTTTTATAGGTATAAAAGATTTCTTTACTTTTTTTATATATATATATAGGAAATTTGGCTTTATATATATTTTTTTTTAATATTTTTATTTCTAGGAGAGAGAGAGAGAGAGACAGCGTGAGCAGGGGAGGGTCAGAGAGAGAAGGAGTCACAGACTGAAACAGGCTCCAGGCTCCGAGCTGGCAGTCAGCACAGAGCCCGACGCGGGGCCCGAACCCACGAACCGCGAGATCAGGACCTGAGCGAAAGTCGGACGCTTCACCGACTAAGCCACCCGGGCGCCCCTTGGCTTTATATTTTTTACATAGAAAAACAAGCCAAACTAAATAATGTATTATTTGGGAATGTATACATTTAAAAACCTTGAGGAAAAAGAGGCATTAATAATGACTAAGCTCAGGTGGCGATTACCTCAGGGAGGGGCAGGGAGATGGAACAGAGCTAAACCTCAGAGGGTGTGAGTAGATCAAAAGCCCTGGTATCGATGTGGTTCTTCAGTTGAGTACTGGTTTCACAGGTACTCTTTTTACTATTTTATTTCAACACTTGCATATATGATACATACAATCGTCTGTATGGATATATTATTTAAAGAGAAGAACTGAGGAGAGAGAAGATCATCCAGTTTATAAAAATTAGTTTGATATGGGACCAACATTTATATTTAGTAAAGAACTAAACAAAAGCATTAAGATGGTCCCCAACACTTACCTGAGCCAACTTTTTATCAGATCCAAATTCCCGGATATAACTAAATAGAAATATCTATTGTCCACCACCGCTTTCCCTTTCCTACCAACCTCAGCTACAAAAAAAAAAAAAAAAATGCATTTCCTTGAAACACTTAAATTCTCTTGCTAAGACATAGTAACTCTGCCATGAATAAATTATGTGCAACACTGCACTGCAAAGGAAAAATCTCCAGGTTATGTAGACATGGCCCATTAAGTAATTGACCATCATTACCTTATTACAGAAACCTACAGGCGTCCTTTCTGCATAACCGGGTATCACTTCCCACTAGCTGAGAGTCAACAGTCTCCTTACAAGAGTTTTATTAAATAAATTTAAGTATCAAAAGTCCAGAACCTATAAAATGTAAAATTATTCTAGGCATTAGGGGTAGTTGGGTAACAGTAACGTATACACATATATCTCAGAGTGCTTTATTTGCTTAAAGCATTTACTTAAAAAATAAAGAAAAACTAGAAAGAGGCCTTAGTTAGCCAGGTGAACATCTCAGCTCTGTCACTAGTTTTCTAAATAGCTAAGAAACCTTTCATTTTCTCTGCTTCAATTAATGTATTTAAAAAGGGATGAGACCTGATGCTAAATTCAGAAGAATTACACTTAATAATTGAAGTTTCTGAGGCAACTGTGTTCTGTAAGTCATTATTAATTAGAAATTTTAGTGTTTACAACTTTACAAGATGAAAAACTGAAGCATGAGGGAGTTCTTTTTCAGTGTTTCAATATTACCAATATTCCATAAACAACAAATACTTACCGAGAGCTTGCTACGTACCAGGTACTATTTTAGGTACTGGAGATAAAATACAACAGTGAACAAAACTAACGCATTCCCTATTCTCATGGAACTTACATGTGTTGAACTTGCACACCAACGAACGGATCGGTGCCCTCACGTCAAGAAGTCATTAATAAGGTTTTGATGCCACCTGAAATTCCCCTGGATCCAAAACTCTTGTGGATCATGTAGGTTATACAGTGTCCCTGACGGCATCTACATGGTCGGAATAGCACCCTGAGGGTCATCTTCTACCGTCTACTATCAACCCCGTGGTGTTCCGCGCGGCACCGCATGGTGCCATCCAGCCAGAAGACAGGACATGTTCCATACGCTTTCTGAGATGGCAGAAAACTTGATGCAGTTCTGAATAGGGCAGTTGAGAAAAGAGAGGGTCCTTATATGTTGTAATGGAAGCATCTTCTAGTAAATAATAAAGAATTTCCAATATATAAGGGAGAAATGAAAGGAAATAGCGCTTTTGTTTATAGGGGACAGTCCCCTGTTCCATCGTCAAAGCAAACATCACCCCAGTTCCACTGACTACCAATTATTCCTCAATTATTTCAGAGGGGATTAGCCAAAGAAAGAAGGAGGAGAAGGAGGAAAAAAGAAACAAAGGGAAGGAGAAAAGGAAAGAGAGAAGGAAGTCAGAAAGGAGAAGACTATGGTGGCTTTAAAAAAAATCACTAATGGACTTCAAGTGATGACAAACTAAAGAATGCTTCCACATCCCAAGTGTTTCGGCCCCAGCAACATCTCCAAACTGTCTGTGACCACAGCACAGAACTGGGAGACTGTCATGTCCAAGAGCTAAGCAGGCCTCCCCTCACCTCACCCGGCTGCCTGGTTCATCTGCTTCCTTCTGTCCCTGTGATCAGAGACTACAGGATGTCAACAGTTCAGGACCAAAGCCTTTTTATTTTCAAAACTTCAACCAGAAACAAAGGCAGGTGTGTATGTATGTGGATGTCAGAGAAGAGACAGAGAAATGGATAACACTCAATGATCTTTTCAAATTGCAATTCTGCGGATGGGGATACAAGAATGAGGATGTTGCTGTGAGTCTTAGATGAACCAGCTCCCTCAGTAACTGCAAGAAACAGTGACAAGTCTCGACAGCACTGCGACCAGCTTCCTCCCTCCCCTCTTGAATACGATGACAAAATGCTGTCATTCTCGAGCAGTGCCTATCGGAACACAGGATGCCCCCAAACGCACAGCCTGGTCCTACTTGAAAACGAGCGCAGTTGCATCAGGTTACTTCTCGTAGCTTTCTTTACTGTCTTCACGGTTCAAAGATGGTAGCTCTGAAAATGGCAATGAAATCAGTCGCTGTTTCTTGGACGCTCCCTCTGTGCTCCTGCTCAGGTCTGGACAAGGGCGGTCCCCAGACATCTCTGCAAGAGTCCCACCCTGAAGAGGCAAGAGTGAGCCACTCTCCTGACTCATACAAAGGTCTTTATTTCAACTGCAAACTACACAGGTCTGCATTTTTTCAGCCCAATATGGTATCACTGTTATACTTGCTTATTAACCCACATACTCCCCCTTCCAAGGCTCTCAGGAAAGGGAGTCCTTGGGAGGCGACTTCTAAGTTCTGCTCTAATAACAGGTACCATTCACTGAGTCCTTACTATGGATGAGACACTGTATTAAGTATACTTTGTCACTTAATCTTCACAACACTTTAAGGTAGGATTATTAATCCCATTTGACAGATTGGGAAACTGAGGCTTAGAAAAGTCCAATTATTTTCCCAGGGTCATACGTCTGGTTAGCATCTTAGGATTTGTCCTTTCAAAGTCCAGGGGCACCTGGGTGGCTCAGTCGGTTAGGTGTCCGACTTCGGCTCAGGTCATGATCTCGTGGTTTGTGGGTCTAAGCCCTGCATCGGGTTCTGTGCTGGCAGCTCAAAGCCTGAAACCTGTTTCAGATTCTGTGTGTGTGTGTGTGTGTCTCTCTCTCTGCCCCTCCCCCACTCATGCTCTGTCTGTCTCAAAAATAAATAAAAACTATCAAAAAAAAAAAAAAAGTCCAAACCTCTAAGCACTATTCTATACTTAGAGGAAGAGCAGCACAGTGGGTCAGAAAGGGCACTGGCTTTGCCGTCAGAAGCTCCTGCCTCTAGTTAGTGTATGACCCGGGGTGGTTATTTCACCTCCCCAGGCCTCTGTCACTTCCTCTTCAATGTGATAATAATCATTTCTACCCTGCCTTTTTCCCAGGGTCAGAGGCAGTATCAACACCTGTTGCTATGTTCCCATAACTCCCTTTCTCTCGGACGAACTTCCCTGTCGTCTGTTCAAGGTTAAGGACAGTTAGGGTAGGGAACAGTTGCAGGAAAAAGAGGTCTGAAGCTAAGTCACGTGTCTCCAAATTTTGTCCTTGCCTTTCGTAGCTGTATGGGGAAACACGGACTCTAATGTTTGAACACGAATTCTACTCACATTATAGTTATCTAGACATGAACTTAAACTATATAGGCAAACACATAGTATACATTCAATAGATAACTAAAGGAAGGGCAGAAGGAAGGCAGGCAGTGAGCAGACAAAACTGGCATTTTCTCTTGATCTCTTTTAGGCTGTTGCCATTTCATATCCTATGTATGGAACTAATTGTTTCTCCGAGTCTATCAAATTAATTTGGCCAAAGTTATTTAATTTCACTTTGTCATTAGCAATGATAAAGAACTTAAAAGCAACACAGTGACAAATATTCTTAGCCAAACCATAATATTCTATAGTTTGAACAGCCCTATGACTTTTCCCAACTGGGGCATCATCCTAGGATTGGCCTATTTTCTTGAAATTTCCAACTGCCTAGTTGAAGCAACACTCAGAAAGACCAACACACACAGAGCTTATCAAAAAATGAAGTTACCAGTAGGAGCTAATAAAATCCCAGCACGCACGTTTATTCCTACAGCCGCTGGTTAACACAATGCTGAGAGCAGAGAAAGATCCCTGACGACCTACTAGCGACGACTCTGGGGACCTTGGAAGAGGACACACACAGGGCTCCAGAAGGGATGGTTTGCTTACAAGCAATGTTTGAATGAAGAAAAGAAAAACAAGTATAACTAGAGGGGATCTCTAACCAGACAGTGGGGATTTGGGGGCACGCAGAAAATGAAACGTTCATCATCCTGCATGAAACACACCTGTGGCTGAGCTCACAAAATTAACCCATTTTCCCCACCCTTAAAACTGCTTTTTTTTAAAATGCCAATAGTTCAAAACTTCAGCGTTAGGAACATCGTGAATACTCTCAATCTAGAAGACCATCTGAAATGACAGCCACCGTTAGAAGGATGGCATTTGCGTTCAACCACGTGGCATCATTTCAGTGCCTGAAACTGTTATGACTCAGACTCAGGTCTGTTACGATGAGCTGCTGGCTCTGGAAAGGGGCAAGGGGAAGAACAGAGGAGGAAAAGAGCATTTCGCCTGCTGTTCCCAAAGCCTTTTCACGCCCGCCCCCTCCCGTCCCCAAGTCCCCCAAAGGGCTCCACCCTCATTGCAAAACTGCCCAAAAGTTAAACTTCCAGGAGAGAAGTGGAGGGGCTGTGTGTAAGGACTGGGGGAGGTGAGTGGCTTACCTCTGCGATCTCTCTCCTCACCTGTTCTAACAATCCTGCTATAACTGCTCACCACAGCACAATGTTGAGGCACAAAATGCTTCCCATCAGAGTCAGAGGGCTTTACATGAAAAGTATGACATTGTCAAGAGATCATTCATTTCTGATTGACTTAGCATCTGGAATACCAAACACTGGGCACAAAACCAGAGCCTATTAATACTCATCAGAGACAAAAAGTAAATAAACACAAAGGTTTAATTAACCCTAGGCAACAGAAGAAGATGAAGACTGAACGTGTATCATGCCCCATAATAGGCAGGATTCCAGAAGAACAAAGAACTCCCAATAGCTGTATTGCTTTTTTTTTTTCTTTTTTTTTTAGAGGGGATGGGAGTGTAGCTATAACTTTTTTTGAGCAAACGATACCAGGAATTACATAAGAAGCTGCATTGCCAATGTTGGACCCAATAAGAGCAATTGAAATTGATTCTGGAATGTGGTTAAAGTACTTTATCTAATCTATTAATAAATAAGAAGATCTTTCATTAGTTGGCAGAGGGACAGCTGCCACTGGCCAGCTTGATTTTCCTGAAAACGGCGGAAACTTGCATACGCTTTTTTTTTTTTTTTTTCCAGATCAAAGCCCTAAAATCCCAAAGAGCTGTTTCTGGAATCAGAAGTTACCACGAACGGTCATACTTTTCCTGAACAGGCTGAAAGTCTCCATTCACCTGTTCCCCAACATTATGAAGGGAGGAGAAAGTGTTCGTTTGCAACATTTTTTTTTAATGGAAACTTTTTTAAAGGTGAAGAGTTTGGAAACCTTCTGATTTGGTAAATCAGAAATTGTTGACCAAGGGTGCCCATCTAAGGAGAATGAAAAAGGAAACTGCCCCTCCAGGCCACACAGGGTGGCGTTCGCTCCGAAACCTGAAATAACCAAGATTCTTCACTATTCAGCGAAGGCACCTGGAAGATTCAGTTAATGAGCTGAACAAGATGCCCTATAGCTTGTGAGCAGGAAAGGGAGTCAATTCTATCTACCGCTGCCTGAGAAATCGGCCTCATCCTCGCTTGCACAGAAAGCTACAGCGGGGCTGGCTCGCTGGTCTCCAAACTCAGTAAGAACCCAGAATCGGTGCCCTGCGAGGTGCCACCCGACCCGCGCACGCCGCAAGGCCGGCACACCCTCCAAGCGGCCCCTCTCCCCTCTGTCCCCCCAGAGCCCGACCCAGGGCTGCCCTGTCTCGGGGGACCAAAGAGCCCCAGACCTTTGAGAAAAAAAAAAAGAAAAAAGAGGGAGAAGCGGGTTTGCATTATATAACAAGGTGCAGCAAATAAGGCTTCTGGAAAACGAAAGTAGCGAGGGGAGGGGCAGGGGTCGGGGAGAGGCGAGGGGAGCCGGGCGTCGCGCGGCTTTCGCCGCCACTTACTCGAAGGCGAAGAAGAGTCCGCTCGTGACCAGGATGAGGATGAGAGTCAGGTAGAAGACGCCCGTCTGCCGGGCCATCATGATCCTGCCGTTGCAGAAGAACTTGTTTCTTCCCGGGAAAACCTCCCATTTCCTCCGCGCCGCGATCTTCTTCTTCTTGTGGGGCGACTCCATGGGGGAGGAGCTGTGGGTGCTGATCTGACTGTACTCGCAGTCTTTCATGGGCCCGCCGCCGCCGGGAGGCATCCACGAGGGCAGCCGGCGGGGGGCGCACGCCCCCAGGAGCCCCCCGGCCGCGCGGGCCCCGCCGAGCCACGACCGCCGCCGGCCGCCCGGCCGCCCCGAGCCGCCGCGCCGCGGCCCCTACGCCGGCTCCCGGCTCGGCGACAACTTTGCCGAAGACACCCAGGTTAACCCTTGCGGGAGCCCAGCTGTCATAGCCGGGTCCCCTCCGGGAGGACGGTGCCGGCCCGCAGCCCGCGGCGGCGGTCCTCGCTCGCTTCCAGCCCGCGTGCCGGGGCTCCGGGGCCCCGAGGCGCGGGGGCCGCCCGGCCGGCCCCCGGCTCGCCGCGCGCCCCGCCCCTCGCACGGCCGCTCGCCCGGCCCCGCCCCCGGCCCGCCGGCCGCGCCTCGGCTCCGGCCCGCCGACCCCCGAGCGCTGCGCCCCGAGGGGACACGAGGCGGCGGCCCCGGCTTTCTCGCGAGCCACTTGGGCGCCTCGGCCAGGTTTATTCTAATCCTTCCTCCCGGCGGCGGATCCTCCCCAGGAGAGAAGCGATGGAAACTGGGAGGCAGCTCGCGGCACCGGCAACCCCTCCCAGGGGTGGGGAAACCGAGCACGTTATTCTGTCAGGAGCGGGCTCGGCGACAGCCCGGGCTCCGCTCGCGCTGCGACCCCGCGCCCGCGCGCCTGGCAGCCGAGCCCAGACCGCGGCCCCCGCGCGGGGCTGCCGGGGCCGCCCGGGCCGAGGGTCGCGGCGGCGGCGGCGGCGGCTCGTGGGCGGCACGGCCGGCGGCTCCCTGGCCCCTCCCGCCCCATAGGGGCCGGGCCGGGCGCAGGGAGGGCCGCCGGGGGTGGCGGAGCGCGTCTCGGGGCCGCGGGGCGAGCGCCACAGACACTTGTTTGCAAGGCTCAGCCCCGGCGCGCGCGCGGCGCTCGCAGCGGGTCCGCCTCCTCCCGGCCGGGTGGGCGGCGGCCCGCGCCTCGCCAGCCGGGCTCCTCCTCCGGCTCCTCCTTCTCGCCCGCGAAGCCCCGCACGGACTCCGCCGGGGCCCCCGCCCTGGTCCCCTCGGCCGCGGGGAAGGCGCTGGGCTCCCTCCCGCCTCGCTCGCCGGCGGCTCGGGTCGGTGCCCGCGGCCGTGCACTCGCCTGCAGACTCCGGCTCCTCCGGGCTTATTCCCGGCCGCAGCTGCCGCCTCCACACACACACGTTCACACGGCTCCACGCAAACCGATTCTTGCGACTCCAGGGGACCTGAGGAACCCGCGCGGAGAGGTGACCCTCCCCGGCCTCCCCCCCACCCCCGCCCAGGCAGGGCGCGCGGTAGACTTGCGGGGTGCAGCTCCACTGCTGCCCGGGAGTGGGCGGGGGTGCCCGGCGACGGCGTGGGGGTGGGGGGGAACGGGACGAGGCAGGCCCGACTACGGGATGGGGGCTGCGGGCGGGGGCCTCGGGGCCCAGCCAGCGTCCAGGTTTCCCGCGGGAAGAGCGGAGCGGTCTGGGTCCGGGGGGACAAGCCCGTGGCGGTCAGGCTGTGCGGGGGTGGCTGCCTCCCCAGCTCTCTCTCTCTCTCTCTCTCTCTCTCTGTCACTTCTCCGACACGCGCGCTCGCGATTTACTCGCTTTTATTTCTCTCCTTTCCCCTGCGAGCTCGCGCGGCAGTAGAGGGACCCGCCGCTCCTCTCTCCCGCCCGCGCCCCCCGCCCGCTGCGCCCCACAGTCCCGGTCGCCCGGCCCGTGACCTCGAGCCCTCCCTGGCTGTGCCGCGGGGTCGCAGCCCTCGCGTGGGGGGCACAACCAGTGGACAGCGGAAAGCGCAGGCAGCCGGGCGGGGACGTTCGGTTTTCCGAGCCCCACTTTCCTTTCCTTTCACCGCCCACTGGGATGTGTAGTTCTTCCTCCGGCCGACTGGCTCCGATAGGAACTACAACCTGGGGCCCAAAAAACTACAAATCCCTGCATCCCCCGCGACGAGAGCGAGAGAGGCGCGGTGCTGAGCGTTCTGGTGTTCGGACGCCGGCGGTGGAACTAACAAAGGCTGTGGTGAGGCGCCTCTGTACCTGCTCCGAGCCGGGCACGGTCCACGTCACACATGTTCTTTATCCAGTCTTCGCTGGAACCCTGCGAGGCATAATTGTATCCAGCTTAGAAAACGCTGTGCTACTTGCCAGAGAGCTCAAAGCGCCCTGGAGGCGGCGGTTAGATTGAACCCTGAGCCCCGAGAATCTCCCTTACAAAGCGCCGCTTCCGTGAGCGGTGTCAAAGGTAGATGATGTCGGCTTATCTAAGAAACAAAAAGAACTGGAGCCAGTTGGAAAGAGCTTCCCTGGAGTAAAGGAAAGGTGGTAGGGATGGCAGTTCCGGTATGACATGACGTTATAAGGAATTAGGAATAAAAAATGGAATTTATAAGGGTCCATTCCAGAACAGGTTAGAGGAACGGGTCAGATCTTAAGCCTACAATTTGAATTGGGGTTGAATGATTTTAGATTTTGTTTGACAGACTAGCATAAAGTACTTTATGACTGCGCTGTAAAAAAAAAAATTGTCAAGGCTTAGACATTTCAAGTGAATGCTCTCATATACTTACCTGTTCTTTAGCTCATTAGATCAAGGGTATGTTATTCCTACTCAATTTCTAGCAAGTACCTTTTCTCCTCTCGCCCAATTAATATACTAGATCCACTGACTTCCTGGCTTTAAAAAAGACTCCCCTTTCGGTTCTCACTGACGCCCTAATTTTTCTGGCATAAAGGTAATGCTTTTAAGTCCTTCTCTGTTAGAGATGCATACTAAAGTATTTGCACGTGAATAGGAATATATATTTGCAAATGACAATCAGATAAAGGGTTAGCATCCAAAAATCTATAAAGAACTTAACCAAACTCAACACCCAAAAAACAAATAATCCAGTGAAGAAATGGGCAGAAGACATGAATAGACACTTTACCAAAAAACACATCCAGATGGCCAATAGACACACGGAACGATGCTGAACGTCACGCATTATCAGGGAAATACAAATCAAAACCACGCTGAGATACCACCACACACCGGTCAGAGTGGCTAAAAATGAACAACTCCGGAAACAACAGATGCTGGCGAGGATGTGGAGAAACGGGAACCCTCTTGCACTGTTGGTGGGGAATGCAAACTGGTGCATCCAGTCTGAAAAACAGTGTGGAGATTCCTCAGAAAACTAAAAATAGAACTACCCAATGACCCAGCTATAGCAGTGCTTGAAATTTATCCAGAATTCCTTTTCAGTTACAGGAGTGCTGATGCATAGGGGCATATGTACCCCAATGTTTATAGCAGCGCTTTCAACAATAGCCAAATTATGGAAAGATCCTAAGTGTCCATCAACTGATGAATGGATCAAGACGATGTGGTTATGTATACAATGGAATACTACTTGGCAGTGAGAAAGAATGAAATCCTGCCACTTGAAGCAACGTGGATGGAACTGGAAGGTATTATGCTGAGTGAAATAAGTCAGTCAGAGAAGGACAGACATCATATGTTTTCACTCATATGTGGAACTTGAGAAACGTAACAAGACCACGGGGGAAGGGAAAGAGAAAAAAATAGTTACAGACAGAGAGGAGGGAGGGAAAGCATAAGAGACTCTTAAATACAGAGAACAAACTGCGGGTTGATGGGGCTGGGGGAGAAGGGGAGAATGGGGGATGGGCGCTGAGGAGGACCCTTGCTGGGATGAGCACTGGGGTGTATGTAAGAGATGAACCACAGGAATCTACCCCCCAAACTAAGAGCACACTGTACATGCTGTATGTTAGCCAATTTGACAATAAATTATATTTTTAAAATAATTAAAAATAAAAATAATAATAAAATACTCCAGACCATCCCTCCCCCAAACTATGATGAGGTAGATGAAACAATACTGGCAAACTATTGAAAATTGCTTACATTAGGTGATATCTCTGAACTAGTTACGTATTGCAGCACATTACCACAAATCTGTCAGCTTAAAACAACACCACTTTATTATTTCGCAGTGTTTATGGGTCAGGTGTCCAGGCACGTAGGATCCCCTGCTTAGGGTCTTACACGTACCATCCAGGCGTTGGTGAGGCTGTGTTTTATTTGGAGGCTCAACTGGAAAAGCTTCAGCTCCCTTGCTCACTCAGGTCTCTGTAGAATTTATTTCCTGGCAGCTGTAGACCTGAAGACCCTGGCTTTTTGCTAGCTGTCAAGTGGAGACTGCCCACATCTCCTAGAGGGCACCTGGAGTTCATTGTCACATGCCCTTCCCCAGCATGGCTGCTTGCTTTATCAAGCCAGCAAGGAGAGTCCCCTCAAGGACTGAGTTAGTTAGCAAGACGGAATCTTATATAACATAAGTAATCACAAAGGGGTGACATCGAGCGGCAATATTTTGCTTAGAAAGCAAGCCACAGGTTTTCTACACAGGGGAGAAGATTAAACAAGGTATGGGCACCAGGATGAGGGGCCCACACCGAGGGTGCACCACAGGGCGCAAGAGAGTCCATGTTCCATTATGTTTATCTTCTCTACATCTACTTATGTTTATGTCTGAAATTCTCCATAATTAAAAGAAATAAATTACTTGTTTTTAAATTATATCTAGGGGAGCCTGGGTGGCTCAGTTGTTTAAGCATCTAACTTCCGCTCAGGTCATGATCTCACGGTTCGTGGGTTCGAGCCCCGCATCAGGCTCCATGCTGGCAGCTCAGAGCCTGCAGCCTGCTTCAGATTCTGTGTCTCCCCTCTCTCTGCCCCTCCCCTACTCTGTCTCCCTCAAAAACAAACGTTTTTTTAAATTTAATAAGTTATATCTAAATTTCCCATTACAAATAAGTTTCTAGGTAAGCTGGTTTGATTGTTTGCATAGTCTTCCTAGGAATTCCTTGTTTCTTCCCACTGCATGTTTACTTAGATGTATGACAATTGGTCCACTTAGGATACATGATTCACTTAGGATACGTATCTAAAGAAGTTCACTAGAACCTGGCATGATGGCCACAGATTTTAGCTCACCATCTAAATGCTCTAAATTATGGTAGAGTTTACTCATTCATTCATTCATTCATTTTACAATTGTTTACCGAGGGGCCTCGTTTGTCCCAGATCTGTTTTAAGTACTATTTTAGTGGCACAAGGCTATAAAAGGAACCAAAATAGACATTTGTATTGGACAACTAGAGGCTGAGCTGGGGAGAACAAGCAATAAATGCAAATAAAATGCAAACAAAGCAAATACTAAATGATAAGATCATTTCAGAGTGCAATTACAAGGGGAAAAAAAAGCAAGGTTGTGGAATAGAGCTGGGAAAGGAGACCTTTGAGCAGAGAACCAAGTGATGAGAAACAGCAAGTCCAAGGGCCTCAAGCCTGGAAAATTCTTTTGGGTACAAAGGAAAGACAGTCTGGCTGGCATAGAGTTAGGGAAAGGTGAGTGTTAAGAGGGAAGGCTGTGGGGTTACAGGATCAGTAAGGAGACTGGAATGAATTCCACATGCACTTAATCTGTGACTACCATTGTATTAAGTCCTGATGGGTCAGAAGAGTAACCTAGAGTACTTGGCCTTTGAGGAATAATACCTAGATTCCAAAGTGAAATGCTAGAAGGATCTCGGTGCATCTAGAAGTATAGACCTAAACATTTGTTTTGCATATGAGAAAATTGAGGCCAAGGAAAGGAATGACCTGCTAAAAATTCCTTGAGAATGCTTTACAATAACAAATAATCTGTAAACAAATCCCCAAATTGAAAGAGTGCATTCTTTGATTTAAAGCCTTAGAAAACTGATAACAAGTCATTATTTAGTGTCTTTTATGTGCAAGACAGTATGATAAATACATTGAACGTGGCAGAGAAACTACAGTCTAGTTTGGGAAACAAGATGGAGACACACAGAAAGTAAATAATGAAAGAAAATGGTGCAAACAAAAATAACTATCTTTTCTAGAGTGTCACCTGGTATTAAGCGATATCCTGGTTTGTTATTTAGCTAATGAGACCCAGAGGACAAACCAATGAGGTAAGCAATCTTATCAGTATTTCAGGGGAGAGTAAACAAGCTCAGAAACTTTGGGTGATGTGGGTTTCCCAGCTGGTAAGTAACTGAACCAGGATTCTTCAGCCAGGCCTGTATGTGTGATTCCAGTTCTTTCTACTCCAGCCGGCTGCACAATAGAAAGAGTATGCTGCGTGTGACTAGCTGCCAACGGAGTAAACTTTGCTCAAGTGGAGCCAGAGGCTGTGGCAGTTTAGGCAGGCAAAGCCAAGGGGGCCAGGATCCCAGGGCAATGGAGTGGTAGGGAAGCACATGACGTTTCTAGCTGGACTAGAACTGACAAGGATTCAAGTGTAAGTCGTTTACTTTGGAGGGGATTCCAGAGAATACCTCGCACAATGAAGAGAAATAGAGGGAGCAAAGACTCCAGAAAAGGCATCGTGAAGCAAGTTACCAATGCAGGTGACTGAAGCTCAGTGCCTCCAGGAAGCACTGGGAAGTGGTGCAGAACCCACCTCTCAGTTACCCACCAGACGGGTGAGGGGGCTGACCTTTATCCACCAACCCATCCATTACTAGTTGAGAACGCCTTCTGGAAGCATTAACTCTAGCTCCTTCACATCTGACCATAGCCAGCACTTCCATGAGCCCCTTGCTGGGCTTCCCCTGATTGTTGGGGGTATCTTTGATTTGGGTGGGTCTTTCCCTATTTTTACCTGACTCGGTGGGCCTACGGACAACAGGGTTATGTTATTAACAAAATTAGAGGTTTGTTCCTTTCATGTGAACAGCTCAAAGCATTCCACAAACCCACCTCTGTAATTCTCAGAATACCTCAGGCAGCCAAGAGGAAGTATGGTTTTATCCATGGTGAAAGGGGAAGACAGTCAGATCCAGGACATGATATAATTTATATACCTTATGTAGTCAGGAAGAAAGTGTACCCAGTGTGTCCAGAGTGCCTAAAGGTCAAAGGGACACAGTCCTCAGGAGAACTTTGAAGTCAACGGAAAAGGGTTTCTTCTGGGACCTCTCTGATGGCAGAAAGTAATTGCTGAAATTCCCATATCAAACAATTCTCCAGAACATCAGACACCCTAATTTTTTCCAACCCAGGGAGTTAGCTCACATTTTTATATGTGCTCTGCACGTCTGGCAACATCGAGGGTCTAGATGAGTAAGATGTTTAAAGTAATAAACTCAGGGCTATCGGAAAAAAAGTGGATGAAGCAGAAATAACCCAAAATCTTCTTGTAATCAGCACCAAGTGACTTTTTCTTTCTTGTCTTTTAACAGTAAAACATTACTTTTTAGTATTTTCATAAAAATAATACATGTGCATTGAAAAAATTGCAAATAAATATGAAAAATGTAAAAGTTGTTCAAATTCCTACCACCTTAATATAGTCATTAACATTTTATTGATCATCTTTACATAATTCATTTTATATACATATATATCATTTAACGAAAATGGAATCCTATCATGCATACTGTTTGCATCCTGTATGCTTTTTTTTTTTAATGGGGGTATTTTTCCAGGCACCTAGGTGGCTCAATTGGTTAAACATCCGACTTCAGCTCAGGTCATGAATTCACAGTTCATGGGTTCGAGCCCCATACTGGGCTCTGTGCTGACAGCTCAGAGCCTGGAGCCTATTTCAGATTCTGTGTCTCCCTCTCTCTCTGTTCCTCCTCCCTCCCCTGCTCACATTCTCTCTCTCTCTCTCTCTCTCTCTCTCTGTTCCTCCTCCCTCCCTGCTCATTCTCTCTCTCTCTCTCTCTCTCTCTCTCTCTCTCTCTCTCTCTCTCACACACACACACACACACACACACACACACAAATAAAGATTATCAAAAAAAATAGCAAAAAATAAATAAATGGGGGCACTCTTTCCCAAGTAACCCATGTTAACAATATATATACTCCAAGGCTCATCATTATAGGCAAACACAGATACAGTCCACATTCCACTTTCATCAACTGTCTTAATAATGTCCTTTATAGTTACTTTGTCCTGGGTCAGGATCCAGCCCAGGGTCAGGATCCCCTCCAGGCTCATGCATGACACTTCATCACTAGGTCTCTGGAATCTTCTTCCATATAGAACAGTCACATCACTTCCTGTCTTTTGTTTCTTGATCTTGACATTTTAGAAGAGTATAGGCCATTTATTCTGTACAACATCATTCAATTTGGGTTTGCCTGGCACATCTTCACAATGAAACCGCGTTAGAGCTCTCACCAGCTCTCAGCCTTGTGCGGTCGAGCAATGTAGCTGAAACTACATGACACCTGCCTCAGTCAGGCCCCCTGCTTCCTCAGGGCGTACAGCTTTCATGCAGCTTTCAAGAAACATGTTCACACCGCTTCCAGCAACAGGTGCTGGATAGAGCTGGAATGTGCCTCAAGCCCAAGCCAAAACGGACACCTAAAATACAGACACCTGTTAACCGAGAAGCAAAAAAAGTATGTGCTGAAGCAAAAATTATGAAGAGGCACGAAAGAAACTCCAAAACTACTTTGTTGATTACACATAAAACGCACAACAGAACAGTAAACATGATGGCAAAAGACAAAGCTTCCTCTGGGTGATGAGAAACAGCTCCACCACTCCCCAGATGAAATGTCGCAGGAAGACACGGGAGAGTAAAGCTCTGAATTCTGCAAGTGGCTGCAAGGACAAGAGCCCAGGCTTGCTGCACAGATCACCAAATCTGCACAGTCAACGCCCATCTGCTCCTCAAAGGACGGGAGCAAAACGAACACTTCTCTCAACTGAAAATGCCGCTTAGTCAGAAAGAATTCCAAAAGCATCCAGAGTGGATTTCAGACATTTCTGGTCTCCTCTGTAAAGAATGGATTTTGAGAAATGTCTAATGCTATTTCTGAATGAAAGCTAGCCAGTAAAACGACTTACTGGATTTCTATTTATTCTCTGAATACATGGAAACCAAATCCAAAAAGCAAAAAAGACCTTTTCTTGGCATCCTTGGCATTTCTAGGAAATAAAAACCTCATTGGAATGAAAAACTGAAACCTACCTACCTCAAAGGTTGGATGTGAGATCAAAAAATATATACAAAAGTGCCTTGTAAATTATAAATTTATATGCAAGTATCAATTGTGTTCTAATTATTTCCCCTTAATTCAAACATGTTCACTATTTGTATTGTTTTCTTTCAAATGGAAATCGAAAGCTCTATGAAAGCGTCTACTTACTCATTTGGATGTCTCTGGTCAATTGCCTAACTGCTAATTCAAGGGGGACAATGTATGTCTTGTTCTCGCAAAAGTATCCGCATAACAATACATTAGTAAAATCTGAAGTTTATTATTATTTGGGGTATAAAAATATCAGGGATATTCTTAATTGTAGGTGATTCAATGAGATAAAGAGTGCCAATGTATTTCCAGAAAGTTTTATTTTTAGAAATTTCTATCGTTTCTATAATATTTCACCTTAAGAGACATTTTAATTTGTTCTAGTACAGGCTTATGTCTAGATTTAAAATCATTTCAAAACATAACATAGTAAGTTATGCTTTAGCTCTGTTACATCTTTTCTGAAACAGCATAGATATAAGCTGTTGTTTTTTAAAATAAGCAGCATTATTTCAACTTTTCTATTTAGCCTATTTAGATATGTTGAAAAAAATCAGGTTCTGCATTTTGGTAGGAGTGAGTATCAGTGGATTGATCTTGTGCCCATCTCAACATCAGGTCAAATGTTGTTGGTTTGTCCCAATATTGGTGAAGTTCATTTTGATTTCCTAATTTTATTCCCCTTCTTCCTTCCTTCCTTCCTTCCTTCCTTCCTTCCTTCCTTCCTTCCTTCTCTCTCTCCCCCTCTCCCTCTCTTCCTCTCCCTCCCCATCTCCCTCCCCCTTCCTCTCTCTAACTTTTTCTCCCTCTCCCCATTCCTGCCCCCTTTCTTGATATTTTAAGATGAGGAAGAACTTTCCCTTCTTCCCCATTTATGTATCTGTTCATTAGTTTATTTATATCAGAATGGCCTCATAAATAGTTTATATTATTCAATAGGTCATAATCTGTTATTATCAATAGTTATTTTGATATTCAAGTTGTTCCAGATTTAGCCCCTTCAGTCCAAGTCCTGAGTAATTCGATGTGACCCGATCATTCCTTGGTTCCCTACTAACTGACTCAATCAGCTGTTCCTGGCTCATCCTGACCTTTCCCTCTCTCAGTCCTACAATCTCTCACTTCTCCAAAGGGTCCTAGTTCATTTCAGTAGAAAAACTATATATGCTTATACACCTCTGTCTATTGCCATCTCTATAAAAACATAGAATATGCATAAATATGTATATTATTTTTCTCAATGTTAAGAGCCATGGTTTTTAAACTCACACATGCAATTCTAATTTAGAACTATGGGTTACATGGCCTGCTTCTCTACTTTTCTTATTTGAAACCCCAAACTATTATCCTCAATATATTTATTCATTTCCTTAAGCCTAGAATAATACAAAGACAATTTCAGAACTGCTAGCCCATGCCACCATGAAAAGCAAACCAGCAAACCATGATTGAATAATCATTTAGAGTTGTTTCTTTTTATTTTAGGCATAAATAAATAAATAAATAAACAAACAAAAACTAAAGGTTGGACATCCATGCACTGTTCTTAACCTTTGGAGAAAGCATCAAATATTTCATTGAGGGGCTTTCCTTCTATTTCTGCTTTGATAAGTTTATATATACACAGGTGTTGAATTTTATAAGATGTTCTTAATTATGTTGTTCATAATATACTTCTAATACCCATGTAATCTCTATAAGATCATTTGTTGTAAATATTGTCAATTTTTTCAATCAGAGTTGCTAGGGGGTTATCAATTTTATTAATTTTTTTCAGAAAACCAACTTTGTGCCTTATTAATCTAAGCTAGCTTTTGTTTCCTATTTCATTTGTATCTGCTCTTATATTTGTAATTATCTTCTATATGCTTACTTTGGATTTTATTTGCTTATTTTTTTCTAGATTCTTAAGTCAGAATCTTTTTTCTTTTGGAATATAAGTATTTAAAACTATAAACTCCCCTCTAGGAGGCATACCATAAGAGACTCTTAAATACAGAGAACAAATTGAGGGTTGCTGGAGCAGGGGAGTTTGGGTGTGGGTTAAATGGGTGACATACATTAAGGAGGGAACTTTTTGGGATGAGCACTGGTGTCGTATGTAAAAAAATGAATCACTGGGTTCTACTCCTGAAGCCAAGACTACACTGTATGTTAACTAACTTGAAAATAAATTTTTTTTTAATGTTTTATTTATTTCTAGGAGAGAGAGAGAGAGACAGCGTGAACAGGGGAGGGTCAGAGAGAGAGGGAGTCACAGACTGAAACAGGCTCCAGGCTCTCAGCTGGCAGTCAGCACAGAGCCCGACGCGGGGCTCGAACCCACGAACCGCGAGATCATGACCTAAGCGAAAGTCAGACGCTTAACCGACTAAGCCACCCAGGTGCCCCGAAAATAAATTTTTTTAAAAAACTATAAATTCCCTTCTAAAAACCACCTTAACTGCAGTCCACAAATTTTAACATGTATTTGCATTATCAGAGCTCTAAGTATTTTCTAATTTTCCTTGCGATTTTAGTTTATCCATGTTTTATTTTTTATAAATATATTTTTTTAATGTTTATTTATTTTTGAGACAGAGAGACAGAGAACGAGCGAGGGAGAGACAGAGAGAGAGGGAGACACAGAATCTGAAGCAGGCTTCAGTCTCTGAGCTGTCAGCATAGAGCCTGTTATGGGGCTCGAACTCATGAACCGTGAGATCATGACCTCAGCTGAAGTCAGACTTAACCAGCTGAGCCACCCAGGCACTCCTATGCATGTTTTATTTAGAAGTGAGTTGTTTATAGGTGCCTGGGTAGCTTAGTCAGCTGAGCATTTGACTCTTAACCTCAGGGTCATGAGTTTAAGCCCCACATTGGACTCTGTGCTGGGCATGGAACCTACTTAAAAAGAAAAATAGAAGTCATTTGTTTAATTTCTACATATCTTATTGTTATTGATTCCTAATTTAATTATTTTATGGTCAGAGAACATACTCTGTAAGGTTTCAATTCTTTTAAATTTATTAAAATGTGTTTTTCTTTCAAGCATGTGGTCAGTTATGATTCCAGCTACACTGGGAAGAATGTGTTCCTGAAGTTCTTGGGTGCAGTGTTATTTAAATGTCAATTAGGTCAAGGTAGTTGATAATTTTGTCAAGTATTTTATATCCTTACCAATTTTTACTCTAGCTGTTCTATCATTTACTGAGAGAGAGGTGTTAAAATCTCCAACTATGATTGTGGATGTTGTTTATTTTCCCTTCAGTTCTCAGTTTTTGCTTTATGTTTTTGGAACCCTGTTATTAGGAATACATGCGTGTATGATTGTTTAATTGTTATGTATCCCCACAGAATTGGCCATTGATATCAATATAATTCTTTTCTCTAGTTATATTCCTTGTTGAAGTCAATGTTGCCTACTATTAATTTAACCAGCCCTTCTTATGTGTAGTATGGTATATCTTTTCCCATTATTTGACTTTCAATCCCTCTGATACTTCATGAAAGCATAACTCCTTTAAACAGCATGTAGTTAGGTTTTGCTTCATTATCTAGTCTAGTAATCTCTGTCTTTAATGGGAATGTTTAGTACATTTATATTTAATGTAATTATTGATATGATTGTATTTAGGTATACCATTTTATTTGTTTTCTATTTGCCTGAATGGATCTTTTGGTTCTTTGCTGCTCTTTTTTTTTTTTTTTTTTTTTGCCTTCTTTTGGTTTTACCAAAAAACTTTTTTTTCCATTTTAGTTCCATTATGGGCTTTTTAGCTATACCCCTTTTTCTTATTTATTAGTGGTTTCTCTAGGGATAAGAATATGTATACTTGTCACAGTCTTTAGAGTTAATAAGTGTACATTTTAAAATCTTGAAATAGTATGATGTTATTTACCTGTGTTTTGTACACTTCATGCCATTTATTATAACTATGCATTACAAATCACAAAATATATAGTTCCCTAACTTTTACTTTAAATAACCATGTTACTTAAAGACATCAAAAGAGGAAAAAATAGTCTTTTTTATTTTGCCACATACTTAACATTCCTGATTCTCTTTATTCCTTTCAGTAGAAACAAATTTCTACCTGATGTCAATTTCTCTCAGCCTCAAGAAATGCTAAAAAGTAATGCTAGAATGCTGACTTTTTGACATGTTGTGGGGTCAGGATGTTCACTGGGGTCTTTCCACTCTGAATTGTTGGAATTCCTGTATCTCTCAGCACTGTAAAACCTCCAGGCCTAGTGGGGTCTTGCCCATACACTCACAGTTCAGTATATAGTCAAAGAGCTAAGAGGATCCCTAAGCAGAATTTTGGAGCTCTTTTTATGCATAACTCCATTCATTCTACTACTTTGTGCCCACAAACTCCAGCTGCATTAGCAGCTTTGAACCCTGTTCTTTGCCTCTATTGATCAGTGGGCTAGAGAAGGGTGGGCTCCTTCTCACTGCACCTTGACTCAGAGAAAACCCTCAGGCAAAGAGCTGAGATGATTGTGGTGCTCACCTAATTATCTTTCTATTGTCCAACATCCAAAGACAAAACTCATATGTTTTTATCAGTTTTGATTGCCAGACAGGCCCCTTGTCCTTATAGATTTTGATCAGTTTATGTGAAGAGGATTAGTTAGGTAGCAATTACTCTATCAGGGCTTGTGAAGGATATCTCATGATAGATGTTTCTAAGTGTTCTGTGGATACATGGATTGTGATACATGCTCAGTTATATCCTACCAGGGAAACTAATGCAGTACAGTGATGCTGTTTCTCCCATGGATCTGTGGGTTTCCTCAGACCATGCCCTTTCCAGGAGGACCCTCCTGAAGCTCATCTGGAATCTCCAGCTCTGTGCTTCAGACTCACACAGAGGAGAAGAGCCTTGCACTGGCTCCCTGTCTGGACACCAGCAGGGTTGGAGGCTAACTCACCCTTTAACTCCCAGCAGCTTACTATCTCCAGCTTAAGAGTAGAAGTGAGTAGTTAAACTGAAATGGAGAGGGAACAATGTGGACTTATTCAAACTGCCAGCATTCTATCAAATGCAACCTGATTACAATTCCTCTATGGATTAATAAGAGGAAAGTTTGTTGAGCACCTTTTACTAGAGAAAATGAATTAATATTTTTATTTAGTGCCCATTCAAATAAACCCCTAGAAGATATCATTTCTTAAGTAAATCTATGATTAAGTATTTGAATCTTTTAATACCTCTATTTAAAGGTGAAATTGAGCACACTGGGGTTTCAGTTAGTGTCTTCCAGTCTAGCACAACATTCAGTAGTAAATGGTGATGATGAAAAACCCTAGTTGAAACTATGCCAAATTAATGCTGGTGAGGAGGTGAAACAACAGGACACTCATATGTTGCCCCAATCTGTATTTAGTACCATTTGGAAAAAGACGCATACAAGAGCATTCACTGAAACACTGTGTTCTTTTCATAGTAAAAAGAATTAAAACTTGAAACAACCTACATGGCCATTAGGAGACTTGATTTTTTAAAAAAAGTGGACTTTCATACAAAAGAATATTATACAGAGTGAAATGGAATAATAAGAAGTATAAGGACAAACACATTTTTTAAAGACTTTTTAAAATGTATTTATTTATTTTGAGAGAGGCAGAGAGAGAGGGTGAGAGAGAGAATCCCAACCGGGCTCCGTGGTGTCAGTGCAGAGCCCAATGCAAGGCTTGAACTCACAAACTGTGAGATCTTGACCTGAGCCAAAACAAGAGTTAGACGTGTAACTGTAACCAACTTAGCCACCCAGGCTCCCCACACATAAATTTTTTAAATGACACTAAATAAAAAGAAAGTTGCTGAAACTTACATATATGGTATCTTTTATATGCATTATAACAGGATATATTATTTATGGTTTTATACATGGATACTAAAATTCCAAAAAGAATCCAAAGGGATGATAAATACAAAATTCAATGTTTGGGGGTTTGTTTGTTTGTTTGTTTGTTTATCAAGAGAAGGAGTGAAGAAGACAAAGAGGATCAAGAGTTTAAGTTGTATAGTTGATACAGGGGAGATTATTATATTCTTATTATATTATTATCTAAGCTTTCCTGTATTTATTTAATATTTTGTAATTTTTTTGAATAATAGAATTGCCTTTTCACTTCCATACCCCCAATTTGTTTAGAAATGCATAAAAGAATTTCCAGACAACATATGTTCTCAGATAAAAATCTATCCTCTGAAAACCACCAAATGTAAAGGATTTCCTTTTTGACATTTTCTATTCTATAGTTAGTGAGTCTCTTCCTGGCCTGGTACTCTTTATTAGGGAAGTCAGCATCCATATACCAAGAGAGAGAACAGCATTTTATTCACAGGGTTAATAACTGAAGTTTAGGCAAAATATGGAAGCTGTCAAGCTCAGGTTAAAAGAAATACCTGAAAAAGAAGAAAAGCATGTTTAATTTACTAGAACAGTGTAATTAAGGTAGAGTGCTAAGATACACATCAATATTTTTCGGCCCCCATGACGGCTCTGTCCACATGTAAAATCATTACCACAAGAAAAACTTAAGATGGTACTTGATCTCAACCAGCTCTTTTCTGATACATATTTACTATCCACCTGACAAAAGGGAAAGTTGGTAAGAAAAATTCCATTTTCTTAGCTTTGGTATCTTAACAGTGAAACTAATCTAACTATCTAGATCAACACAGGTGTTCAGTGAGTGCAAGGCAATGTGTTAAAAAAATTTCTTGTAGGCTAAAAAAAAAACAACTATGGAAGGGGAGAACTAAAAAAAAAATAGGAGACAAAAAGAGTCTAAATGATATGAAAAATGTAAGATTTGAGCCTTAAAAGCATTGGGTAGCCAAGAATTTCAGGATTGCCAATGAGCTATAACTCATCCATCATCCTCAGAGTCCCAGGCTATGGTATAGACTAGGGGGAAGTAGACATAAATGAAAACTAGTCTCTCTTGTTAAGTATAGTAACCAGAAGATAACTAAAGACACTCACAGGGCAGATAATCACTACCACAATGGTGCATGCAACAAAAAATTGGACCACAGATAAAGGAATAACTATCTGTGGACAGTTTAGTTTCACAGGCAAGCCAAACTTTAGTGAAACTCAACTCATTTTTAACCAAAGGGATAAAAAGAAACTTCCAAAACCGAAGACAAAAATAAGTCTTAAAAAATAAATTAAAAAAACAAAGACAACTATAATGACATTGTTTAAATTTTGAAAATATGGCACGAATGAAGAATTATTTTTAAAATACATGTGCTGTGGGTGGAAGTGTGTCCCTTTCCCCCAAAATTCATTTGTTGAAGTCCTAATCTAATCCCAGCACCTCAGAGTGTGATTGTACCTAGAGGCAGGGTTTTCAATTGGCCCTACTCCATTTTCAAAGACATAACAAAGAGGAAGATCACGTAGGAACACAGACAGAAGACAGCCATCTACAAGCCAAAGACAGAGACCTCAGAAGAAAGCAGCCCCGCTGACACCTTGATCTCCAACTTCTTGCCTCCAGACTTGGGAGAAAAGTATTTTCTATTTTTTACGACTTCCAGTCTGTGGTACTTTATTATGGCAGACCTAGCAAGCTAATACAATATAGTACACTTAAAATGATGGCCAAAATCCTACATTGGCCTATAATACTCAAACTGTATTGTCTAGTTAAAGAAAGCAGACACACAGGGTTAAGTATCTGACTCTTGGTTTCAGGTCAGGTCATCATCTCACTCTTTGTGAGTTCAAGCCCTGTATCAGGCTCTATGCTGACAGTGCAGAGTCTGCTTGGGATTCTCTCGCTCACCTCCTCCTTCTTTGCACTCTCTCTCTCTCTATCTTGCTCTCTCTCTCTTGCTTTCTCTCTCTCTCCCTTTCTCAAAAATAAATAAATAGGGACACCGGAGTAGCTCAGTCAGTTAAGCATCAGATTTCGGCTCAGGTCATGATCTCACTGTTCATGGGTGCAAGCCCCATGTCAGGCTCTGGGATGACAGCTCAGAGCCTGAAGCCTGCTTAGATTCTGTGTCTTCCTCACTCTCTGCCCTTCCCCTGCTCACGCTCTGTCTCTCTGTCTCTCAAAAATAAATAAACGTTAAAATTGTTTAAATAAAAAATAAATAAATAAACATTTTTTAAAAAGAAAGCAGACACATATATAGACTGATCCCATTTTTATAAAACCATGCAACTAAATGCATAAATATAGACAGAAAGATGACAAATATCCCTGATGTTTCATGTGATTTTTTAAAAAACTCTCTCCATTAGGCTCTTCTGCATTTTAATAAGTATGTGAGTGGATGAATTCAAGTGGGAAAAAATATATAGAGCAAGAAAAGAATGTAGCTCAGGGCAGACCCTTGGGGAATGCTGATATTTAAGGGACAGAAAGTGGAAGCAAGCAAAGGCAAGGAAAGATTGGGCAGAGAAGAGAGATACCCAGAGTATATCCCAAAGACGCCCATGGAGGACAAGGTTTTAGAAGGACAGCGTGCTAATGAGGGTGAAAGGCTGCAAAGAGCTGCATGGAGCCTGGAGGGAGAATGTTGCATTTGGAAGTCAAGAGGTCATGCTATGCTCAGAGAGCAGTTTGAAGGAGTAGTGAGGCCAGTTGTAAGCGTTTAAGGAAAGAATTGGCAGTGAGGAAGGAAGGCAGCAAGGGCAGAAATAGTGAGAAGAGTTAAAGACCTTCAGGTATAGAAGCAGACTGTCATTATCATACCAGGAATAGCCTGAATACAAACCCAGAGATGTTGAGATGCCAGTTACCCTAGAAACCCAGAGAAGTACCTTAGCAACATGTACGAAGCTGCTGTATTCTGCACGGTGCCTAAAGATGTTTCTGGACCCACTCTAGTGTAATCTGTCAATTAGCCTGCAGTCTCCGGTTACTGGGAAAGATGCTTCTATAAACCAAAGGCCTTGACAATGAAATCACTTAGTAGCCTCTAGAGCAACAAAGGTACTGGCAGCACCCAGCATAATTTGTAATTAGAAAAGTTCTATAACCTGACAAGAAAGCATTCCTACACTGATTTGACTATGAGGAACATGCTTTCTTGTCTAGTTTCTGTGCATCTTAACCAGCTCCCCTGGGGATAAGAGACAATAAAAACTAAGCAAAGACAGGAGACAGTGAGGTAGAGAGCACGTGTTCAGAAAGGGTGCTAGGCACTGATCTTTCTTCCCTCATCTGAGCCAGGTAGCTCTGGGGTAACATAACATCAATATTATGAACTCACATATATGCATTTACCAATATGTGTAGCTGAGAGTCATGTGCCAAGCAGCATACTGCATACTTTACCTGAAATATTTAATTTCATTTTTACACAAGCCCAATTAGGTAACTACTAATAGTATCACCCCTTTTTAAAAATATATATATATTAATTTTATTTATTTCTAGGAGGGAGAGAGAGACAGCGTGAGCAGGGGAGGGTCAGAGAGAGAGGGAGTGACAGACTCTGAAACAGGCTCCAGGCTCTGAGCTGGCAGTCAGCACAGAGCCCGACGCGGGGCTCGAACACACGAACCGCGAGATCATGACCTAAGCAAAAGTCGGATGCTTAAGCGACTAAGCCACCCAGGCGCCCCTAAAATATATTTTTAAAAGTTTATTTATTTATTTTGAGAGCGAAAGAGAGAGTGGAGGAGGGGCAGAGAGAGAGAGGGAGAGAGAGAGAATCCTGAGCAGGCTCCGCACTGTCAGTGCAGAACCCGATGCTGGGTTCGAACCCACAAACCATGAGATCATGACCTGAGCCAAAACCAAGAGTCTGATGCTTAACCAGTCAGAACGACTCAGGTGCCCCTATCCATTTTTTATAGATGAGGAAACTGAGGCTCAGAAAACTTGTGTTATTTGCTTGATTTAAGCACATTTCTTAATCTAAGGTCATTTCTTGGCCACTACACAGGGCAAGAAGTGACTTATACATTACACTCCCTTCAATGAAGACCCTGCACCCCAGTGATGCAATTAGGCACATATGGAGGTAACCATACCTGAAAGCAGAATATAGATGCTATAGGAGAGGGTGTTCAACTCCTGGCTGGGCAACCAGAACATCTCTGAAAAGAAAGATAGCTTTAAACTTTGGGTGTGAAGGGTAGGAAGAATTTTAATAAATGGAGATTCCTTTTACCACAAAATCAAAACAACATGTTTTTTCGTACCTTTCTTTCTTTCTTTGGGTTATTCCTCCCCAGCTCTTCTCAAGCTGTCTCTAACTAGCAAGGCTTCACTAGCACCACCATCTGTTTATTCCATCATCTTTACTTCCTTCAGGACACCAGCATTCCATAGCAGCGACAGAGCTGGGCATGCTCAGATGTGCAGATGCTAACCAGATGTGCATCGCTAACCAGCTGTGGCAAGGAGAACCTGCCTGTGGTGACCTCGGTAAAGAACAAGAGCCACTTTCTTCTGCGTAAGGATCTCTGAGTGCTGTGTGGACCAGCTCCTAGGGCAGGCATCGTCTGATGCAACCCAAATTCACACTGGAGGACTTTATGAGTACAGGTCTGTTCTATATTTTCTGAATTCACCTTTAATTACTACTGTTAAGTAAAATTCTAAAATCCTTTGTGTCCCTAAAGTTGGAGGATAGAGGAATTGAGTGGTCGAGTTCACATCATAAGCCAGGGCAGAGCGTTGATGGGAAAATCCGTTTGATATTTTCCCAGAAAACATTTCCCTAGCACCCATATAGGATGCTGCTGCCTCAGAATCTGTCTCTAACTGGCTGAGGTGCACCACCAGAAAGCAGAAAGTAATTGTTAAAATAAATCTGTTTTTAAAATACTAATAACACTTTTCACATTGCTCACAATCAGACATGTCCAATCCCATAGTCAGGAAAGAGAGCGTGTTTTTAGGGAGGATTTCTTAAGCATACAGTAATTTCTTGATACCCATAGAAAACAAGCCAGATATTGAGGAAAAATTGGAAAGAGTCATTTGCTCTTATCAAAAGCAAAGTATTTCTTTTGAAAAGGAAAGTTTTTGACAGCTGGTTGGTAACTCAGTCTGCTGAAAGATTCCTCAACAATTTTAAGAAAAAGAGCTCTCAGGGCGCCTGGGGGGTTCAGTCGGGTAAATGTCCGACTTCAGCTCAGGTTATGATCTGGCAATTCGTGGGTTCAGGCCCCACGTCAGGCTCTGTGCTGACAGCTCAGAGCCTGAAGCCTGCTTTGGATTCTGTGTCTCCCTCTGCACAGAGTCTGACGCGGGGCTGGAATTCAGGAACAGTGAGATCGTGACCTCAGCTGAAGTCAGACACTTGACCCACTGACCCATCTAGGCGCCCCCAGAGGAGTTTAAAGAACAGTTTAGATGATGTAATTGGGGGAGAACTTTTGTCTAGAATTATGACTATACAATTAGATACTTAAATGATTATGGCTTTCATTGTTCCTAAGAGCAAGACAGATCACCACCCACTGACAGTCCTTACTTTCAACCCCTCCAGAACACATCAATGGACACTGGAGGTATGATCCACTGTGTGGTTCCAGGTAATATAATCTAAAGAAGGTAGCAAGGACTCTGTAAAACCAAAATATCTGAATCTTCAAATATTTCCTCTGTTATATGATTTTAAAATCTGGATACCTAAAGTGTCATTTTTTCCCAGTTTAAAAATAATACTATTTTTATTATTGTTTCCTATGGAAACCATTTCCCTAGGCACGGCAGTGGCAATGTCCTCACAGGGAATTATTTATTTAAGCTGGTTTTTTTTGTTGAGCTTTGGATGACAGAAACCCATATTTCATCCCAGTGGATTCTTCAAGATTAGTCCCAGCATACTCTTGGAGAATCATCTAATACTGCCATAGCCACATGGCCAACTGCTAAGCAGCCATGGGGAACCATTCTGTTCCCCAGAGATCAGTTTGAAGAACTTCAGGTCCTCGGGGACTAATGGAAAGTTACAGCAGCTGTGACCAGAACTATCCAAATCTGTCTGAAGTCAAATGTCAAATAAAGCAGTGATACTCAGAAAGTACATAAGAATCATGAGACCTCCATACTTGCACAGGAAATAAAGAACTTTCCCTTCATATAACTCATATTCCTGACAACATGTTATTCTTCTTTAAGCATTAAAGAATTATAAACTTCTATTTGGACCTATGAATAAGTAGCTTGTATCAGACAAACTCTCCCAGAAAAACAGTCATAAAACACTGCCTCTAAATTAAACAGCTATTCAAACAATGGAGAGTAACCAAAACAGTCAGGACTTAAGGGATCAAGATCCTGAAGGGAAATAAAATACACTGAGGTGAGCCAGATAGTTACCACTCCTATTCCCCAAAGAGTTTGGTGAAGTATACAGGCCATGGAGAAATACACACACACACATGCATGCATACACAGGTATGTATATACATATGTACATAAATGATCAAGTGCTGCAGGAGTCTCACTGGGCTAAGGAGATTTCAGGACTATCAAACTGAAAGGGTGTGAGGATCCAGGATCTTAGATAAGCAAGCCCCACCTTCCCTGTGCAATTTCCCCTCAAGGCACTGACCTATTCCTAAACTAATTAGACACAGTCCAAGAGGAAGAAACCAAGCAACCATATGACAATTTCTCATACTAAAATGGTCATCAGAGACTTTAGTGGTCCATGATGCTTGAAAGACAAAACTTGGAGTTCAAGACTCTCCAAAAAGAGGAGTACTGGAATGTATTCCAAACTTTCAGTTAGGACTCTGAAGGACCACACCCTAGGGAAAGATGCAATAATTCAGGGATAGAAGAGCCCTTTCAAAGACTGAATCTCATCTCCAATCAGTTCAATTCCTGCTTGGGTCACAATGAATGATCTGCTTTCCAAAATCAAATTAAATCCTCTCTATAGGAAGGTAGACATCATCTAGAATCTTTATTTTTTTCTACACACAATTCCCATCATTCAATCCAAATTATTGGGCATACCAGGAAATATGACCAATGACTAAGATTTAAGGCGGGAAGTCATTAAGATTTAATGACTAAGATTTAAGGGGGGGAAGCCAAGACAATAGAAAGAGAAACACATGTGATTCAGATATTGAGGTTCTCAGACTTTGACTTTAAAATAACTGAGATTGAAATGGTCATGGAAATAGTTATATATATATATGGAGGATTTCACCAAGAACTAAGTCTTTTTTTAAGCACTAAATGGAAATTCTAGAACTGAAATGTACAGTAACTGAATTGAGAACTCAAAACTTGGATTTAGTAATAGATTATAAACAGAAGAGAGAGTTAGCAAACTGGAAGATAGGTGAGTTAAAAAAAAAATACCTCAAGTTGAAACACACAGAGAAACAAAGCATGAAAATAGAGAAAAGAGTGAAAAAGATACATGGTACATGCTGGAAAAGTCTACTATATGGGTAGCTAAAGTTCGCAGAGAAAGAATGGGGCAGAAACTATTTCTCTAAACTGACCAAAGACATCAAGTCACAGAGTCAAGAATTTCTATGACCTGGAAGCAAGATACATATAAAAGTAAGCCACACCAGGCATATCATAGTAAGATTGCTGAAAACCCAGAGCTATTGAGGGAAAATCTTATAGTAAATAGAGGAATAGGACAGAGTACCCTCAAAAAGGCAAGGCAAACACTGTGTTTCTGTGTGCTAGCCAAAAATATTGAAGATGAAATTTTGAAAAACAATACCATTTACAATAACAGCAAAACTTATCAAATAAAAAAGAATAAAATAGAAGACGTATGAGCTCTCTTTGCTGAACACTACAGAACATTCCTGAGAGAGTTTTAAATAGACTGTAATAAGTGTAAGCTTATTAACACCAAATTCATGGATTAGAAGACCCAGTATTCTAAGAGTCAATTATACTTAGTCCAATGAATAGACTCAATGCAATCTCCATTTTCAAAATGACTGTAGGTCGCTGACAAATTGGAAATTGACAAATTGATTTTAAAATTTATATGGAAATGCAAGGGCCAAAAGAAAGCAAAAACAAGCTTGATGTAGAAAAGAAAGTTGGAAGACTTACACTTCCAGATCTCAAGATTGATGGGAAAGTTAAATTAAATAAATGTGGTATTGGTGAAAGGAAATAAAATAGGTCACTGCAGTATAATAGAGTTAAGAACGGGTGGTCTTCTCAATAAGTGGTGATGTATCAAGATGGGATAAAATTAACCTCAATACCCTACTGACACCCCAAAATCAGTTCCAGGTGGATTGTAGACCAAAATGGGAATGGTAAAATGATATTGCTGGTGTACAATAACCTAGGGCAATATCTTCATCACCTGGGGTAGGCAAAGAGCTCTTTAACAATTATTTATTTTTGAGAGACAGGGAGAAACAGCACAAGTGGGTGATGGGGCAGAGAGAGAGGGAGGCACAGAATCTAAAGCAGACTCCACCAGGCTCTGAACTGTCAGCACAGAGTCCGATGCGGGGCTCAAACCCACCAACAGTGAGATCATGACCTGAGCTAAAGTTGGCGCTTAACCAACGGAGCCACCCAGGCGCCCCCCAAAGAGCTCTTAAACAGAACACAAAAAGGCACTAAATGTAAAAAGAAACTGGAAAACTCAACTTTATTAAAATTTATAATTTCTGTTATTGAAAGTCACTATTAAAATAATAAAAAAAAAGAAACGGCAAGTGATAAGATGTAAGAATATATAAACAATGAATATGTACGTATATCTGTGTGTATGTCCTATAAAAAGTTGAGAAGGCAGATAATCTAATTTAAAATAGAAAAAAGGCTTGAATAGACTCTTCCAAAAACAGAAACAAAAACAAAAAACCAGTGTATCCAAATGGACAATCAGCATGCAAAAGGAATTTGGTATCAGTAGTCACCAAGAAAATAGAAATTAAAACAAAAAAACAGAAACAAGAAAATTCCACTACTCATCCAGAAGAATGGTTAAAACGAAAAGGACTAACAATTCCAAGTATTGGTGAGGACATGAACAAGTGCTATCCCATTACTGCCAGTAGGAGTGTAAATCAGGGCAATACTGTGGCAAATTTAAAAATAGCCACAAATGATACCCATCTGTGTATGTGATTGCAATTGACACATACAATTTACAACTGGCTTTTCCATTTTTCCCTCTAAAAGGTCGATTTCTCCATTTCTGGAATCTGGGCTTGGTCATGTGACATGCTTTGGGCAACGGGAGCAAATATGACACCAGTGAAGGCTTGGAAAGAGCTGGTATGTTGGAGTTTGCTCTCTTTTGCTGCTCCTGGCAAACTGCCACCATCACCATGTGAATGAACCCTGACCAGCTTGCTGGATTACGGGGGCCCCATCACTAAGTTAGCCCCATCACTACTACCGACGACCAACCAACAGCCAAGCAAGTGAACGATGCCACCAGCCGCCAGCTGACTGCTAATGCAGGACTGAATCCAGCTGACACAGACGGAACATAAAAGAACCATCCCAGATAAGTCCAGTCCAAACGCCGACTGAAAAAAAAAAAAAAACACTTTGGAAAATGATTTTGCAGAATCTACTAAACACATTCGCTATTCCCCAATTCCACTCCTAGGTATATACCCAACAGAAATGCATCAAAAGACATAGCCAAGAAGAATGTTCATTGTAGCACTATTCTTAATAGTCGCAAACTATAAATAACATAAATATCCGTCAAGAACAGAGTAAATAAATAAATTGTGGAAGAGTCATGTGATGGAGTACTATACAGCAGTGAAAATGAACAAACTATTGGTAAATGCGCAGCACGAACTAATCTCACAAATACCATATTAAGTTTTAAGAAAACAGACACAGCACAATGTGAGTTCATTTATAGGAAGTTCGAAAACTAGGAAAACTCTGCAGTGACAGTAATCAGAATAATGGTTACCTTTGGAAGCGTTTTTGGCTGAAGGAAGCATGAAGGAGGTTTCTGGGTGCAAGAAATGTTTCATATTTTGATCTACTCATTTGTGTCTACTCTAAAAATTCATTGACCTGAGTTTGTAAGATGTGTGCCCTTTACTGTATATTATGCTTCCATTTTAAAAGTGTAAAAACAAATTAAAAATGTCTCTCAGTTATATTCTCTACAATGTCTTTTTCAGGGAGACTACCCCCCCATACACACTTTTAATTCTGAATTTTTCCCGGGTTTCATTCCCTGATCCTTCCACAGACACCTGTACTTATGTGATCCATTAACATGATGAATGCAGACTAAAACTGAACTACCCACCTACCCCACATATCTGGATTTGTGGTGCATCTCACTGCCAACTACCTTTCCTGGTTCCTTTCATTGCCTTATCTCCATCATTCTCCACACCATATCATCAAGTCGTATCGAGCCTTCCTTTGAATTTTCCTCAAACTTGGTCCCTCTCCCCTTTCCATTAGGTCAGTCAGAGTTCAGAGGAAGGAGGCAGAAACCACTACAGTTTTCTTGAGCAGAAAGACATTTAATACAGGGAAACCAGGGATTACAGAATTATTTGGAGGCTGAAGAAGCCTTCTACAGGCTGACCTCCAGAAATGACTCTCAGAGCAAGACTGTTCATGAGTATTGCCAGTGGACGTCTACCTCTGCCACTATCAGGCAGGTGGAGTGCAAGAGTCTGCCCCTGGAAGTGTTAAGTTCAAAAATACCCTTCACAGCTGCAATCCAGATATCAAGGAGCCACCAGCCACACTGCAAAGGTACTCAAAACTTCTAACACTAGTAACTGGACCCTTGGAAATGAACCCAGTTTATCCACGACCTTGCTTGCCAACACCAATAACTCAGGTGGGAAATGTGGTTTCCATCTTCTTAGCACGTCAGAGCAGTACGTCAATTTGGCAGAATATAATCCACATTCATAAAACTGGTTGCATGGGAGTCTGGGAGTGTAACTTTGGCTTTTTAGCCTTCTCAATACAGGAAGGCCGTTAGAAGGAGACTGAAATAGGTACTGAGGGTCGATTCTCCGTGTCTTTTGCACGCACAAATCCATAATCTCCCACGCCTGGAGTATTTCTTTAGTCACACAGCAGGCATCTACTCAATGTCTGCTGCATACTTGGGACTGGACAAGGCCCGGGACTACAAAGACGTAGTTCTTACCCTCAAGGCGCTCTTGGCCTAGAAGGGAAGAGAAACCTGACAACCAATGATCCCAAGACCGTGCAGGGAAGGGATGTGTGAAGGTGGGGTAACTGCACTTCAGGAATATGGAAAAGATGTTCTGTCTTAACCCGGGAGAATAAGGGAGCTTTCCCAGAAGAGGCCCAAACATATTTCTGAGTCTTTGATAATATCATTTCCTCTGTCTGAAATAGATCTTCCGGTCTTAACAAAAATCTTGTGGAAGAATTCACTCATGAGTCTCAGGAGCTATAGGCTGATTAAAGTTAGACAAACTTTGGGGGTCAGTGGGGGGTCTCTTGTGCTCTGTCAAGTGCGGTCTGGTTTTATCCCATTCTGGCCCCTGTCTCTGAGGCCTTCTTTTTTTTTTGGAAGAACGTGTGTGACTTTCTGGCAGTGCACCTGCCCGAGAGGCAGAGCCAGGTCTCCTTTTGATCTTTTAAGTAGGGTGAGTTCTGTTTCCTTCTAGAGAGGCAGAAGCACATCTCAGTGCTCGTCCCCAAGGCTGCGTGGGCAGCCTCTCCACCAATCTCACAAAGACACAGGGACCCCCGAGCCTCTTGTGCAAAGGCTTTAGGGGACCGGAAAGGAGAAAGCCATGCCAGATTTTCAAACTGAGTTTTCTTTGGGCCTCCAAGCTCATATGACAACTCTTAGATAATGTATACATCTAGTAAAACATGAATAATTTTATTTTTTCTTTCATTAGTGACCGATTCTATCAAGTTGAACAGACTAAATTCCCTTAAACAATCACTCCCATCTACAAATATGCTAGGCTGCAGTTACACATTTAACAGAGTCAATTTTCTTTTGAACTTCTTCAAATATCTACCCTAAGCAGCAAAGCCTTTCCAAATTCTTATACAACTGTAATCAATCTGATAAATTAAACCTATAAATGCTGGGACTCTCCAGTTCACTTAAACTTTCAAACACTGTTTATAAATTTAATCAAATTTTTGTGCTTTATATAAATCACAAGCCTAAGATCAATTACTTAATTATACATTTTAAATTGGAATCCCAAGGCTACTCTGTCTGTGTTCCAATATACCCAATTCTCTTATTACAATGAAATCCAAGTACATCCAGATTTTCTCAATGATTTCAAATGTATTCCTGATCTACACAAAAGTATGAATATTATGGTTTGATTTACTTCAACATCTAACTCTAAACATTCCGAGGGCTAGAAATGCAGTTCACCCATTGAAGAAACAATTTCATCACCCAAAATGACTTGAGCTATCTTCTCAAGGTGTTGGAAACACTACTAGCCAGGCAGCTGAGTCCTCAAGAAGGCTGTGTTTATCCCAGACAGTCCTGCCTGCATCAAAGATGGACCTGTGAGCCTTTCTTGGAGTCGGACAACAAAGGACTCCAAGTCTTCATCTTGCCTTGGGTGTTAATCTTAAAGCCCTCACCACCTGGGTTCAGGTGATGCCATAATCTTCCAAAACTTCCTTCAACATTACTACCTGATGGGGCACAATGGAAACTTGCATCTCCATTAAGATTTCAGTTAGCTTTCTCCAATCCCTCACAGCCTGTTTGGATTTTAATTCTTTTCATCTTCCCCAGTGGCCAGACCCCACCTCTTAAAGACATTTCACTGGTAGATAACTGGTTCTGCACACATGTCCACACCTCCTGGTTCTGTGACTGTGCTGGTGATGCCAACTCCGCTGCGTATCCCTTCATGGTGCCTTAGCAGAGCCTTCTCCACTGCACCTTGCTAATCCAGACCTGACGTGACAACCTCTCTCTCTGCTCAGATGCACCTATAAACCGCTGATCTAAAAACAGGGAGGCCTCCTGTTGAGGAAAGTCACCACAAAGTGACCAGGTTAAAGATTGTAAGTTACAAACATTGATTCTATCAGGTGCCAATCACGTATTCACTTTAGAAGCATCATTGAGCACTTACTGTGTACCGGGGAGTGCAGATACAGTGATGAACACGAGCCACCAGGTTCCTACTGTCATCCCTGTGAGAGAAACCAGTGAATATGTAAGCATGCTGCTGGACCCCAAGTCATCTCCAAGATCCACACAGCCTCCCCTGGGGTTGAGGACCCCATCAGCTGCCCTCTGCACCCTGGGCATTTGCACAGTGGGACCCGCTTTGTGGCAGCCCCAGCTTCAGGGTCCAGCAGTCTGCCCTCAGACTTAGAAGGCTTCTGCCCTGACTGGCAAAGTGACCTGAAGTAAGAGAGGAACAATTCCTCGGACAACAGTTTCCTCCTCTGTCAAACAGAGATAATAATACCTACCACACTGGTGTGGGGCTTAAACAAACTCATTCAGGTACAGCACCCAATGCAATGCCCAGCACAGAGCGTGTGCTTGATAATCGACAGCCAGTACTGTCTTCAATATCTGCACTTTTTAGGTATGTGTCCTAGTCAGCTCAGAACCTTCCTCAAAGTTCCGAAAGCTAGAAGTCCAAGACTGGGGTGCCAGCATGGTCAGGTTCTGGTGAGGATTCTCTTCCTGACTCGCAGGCTGTGTCTGAATGACAGAGAGAGGGAGAGAGAGAGAGCAAGCTCTGGTCTCCTCATCCTCTGATAAGGAAACTCATCCCATCCTGAGGGTCCCACCCTCATGACATCATCAAAACCTAATTACCTCCCAAAGGCTGCACCTCCAAATACCCTCCTTGCGGGGGTTAGGATTTCAATATATAAATTTTGAGGGGACACAATCAGTCCATAATGGTATATTTCTCTTCTGAGACTCCACTGAACCTGAGTTGGGGTTTGTTTGTTTGTTTGCGTGTGTGTGTGTGTGTGTGTGTATGTGTGTGTTTTAATCTCTTGAAAATGATACATTCCTGAAACCATACGTAGATGAACCTTGAAGAACCATAGCCAAGCATTGCCAAAATTGTCCTTTATGTGTTATCTCCTTTCAAAGAACAAAACGCTCCTTCAGAGAATGAGCTGGTCATTCACCACTCGTGCACTCAGATACATTCCTCACCCTTCTTGCTTTCTTTGTGCTCCCAAGAGCTTACATGGAGCTCCTTTCAGCTGACATCTGCTGGATGTGGCCCAGGGGTGGTACCAGAGGACGTTGGAGGGCAGGGCAGGAAGCAGGGAAGTTTCTCCTGTTCTCTTCATGCTTTGATGCCTTGTTCTGGGAGTGGCATCATGCTTCTATGACCGCATCTCCCTTCAGGGAGAGTGTTTTCTGCCTGCCTCCAAATCTCACCCATTTCCCCCCATGCCCAGGGCTTAGAAGAGCTTCCTACTGTTGCTGTCTTTGGGGACCTTGACCTCTCTTAGTGGTCCCATAACCCTGCCCAGTCCTCTTCACAGAATCCCTTCATTAATGAATCTTCTGTTGAGCTACCTGAAAGGTTTCTTACCGCCTGCTGGGACTCTGGTTGATAGAGGTAATTATAATAAATTTCAATATTTTTCCATGCAGCCTACTTCCCTCTCAGTCATGCTCTTAGTTTAATAAAATATTTGCCATCATTAAAAAAGAAATTCTACAGAATTTCCAATTGGCGCATGTAGCTTTTGCAAGGTCATGATGATAATTGCCTTAGGGAAATAGCCATTTTTAGTATTAACTTGGAAGTGAAGTGGAGAAATACCGTAAAGGGAATGTCTTCCCTTTGCTTGTAGCATACATGGCTGGTGCTAAGAAATATGAAAAAGGAGAAGTTAGAAGTCAGCGCAGGAGTTCACAGAGTCAAGCTGTCAGAAGATCCTGCTCTCATTGCTCCCTCAGCCTTCTCAGCGCTCTCTCCCTTGAAGGCAAAGTCTTTCTAATTGTCTTTCAAGAGGAACCCAACACTTACCCCTTGGCCAATATTTAGGGGCCACCATGAGGTATACCCTCACCATTCCCCTGCCCCAAATCTTGGAAATCAGGGAAATAATATTAGTCTCAGAGAGTTCAACTTTATTTTTTTTAATGTTTATTTTTGAGAAAGACAGAGACAGAGCTCAAGCAGAGGAGAGGCAGAGTGAGAAAGGGAGACACAGAATTCAAAACAGCCTCCAGGCTCTGAGCTATCAGCACAGAGCCCAACGCGGGGCTGGAACCCACGAACCAGGAGGTCATGACCTGAGCCGAGGTTGGACACTTATCTGACTGAGACCCCCAGCTGCCCCACAGCGAGTTCAGCTTTAAATCACATGTCTTGGATCAGAACAGAGAAAGGTAGAGTCACCTTGTAAGTTGAAAGGCCTTAGAACCATAAGACTTGGCTTTAGCTGGACTGAACATATTAAACTACCTAAAGTAAAAATATATCAGCCAGAAGAAGCCAGGAAACGGAGAATCATAGAAACGGGATCAACTATGCTTGGTGAATTAGCTTGCAGAGCCACAAGTTCAAATAACTCAGAATGTTCTAATATCCTTCTAGTGAGACAAACACCTTGGCTTTTCTCAGCCAGATACCATTAAATAATCTATGCTTCTAACCCCCCCCGGTTCCAACTCTGTGCTCATCAAGAAATGTTTTTATAGTAATGATTTTCTTATTTCTTATTTCAATATGTTTATTATAAAAATAATCAGAAAAGGTGGGCCAAGCCCAGGGATGACATTAATACCTTGATTTATTTTCTCCCATGCCATTTTCCACACACACAAATATACATACATATTAACAAAAATAGAAATGTTTTACTGAGCTGTTTTTTGACTTCACTTAAAAATAAATAATGAACATCTTTGTGTGTTGACAAATACACCTCCACAGCAGGTTAATGGATACATATTTTTTTAAGTGTGCAATCCTATAATTTATTTAACCAGAACTCTATTATACCACATTTCTGCCATTTCCATCATTTTTTTGGTTTATTTATTTTGAAAGAGAGAGTGAGCATGATCAGGGAAAGGGAGGGAGGGTGTAGAGAGAGAGTCCCAAGCAGCCCCTGCAATGTCAGCACAGAGCCAGTCACGGGACTCGAACTCACAAACCGTGAGATCACGACCTGAGCCAAAGTCCCAAGTCGGATACTGAACCGAACGCACCACCCAGGAGCCCCTCCATCGTTTTTAAATTATCAACAGGCCCTACAGGAGACAGACTGGCAGCAAATATCTGCACCTCATTAACCATTTCTCTGCACGTTTCTCTTCCCAAAGGGCATGGACACTCCAAGACTTTTGATATATTTTGCCACATTGCTTTCCAGAAAATATTATAATTGTTCCAGTGTTTGCCAATTTTTATAGGTGATAAATCATTAGGTCATTATTTTAGTTTATATTTTTCTGATAGTAGTGAAGCTGAAAATTTTTCCATGAATTTATTAGGCATTTGATTTTATTTGTATCTTCCTATTCATATTCATGGCCCATTTTTTTTATTGGGTTATCTATCTCTTATTTATTGTAGAAGTCTTTATATTAATAGGGATATTAACTTTTCTGATATACATGCAAATATTTTTTTCCCAGTTTTTTATTTGCCTTTTATGGAAATGGGGTGTTTTGCCTTAAGCTCAGACTCACTTAGGAATGAATTTGACTTTGGAATTAATTTGGTGACAACTCCTGCCCCCTCTTGGCTGTCTCCTGCTTGTCTGATCATCACTAATAAATAGGCTGCTGCAGCAGCAGCCATCAGACCTGTGTTGTAGGCAGAAGGGGGAAGGGTTGAGGAAGAGACGACACCAGCTGACTCTTGCTTATGTCCATTGGCCAGAACTGGTCACATGGCCACTCCCAGTAGCAAATGAGGGCTCGCAAAGGTGAAGGGAAGATGGGATTTGTGTGAGCAAATTTACACAGTCTGCCATACAGTGGTTTTCAGATTTATATAGTCAAATTGGACCAAACAGACTGTCCCAACTTACCATGGTTCAACTCAAGATTTTTCAACTTTACGGTGCTCTGAAAGCAACAGGCGTTCAGTAGAAAATGTATTTCAAGATTTTAAGCTGAGTCCTTTCCCCTGGCTAGTAATTTGCAGGCGAACTCTCTCATGGTGCTGAGCAGCAGCCTCGGCTCCCAGCCAGCATGAGACTTGGGACATACCGAGAACCATTCGGCACCCATTTTGTTTTTCCTTTTCAGTACAATATTCAAGAAGTTACGTGAAACAGTCAACACATTATTATGAAACAGGCTTTGTGTTCAATGATTTGCCCAACGGTAAGCTAATGTAAGTGTTCTGAGCAGGTTTAACGTAGGCCAGGCTAAGCTGTGATGTTTGGTAGGCTAGGTATATTCAATGCGATTTCGGGGCACCTGGGTGGCTCAGTCGGTTGAGTGTCAGACTCTTGATTTCGGCTCCTGTCATGATCTCATGGATTGCGCTGCGCACTGAGCTCTGCACTGATAGTGCAGAGCCTTCTTGAGAAGGCACTCTCTCCCCCCTCCCCCGCCACTGCGTTTTCTCTCTCTCTCTCTCTCTCTCTTTCAAAATAAATAATCTTTAAAAAATGCATTTTCACCTATGATATATTCGACTTACAATGAGTTTACCAACATAATCCCACTGTAAGTTGAGGGAGATCTGTATTTATATCCTTGGTTCATGCTTAGAAAGTTGTTCATTAACTCAAGGACGTATTCCAGTAGGTAGTTATCTATATTTTCTGACATCACTTTTATGTTCTCATTATAATAGGAGATTGAAATCAAAGACATTTTTTCCAAATAATTGGTTAGTTGTCCCCAAATCATTTTTTGGACTTTCTCCACTAATTTGAAATACGTTGTTTACTAAGCTATTAGATCTACGTAAGTCCATTTGGAACTTACTGTTTTGTTTCATTGGTGTAGTCATCTATTCCTGTCTATGACTACAACTTCAAGTAATGTAACATCATGCATTTAAAAATTACAGGGCAATTCCCACTCCCGCACAAGGCTTTTATAAAAATTTTCTGACCTGTTTTGAATATTTAGTATTCAGATGAATTTTAAATCATACTGTCAAGGTTTTTAATGATTTTATTTTGAGTTCAACAGGAATTGCATTAAATTTGTAAATTGAAAAGAATAAACAACTGTACAGTTACGTTTTGGAAACAAGAGATATGGCATCATCAAGCCTACTTTCATGTGTCAGTAAAGTTTATGATTATCATATTGTGGGCTCTTTTTTCTCTATTTTGAATTTTAATCAATTATAGCTAATATATGGGAGAGCTAATGATTTTTATAAGATTGATTTTACAGCTAACCCACTATGGAACCCTCAATTTATTCTAGAAGCTTTACCTTACTTGTTATTTGTCTACTTAATCTGCCAGACCCTGAAAGAGGGCTGTCACACACAGCCACCTGGCTTCCTGTTATAGTTCTCACCATATTTTTCATTACACAGTATTAAATTGGCCTTTGGAGCCTGATTAATGTGATGCTTCCCTGAAAGATAACCCTGCTTTGGCTCTGCTGACAAAAACCAAGCTTCAGAGACAGCAGAACTGAGTTAGCAGAGCTGCGTCATAAGCCTTCTTGGAATTTCTAACTTGTCGCTAGGGTAGAAATTTCTTCTACATCCTCTCCATTAGATATTAATCCGACTTCAGCTCAGAAAGTCCTAGTGTTAGCAAACAATGTAATCCAAGTTCCTAATTCCATTTGGGGGACGCTTCAAAATGTTAAAAGGTTTTTATTTGAAACACAATCTACCTGGTCTATCTTTTCCCTCTGCTTCCTGAGAGATTCGACTTCTTTCTTTAGCACTTAACCTCAATTCTTTTTTTCTTAGATGGCATGGTTAAGATTTCCCACCTCCTGGTCACTATTCCCTACACCTGCCCTCCTCTCTGAGGATGCTGAGGGGGCAGACCTCACACAAGCCAACTAAATGGTCCATGTCTCTTTCACAGGATGTCCTTTAAGCCAACAATCTCTCTCTCTGCACTTGGTTATTTTCTGCAAATTTGATTTGTCCTTGTTAAAGCTTGTTTTGTTTTCTTTTTACCTTTGTCGTCTGCCTAAGTCATGTGAAGACATTTTTGCCATTCATTTCACTCATTAAATAATTAAGCTTCCTGTTCTGTGCCGTCTGTAAAATGTAATAGGTGTGGCTTCTCTAGCATCTAGGTTCAAGTTGCCTACCAATATGTTGAAATGGTCAGAGGAGAGGGACTTGGCTGCATGACCTCAGCTGTTTCCTTCCAGACGAGACATAAATCAATACTCTTTGAACACAGGCACCCAAACTGTTTCAAAAACAACCGGCCTTATTAATAAAGTTATGAAACAAAGGATTTTGTCAAAAGTCTTCTGAAATAAGAGTGGCTTAGTCGGTTAAGCGGCCGACTTTCGCTTAGGTCATGTTCTGCGGTTCGTGGGTTCGAGCCCCGCATCGGGCTCTGTGCTGACTGCCAGCTCAGAGCCTGGGGCCTGTTTCAGTCTGTGACTCCCTCTCTCTCTGACCCTCCCCTGTTCACGCTGTCTCTCTCTCTCTCTCTTTCCTAGAAATAAATTTTAAAAAAACATTAAAAAAAAAGAGTACAGTAGTCCCCAGAGCTCTGGTTAACCCTCCCCCCTTCCCCAGTGATGTGGTCGGTTACAGGCACAGTGTGGCAGTGGAGCAGGGCAGACAGGGAGAAGCCAGGACCTGGACCAAGGTAAGGCTCCAGAGTGACCTGCATAACAGGCTGGGGTGGGGTGCGGTGGGGGGCATTAGAACCCACTGCAAGTGAAAATGGGAAGTATAGCCAGTTGCTCAGTTCATGGCGACTATGTGCGCCTTGGCTTCCAGAGGGTGTGTGAGCAGGAAAGCATATGGCACATGTGTACAAGTATTCAATGGTCTACTCACGTGACATAATTTTATGTGGAAGAGGGTACATTTTTCCAGTTCTAGAAAAGAGGCATCAGGGGTAGTGACACCACCATGAAAGATCCCTCCAGTGATAGTATGGTAGCTGCAGGAAGTGGGGCTGAGTAGGTCACCTTGAAGGGTGTCAGCTTTGGGACATGCAGGGAGAGAACAGTAGAGTTTCAGGACAGAGGGTGTAGCCAAAACATGTGCTGAAGATTGGGTGTACCTGCTGGTAAGCAGGCCTCCTACTGGGCAGAGCTGTTGGTGTACAGATGACTGTCTTCAGGTCTGATGGGGACCCTGGTCCAGTGTGCGTTGGCCAGGACAACTGGATCATGTGACATGAAACACAGAAACCTCTGCAGGTGGGACTGCCTATGGCCATTCTCCTAAGAGGCTGAGGATATTCCTCCAGCACCTTCTGCTCCCAGAACTGCAGCACATTGAGCCCCTTTAAGAGGAATTACGTGTGAGCTAGGATGTGCCTAAGCCAGCTGGTTGCTCTACAATCGGGAGTCAAGACAGACCTCCTGCTGGATCAGTAATTAGGAGAATTTGAGCGAAATCCTCCCTGGACATGAGATGATCTGCTCCATGACCTCGAAAGGTCACTCCCATTTCCATAAAGTCATGCAACTCTGAGAAAAGCAACCAAAAAAGGATAAATATATAGCAGGGCTTGAAATAGTAAATCTAATTCTACTGTAAGTCAGTCTATTTTGGTTTCTCAACTATACCAATTCAGAATGTGCTTTGGGGACTGCATTTTTCTTCCTAATTGACTGGAATGAAGTAGATTATTCATGACCATTTTGGCTTCCCCCCTCCCCAACAAATGGCTCTCTTTCTTCTCCCTTAGAATGCAAAGAATAGCTCTAAATTTGATGTGGGAAAGTGAGACATTATTTTTGGCCTGAATAGAATTAAAGTTTCGACCCTTGAGCAAAATCTAGTCTTCACTCTTCCAACCACCCAGTAGGTTCAGATTAACTGGAGAGTGGAGACATTAAATGTTAGATCTGACCTTGAGCTGCAAGAGGAAGGAGAAGTATTGCTTTCTTCCCTCTATGCAGAATAACCTCATTTCTCCAAACTGGGCAAGAATCAGAGTTTGAGGGGAGTAGAAACAATTCTAGTGACCGACTGGGTCAGTGCTTCTCAAACTATAGGCTAAGGTACACAAGATACTCTTGATCAGAGGATTCGTTGGCCAAATACCTCAGAGAATCACTGCTTACTGTGTCCTCCTGAAGACCCTGAAAAGCTTCAAAGCAAAGAAACCTGTTATGTTTTGTTGCCAGACTTAATTAATCACAAAACCATTTTCCCCTCTAGGTAAGTCCTGACAGCTTCTGGAACTGACATGCTAGGAAAGATACTTTGATGAGTGCTGATGTGCTCAACCTCCCTTTATATTACGGAGGGGGCAAATGAAGCCCATATTAAGACATGTGGTGACAATGATGCCTGTTACTAGCAGGGTTGGCAACTAGATCCTGGCTTCCAGAGAGCTAGTCTAGTCTCTTTCTATCACCTTGAAAACGGCAGTGGTAATCGTGGTGGCTTTGATGTATCCCCTCACACATTTTCATTGTCTGGAACTTGAGGTTGTATTTATTTATAGTGCACTCAGCAATGAATCCATCAAATGCTCTAAATGTTTTAAAAAGGACATTGGGCGCTGTACAGTTAACCTCAATAAGAGATTATCTTTTAAATGACATGTAATTTACTACATGGTGAAATATTTTATCATTCTATATAATCACATTCTAAGAGCTTATTGCTTTTACTGCAAGAATATATCAAATGAGGGCAAATCTCAATAAAATATGTTACTAAAATGGAAGTGTTTGCCCAATGAAATGTAACCATAGATGCGTCTTTTGTAGTATGGACAGAGCAATGGTTGGTGAGCCAGAGGCCACAGATGCTTTTTTTTTCTCATGTAAATTCAAGAAGTTTAAGCGCCCTAGAACTCTTCAGAAGCAACATATTTCTGACTCATTCTCTGAATTCCAAAGGCACTTTGCATCTCTGTGCATTTTAGCACCACACAATTGTTCCTGACACACTAGCCCTGGATACTTTGGAATCTTTCTCACTTTTTTTTTTCTGTCTTAATACAAGGTACACTCCCATCAATTGGAATATTTTAAATTGGTCCCTAACCTCTGAATATCATGTTTCCAAATCCAGTACTGGCCCAGGTGGTACCATTTTGTGAACCAGAAAAGGTGGCCCTTTCCTGAGGCAGCTGGTGCCCCAGGCAGGGCACATGGCTTGGTGAGCAGAACACAGGCGGGGTTTCAGACCCTGTCCCCTGAGATGGAGGCCCTCGTGCAAATGAACACGCCACACAATTAAAGGCAGAGGCCTTGTCTGCTTGCCTCCCTCACCTCCAGCCTTCTGCCGCTGTGGGCCTGAGCCTATTCCTACCTGCAGACCCAGCCTTCATCCCGACCTGAATCAGGCTCTATTTGTGGACTTTGGATCTCGCAACGCTCCTTGCAGACTCAGCACCAGAATCCCACTGGTCCTCTCACAGCTGGGCTCCTAACTGTGGTCTCCTTGCCGTGCCCTTGCTATCTTGACTGGGTTGTGCCTTGCATTTACCAGATACCATCTCTATGCCTTCAGTTCCGCCGAGGGTCAGGACGCTGTTATTCATGGACACGGTTCTTCGTGCTGCTAGCCTTCCTGCTAAGTTCTGAACTCTCTTCTCTGCCCTGGATTCTGAAACACCATGTTAATTACTTAGAAATCCGACTTCATCTCACAACTAGATCACCACGACTGTGGACCTCTCTTGCCATGATCCTTAGGTGTGTGCTTTGTCTCCCAAGACAAGCCTACTTGCTCCTGAATCATTTGTGGGGCTTCAGTTGCTGAGCCTACTTCTGGGAAATAGTCCCTTCCTTCTAAATTCCAAGACCAGTCCAGGCTCAGCATAGATGCAGACCAGTCTCTTAGGCTCTCTATATCCACATGTACAATAACAATTGCTATTCAGAGGGGTGACCTGAGCACTGCAGACTTCATAGGCAAGAAACAAAAAAGTTGCTTTAGTCCATATTTTACTTGTTAAGGCAGAAATTAGAAGAAATACAGTCATAAAGACTATCACCCCCAAACATGGCAATGGAAAGATGCTTTGGTAAAAATTCTCACTGACTTAGAAAATTGAGGGTCATGGAACTCTACGCTCCAATGAACCAAGAACTAAGTCCCTTTTCTTTAACACAGTAAATCCAGTACCTGAGACCGTAATAGGCATTTAGTTAAAACTTGCTAAAAAACTTGGGGCGCCTGGGTGGCTTAGTCGGTTAAGCGTCCGACTTTTGCTTAGGTCATGATCTCGCGGTTCGTGGGTTCGAGCCCCGCGTCGGGCTCTGTGCTGACTGCCAGCTCAGAGCCTGGAGCCTATTTCAGAGTCTGTGTCTCCCTCTCTCTCTGACCCTCCCTTGCTCATGCTCTCTCTCTCTCTCTCTGTCCTAGAAATAAATAAAAATATTAAAAAAAAAAAACTTGCTAAAAAACTAAAATCAATGTAAACACAGTATTTAGTCAAAAAAGGCTTTGCTAGCTTATGTAGTCACTCCATTACACATGTGATAGAACCTGTTTTTAGCGCCTTTGTGGTTTATAATCAGAACAGGAGAGAATAGGTCATAAAAATAAATACAATAAACACAATAACCATTAATGACAAAAGGGCTGATATTACATATCTTACTAGTAAATGTGAATGAAACATATGTGCCTGTGTATGAAATACTGGCAAAATGAAATGCATAGATGGAAATATATTTCGCTTTTGGCAATGTTAAGGGGTTTTTCTCTGACTGGGACATACACAGGACTAAAAATAAGAACGCCTTTTATTTCCAGAATCCTTGACAATTTATAAAATGCTTGAACACATGGGATCACATTTGAGCCTCACAAGATAGAGGAATGCCATTAAAGGAAATTGTATGCATCGCTCTTTTATAAGAAAATATCTGTGGCTCATGAAATAGAACTGCTTTCAAAAAGATTTCCGGTCTATCATTAACACTAACAATCTAACCGATAGCATGGAAGGAGATAGGAAAGATACTCTCCACCAGAAGGAAAAATTGAAAGGAAGATACCTGTAATAGCAACTTGCATTTATTTTGATGAAGACAGACTTTTATTATTCAACCCCGGGCAGTTATAGAACACTATTCTAAGAGATAAGTAATGAGATGCTGGAAGTGAATAATGAGATGTAAGCTTTGAAAGTCAAGTTGCAGCTCACTGAAGAGGAATTATTGCCATGCTTAGCACTTATATTGCACCGTATTGATTGGAGTACACTTCAAGGTGGCTATAACTCTGGGAGTCCAGAGCAGATATTGGGAAGAATTCAAGAGGATCTGATAAACATCAAAATGGGGGGGGTGCGAATTTGGCAAGGGCTCTTAGTCAGCCTTGAGTCTCTCCGTGGGACATATGTTTCTCACTCTTCCTTCCTCACTTTCTGAGAGTGTTGTCACCGGATATCCTGCAGGAGGGTTTGGTGAGTTACTCTGGAAACCTACATAAGATGTCTATTTAAACAGAAAAAAAAAAAAATCCATCTCTTTAAATGATGTGATACATTTTTAAATTATGTTTATTGTTTTTCTTCCCCTTTTCATAAAAGTAATACAAAGCTCTTGCTAAATTTTTTTAGACATTATAGGAATATGTAAAACTGTTGCTTTGGTTGACATTGTGCTTATTAGGGCAAAAAGTAGAGGAAATGCAATTGGAAAGTTTCACCTCCCCCCTTTCCTCAAGGTAACCTCTGTAATGATTCCGTGTAAAGTGCAGCAGATCTTTTCTTCCATGTACACAGTTAATTAGGCAATGACTTTTAAAGAATCTCTGTACTCTATTTTTGACAACTATCTTATATTAAGTAGCAGTGAGAAGAATGACCAATATTTGACCTTAATCAGGTTTTAAAAAGAATTCAGCCTCCTACTTTAAACAGGGAGACACTGAAGCTCCAAAGACATGTTTTTAAAAATAGATGGGGGAAGGGGCGCCTGGGTGGCTTAGTCGGTTAAGCGACTGACTTTTGCTTAGGTCATGATCTCACGGTTCGTGGGTTGGAGCCCCGCGTCGGGCTGTGTGCTGACTGCCAGCTCAGAGCCTGGAGCCTATTTCAGAGTCTGTATCTCCCTCTCTCTCTGACCCTCCCCTGCTCTCTCTCTCTCTCTCTCTCTCCCTCTCTCTCTCTCCTAGAAATTAAAAAAAAAAAAAAAAAGATGGGGGAAAAAGCCCATCAGTGTTTGGAACTAGAGAGAGCTAGGGTTCCCACATTCTGGGAACTGTAATGCTAACAGGTTTTCTAGCTGTCAAAACTTGAAATAGAATCTACAGGAGCCCAAAGATTTGAAATAAGTATGTGGTCAGATGCATAGATGGTATGGACTTTCAGCTGACTAAAACAAAAACCAAAATAGCAACAGAATCTGTCTTAGATGAGCTCGCTTTCCCAGCAGGCTCTTTGCTTGCAAGACATTTCTATTACATTTTCCTAAAAGGGAATCGTGCTTCCGTTGAAACAACAGTCCTGCCCACACTGCACGGAGCACCAAACTCCTGCAAATTTCTCACCACTGGTGTCCATGCTTGGACTATGCCCCGTCTTGCTGTTTCAGAACTAACATCCCGTCTCTTGCAGAGACACCGTGTTCCAAATATTTGCAAGTCACCTGTTTGGAGCTTGCATCATGCTTTCTTGTAGAAATCAGTATAGATGGGATTTGAGGGTCCTGAGAGCAGGCCAGGAATTAGACTGCCCTTGAAGTACCTAATTGTGTGAATTGCAGAAATATGAGATCTTGGTTAACATTGTCTTTATTTATTTTGTTTTAGTTAATAGATTGTATTCTTGTAGAGCAGTTTTAGATTTACACAAGTATTTAATGGCAAGTGTAGAGTTCCTACATACCTTCCTTCCCCCTACACCCAGTTTCCCTTATTATTTTTTTTAATATGGGTGATGGGCATTGAGGAGGGCACTTGTTGGGATGAGCACTGGGTGTTGTATGTAAGCAATGAATCACAGGACCCCAAACCAAGAACACACTATACACACTATAGGTTAACACTGTCTTTAAAATGTGCTTTCTTGGGGTGCCTAGGTGACTCAGTTCGACTTTGGGTCAGGTCATGATCGCATGGCTCATGAGTTCAAGCCCCATGTCGGGCTCTGTGCTGACAGCTCAGAGCCTGGAGCCTGCTTCAGATTCTGTGTCTGTCTGTCTGTCTGTCTGTCTGTCTGTCTCTGCCCCTCCCCTGCTCATTCTCTGTCTCTCAAAAATAATAAAAACATTTAAACAAATTAAAATGCATTTTCTTTAAGCATCCTAATTTAGGATACCTGGAATGCGGTTCTAATCTCAAGGCCAGGGACGCCCCTTCCTTGCTTCATGCAGGTTTCCCAGGCCTTGGAATCACTATCTTCTAGACTGTGGAATGGGGCAAATGGCAGGTGCCTGGGAACAGTGAGGAATGGGATTATAAGCTCCTCACACCATAAGCTCACCTGTCCAAGGAGTTCTCAGTCTCTCCTTTCCAAGGTGTGTATCTGACAAGACTCCTCAACGTGCAAATTCCCCATCTGAGGCAAAGGCTACCTGTTGGTTTGCTTTGATTGCCTTTTCACCCTCTGTATCCTGGGAAATTGAGCTTACAGGTAGGAAGGGGGAAAGTTGGCCTTTACCTTTGGGAGTTATAATGAAGGTAGATGTTTACTTCCTGGAATGCAAGGACAGAGGTCCAGCAGAGTTTGTAGTTATTGCCTCAAAACAGAGACAGGCTCCAGAGTACAGGATGCTGTAACATCCCTAAATTTAAAAATCTCTTTTCTTGGGGTGCCTGGGTGGCTTAGTTGGTTAAGCGTCCGACTTTCGCTTAGGTCATGATCTCACGGTTCGTGGGTTCGAGCCCCGTGTCGGGCTCTGTGCTGACTGCCAGCTCAGAGCCTGGAGCCTGTTTCAGTCTGTGACTCCCTCTCTCTCTGACCCTCCCCTGCTCACGCTGTCTCTCTCTCTCTCTATCCTAGAAATAAATAAAACATTTAAAAAAAATTAAAAAAAAAATCTCTTTTCTGTTCCTTACAGTAAATAGTAATTTAATCCTTAAAATAAAAAACGTTTGTGGTTTTGCCGGGGGGATGGGGGGAGAGGAAGGACAGCAAAGACACAGGAGGGTGAGGGAGCCTGCCTGTTTTCTCTCCGAACAATTATGGGAGAAGAGAATTTCAGGTGTTAAAGTGGATGGTGTGAGGCACCTGGGTAGCTCAGTTGGTTGAGCATCCAACTTCAACTCAGGTCATGATCTCATGGTTTGTGGGTTCGAGCCCCGCATCGGGCTCTGTGCTGACAGCTCAGAGCCTGGAGCCTGTTTCAGATTCTATGTCTCTGTCTCTCTGCCTCACACCCTCTGTCTCTCAAAAGTAAATAAAACATTAAAGATTAAAAAAAAATAAAGTGGATGGTGTGGCTTTAAGAGGTATAAACTGTGAGAGTAAAGCAGCAGGAAACCTTCTGTAAGTGGAAACAGCCCTATCAGCATCACCTGGAAACTTACTAGACATGAAAGTTCCCAGGGCCACCCAGACCCACTGAATTAGAGACGCTGGGAGTTAGACCCTTCCCGCGGATTGCACTTATCAAGCTCAAGCTTGAGGACCACTGGACAGTGGGTAAGGATTTGAGTAGAACTGTTGTATTTATTTCTTTTTCTTTTTCTTTTTTTCCTTTTCTTTTGGACTCCCTTCACCCATTTCTCCTACCTTCTACCCCTGCCTCTAACAACCACCAATCTGTTCTCTGTATCCATGAGCTTATTTTTTGTTTGTTTGTTCTTTTAGATTCCAATACCATAGGAGAGATCCTACGGTATTTGACTTTCTTTGTCTGACTTCTTTCACTTCACATAATGCCCTTGAGGTTCATCCATGTTGTCACGAATGGTAAGGTTTCATTCATTTCATGGCTAAATAATAGTATATTATATACATGCATACCACAATTTCTTTATCCATTCCTCCACTGCTGGACATTTAGATTGTTTCCACATCTTGACTATTGTAAATAATGATACAACAAACATCAGGGTACAGCTTTTCAAGATACTATTTTCATTTTCTTCAGATAAATATCCAGAGTGGAACTGCTGGAGCATATGGTAGTTCTATTTTTAATTTTTTTGAGGAGCATCTGTACCATTTTCCATAGCGGCTGCACCAATTTACATTCTCACCAACAGTGCACAAGGGTTCTCTTTTCTCCACATGCTCACTGACATTTGTTATGTCTTGCCTTTTTGATAATAGCCATTCTAACAAGTGTGAGGTGATATCTCACTGTGGTTTTGATTTGTGTTTTCCTGATGATTAATGGTGTAGAGCATCGTTTCATGTGTCTGTTAGCTATCTATACGTCTTCTTTGGGAAAATGTCTATTCACATCCTCTGCCCATGTATAATTTTTTATAGTTTTGGGTTTTTTTTTTTTTAATGAATGTGTTTTTATGAGTTCCTTATATATATTGGATATTAGCCCCTTATCAGGTATATGGTTTGTGAATATTTATTGCCATTCAGTAGATTGCCTTTTCATTTTGTTTCCTTTGCTGTGCAGAAGCTTTTGGCCTGTTGTAGCCCTTATTTCCTTTTGCTTTTGTTGCTTTTAGAGGCAGATCTGCTTTTATATCCTGGCTCTGCTTCTTAACAGCTGTGGGAGTTGAGCAAGTTAGTTAGTTTCTCTGGGTTTATAAGGAAAATTAAATGAGACAACATATTTGAAGCACTTAGCACCATGCCAGACATACAGAAAGCACTCAAAAAATAAGTGTTAGCAGCTATGATCACCATTTTGTACAAGAAAAAGGAGAAAAGATGAGTCCTAAAGACCTTGAACAAGTTAGCACAGGATTTACCAGTTTAAAAGGCCTTTTCAGACACACACAGTTTAGATAAATTTTGTGTGGTTTCATCCAGAAACAGAACAGTAGTTCTCAACCTGACCGATCATCTGAACCCCCTGTGGAGTTTTTAAACTGCCCCGGCCTGGACCTTCAGAGCAATCGTCTTCAGTGGCGGGCTCTGGGCATATACAATTTAAAATTTTTCCATAGGCAGTGCTGCAAAACAGCTACTAGAAATTGAAACAGCCACTGGATAACTAAAACTAACATATATTGAGTACCTGTGCCAGACGCTGTGCTAACTTCTTTATTTATATAGCTTCCTTTACTTCTCACAGCAACCTATGAGGCAGCTACTATCAACTTCTTTATTTTACATATGAGGAAACTGAGGCAGAGGGCCTAGATAACTCAGCCAAGTTCGCATGGCAGAGAAGTGATTTAGGACGTGAACCCAGGGTTGAGCTACTAACTGCAATTAACTAATGCATTCATTTATTTATTCACCAATTTATTATGCGTGACCAGGTTATGCGTTGAGCCATAGAGTATAAAACTGAATAAAAATCTCCATTCCCGTCCTCACGAAGTTCATGGCTTTTGTGTGTGTGTTCACAAGGAACAAATGCCAGATTCTCTCATTTTGACAGATGATGTGATGTGTCTGTGTTTGAGAGGCTTAAAAGATTTTTTTTAATTTTTTTATAAATTTTTTTTTTTTTATATCTAGGAGAGAGAGAGAGAGACAACGTGAGCAGGGGAGGGTCAGAGAGAGAGGGAGTCACAGACTGAAACAGGCTCCAGGCTCTGAGCTGGCAGTCAGCACAGAGCCCGATGCGGGGCCCGAACCCACGAACCGCGAGATCATGACCTAAGCGAAAGTCGGACGCTTAACCAACTAAGCCACCCAGGCGTCCCTGGTTTTTTTTTTTTTTTTTTTTTATTAAATGACTTCCAGCCTCCCCAGTGACCGCTTACAGAAGCCACCCCTGTGGGCAGATCAGGCTCCCAGACTGTGAAGACTAGGCCTGTCTGAGGGTCGCCTGCACCAGAGTTTCCCGGCAAGAGGGAGTCTTGTGCAGCCTTGCAGTCGCGTTAGCAACCCCTCAGGGTGGTCCGCAGCCGTTCCCGCCCAGTTGTAGCACCCGCTGCAGTTTAGCACGATAGCCATCCACTCCTCTTGGTAGGGCCATCAATCACACTACGGGGAAGGAGATCTATCACAGCGGAGCTGTGAGGCTGCCTCTCTTCCAGGGATAAAAACCGGTCACTTACACCTAAAGTGAAGACCGCTACGAAATTTCCCAGAAAAGTACAGAGAAAAGACGGAGACCTGCTTTTTCAGAATCCTGAAACAACAGCGCTGGTTAAATCCCTGGACGTAATAAAGCTGCTCAGGAAACTGCTCCAGGGTCTCAAACCTGGGTGGGACTGAGCTTCTGGCTCAATTTGCGACCCCTCACTGCCTCCTAGAGTCCATGCCGAGCACTGTTTGAAAGAGACCGTATTCAAGTGCAGCAATCATCACCTTGGGGCAGGCAAAGGATCCAACCTGGAGCCGACCTGGCGACATCACCCTCGGGGCTGGGGTGGGGACACCACGTGCAGCCACCTTGTTTTCCTCGCGGGACGGCTTGGGAGGAGAGACGGTTTGGGGCGAGCGGCCACTCCCCGGACCAGTATTCAGAACGCACAGGGGGCGGCGGTAGCGGAACCTTTCGCCTCCGCCTCGCTCTCTTTTCCACCCGGACTCAGTTGGCGTCGGACGCAATAGCAGAGACTTGGAAATATGGAGACGGCAGGTGCTGGGCCTGGACAGCCGCCCTCTCGTCTGGAGGCTCCGGGATCTACAGACGATCGGCTTTTCCTGGTTAAAGGTGTGGTGTGGTGAGGTCCTGGTGTCCGGGCGAGCTCACCCGGGACCTGCACTGGAGCAGCCATTTCCACACACACCCCGCCCTGGGAGACCTTTCCTTGTGCTGCCGCTGAGTTTAGCGGGCGGAGAACGGGGTTCGGGGGTAGGGGTCGTGGCCGGTGGAATCTCCCCTGGGCTGGGGACCGGTCTCTCGAGATGTCGTGTGTGCTGCATTCCCCCGCCCCCCGCCCCCCCAATCACTCTGCAGTTCCTCTTGTGCCGTCACCTTTCTAACTCCCACTGTCTCGTGTTCCTCCCCGGGAGAAACATTTTGCCACCGTGCCGGGGAAGAGGGTACCCAGGGACCCTGCGCAATTCTCGGCACTTGGGAACGGTTACCTCAGAGTGACCGCAGGCACCAGAGGTTTCACGTTGCAATAGTTTATGTTTGCCAAGAGATACCTAGTTATCAAGAACTGCCTAGTTAGCGTTTCTCAAATTTCAGAAGGGACTTAAAATGTAATTTATTTTTTTTTTTTATAGTTTTAAAAATTGGCGCGCCTGGGTGGCTTAGTCGGTTAAGCGTCCGACTTTCGCTTAGGTCGTGATCTCACGGTTCGTGGGTTCAAGCCCCGCGTCAGGCTCTGTGCTGACAGCCAGCTCAGAGCCTGGAGCCGGTTTCCAATTCTGTGTCTCCCTCTCTCACTGACCCCACCCCCCACTCCCCCGCTCACGCTGTCTCTTTCTCTCCTAGAAATAAATAAAACACTAAAAAAAATTTATTATAAGTATTTTAAAAAGAGAGAGTGTGTGCACCAGTGAGGGAGAGGGGCAGAAGAAGAGAGAGAATCTTAAGCAGGCCCTCCGCTTATCTCAGAGCCTGTTGCGGGGCTCAATACCAGGACTCTGAGATCATGACCTGAGCTAAAATCAAGAGTCCAAGACTTAACCCACTGAGTCACCCAGATGCCCCTAAAACGTAATTTACAGGGGATGCCTAAATTAGAATTCAAAGGAGCGTTTAAACCACTGACTTTTTGTGTCAGCTTAGGTCATGACCCCAAGGTGATGAGATCCAGCCCCTCCTTGGGCACTTGGAGCACAGAGCCTGTTCATAATCTCTCTCTTCAAAAAAGAAAGAAAGAAAAAAGTAATTTAATTTAATTAGTGTCTGAAACTTACTTGTGTGTGTCTTCTTAACTTAAGGTGTTTTTTTCTCCCCTTTAATCTCTCCTCACCCTCCACCCCTACCCTCAAACCCTTGGCAGGTGGAGTTTTCCTTGGTACTGTTGCTGCAGCAGGAATGCTGGCCGGATTTGTTACAACATTATCACTGGCTAAAAAGAAAAGCCCTGAATGGTTCAATAAGGTTTGTGACAAGGAAATCCATTAATAACAGTGTTACTGCTTACAGATAGCTGGCAGCTATTGTGCTTAGGGAAAAGGGAGAAAGTGTTGGTGGCCTTTCATATTGTTTTAAGAAGTAAACCTGTATAGATTCGATAAGTGCACAAATTAATGATCTTTATTTTAATTAAAATTTTTTTTTAAGGTTTATTTTTGAGAGAGAGCAAGAGCAAACCGGGGAGGGACAGAGAGAGAGGGAGACACAGAATCTGAAGCAGGCTCCGGGCTCTGAGCTGTTAGCACAGAACCCGAGGCAGGGCTCAAACGCACCAATTGGAAGATCATAACCTGAACTGAAGTCCGACGCTTAACCAACTAAGCCACCAAGGCACCCCTATTTCCATTTAAAAAGATGCATTTAATTATGTGCTTTCTTAAATTTTAGCAGAACAAGACTAAATCTGGTCAATTTCCTATGAGTTGTTAAGAGACTCATATTTTATACACCACGAAGAAAAAAATAATGCCAGATTAACTTTTGATATAATACTGATCACCAGAGACATTTTGTTTTATTTACTTATTTTTTTAAGTGAGCTTTACACCTAGTGTGGGGTTTGAACCCATGACCCTAAGATCAAGACTCACATGTTCTACTGACTGAGCCAGCTGGGCACCAGAGGCACTCCTATTTCAAAAATGTCAAATTGTTGATGTAAAGTGCATCTTGTCATCAATGAAAAGCATAGGTCCTTGAACCCAGAGACCAGACATGCCTGTCTGCTGCGCACCCACCCCCCCACTCCCCAGGAAAGGGCCTGACACATAGGTGCTCACTAAATTTTGGTTGAATGACCATAGTCTACCTAAAGCAGAAAATTCTTACTCTACAAGCAAGATTGAGTAATTACTCATGTGGCCCTATGTACCTCATTTCCCCAGTTGGTGAGGACTTGTCTTCACCTTGACTTGTTACTTGCTTGCGTGTGTTGTCCTGTCTCTGGCCTCTCCATCCCATGCGGTTTATTTATCTATTACTTCATGGCTTCAACAAATGTTAACTTGGGATCTTTTATGTGCCAGGCACTATGCTAACTAGGAGCAGGAGGTACAGAAATGAACAAAATATCTGCCCTTCAGGAAGCTAGCATCTGATGCAGGAGACAGGTATTAAACAAATATTAACACAGAACTGTTTTAATTGCAAGTTGAAGAGCAGTGTTATGTGAAAATCATAAACCAGTCATGTTCCCTTTCCACCTGTATTTTTCTTTAATAATCTAATATCATACTTAAGCATTGTAAATACCGTAATGAAAAAAGACCACATTTAAAGTGCTTTTGGTCCCCCTCTGAATGCTCAAGGAGCTACTCAGATACTCACATCACTGTAATGAACCTTGTGGTCATTTCCCCTCTGTATTATAGAATATTTTCAGTGCAGAAATAGATCTTGTAGCAGGAATCAGTAAAGCCTGACTGATAATGGTGCCTTAACAGTGGAATTTGGGTTGATTTCTAAACCTAAATTATCATGTTAACCTTTGGGTCCCTGGCCTTTCGGACAGTCTGATGAAAGCTAGGGATTCTCAGGAACAAGCCCACATATTCACAACTTGGCATTCTATTTGTCCTAAGATTTTATTATCACACATACTCTTTCAAACATACTGGTTCTCAAGCTGTGGTCCGCAGAACCCTGAAGATCCTTGAGACTCTTTGGGAGATCTATAAAGTCAAAACTATTTTCACAATAACACTAAGACATTTGTCCTAATGGTATGGAAGCAATTGTAGGTAAAACTGCTGGTGCCTTGGTGTAATCAAAGTAGTGACACCAGACTACTAGCAGTCACTGTGTTTTTCATTACTATGCACCTGGAGTTAAAAAAAAAAAAACAAAACCAAGCCAGCATTGCATAATAATGCCCTTCTCAAAGCTGTGGAATTATTACTGAGTCTTAACCCTTGAACGTACCTCTGTAATATTCCATGTGAAGAAATGGACAGCAAACGTAAAGCATTTCTGCTTTGTACCTAAGACGGACGTTTCTCTCCGGGAAAAGCAGTGTGTGATTAAGTTGCATGCTGAACTAGCTGCTTTTCTTTTTTCTTCATGTGATACCATTTTCATTTGAAAGAGGAACTGACCCACTGTAGTTACTCAGAAGTGGGTATTTTGCAGACATTTCCTTCCAAATGAACAAAACAATCCTGTAGCTCTTCAAGCAAGCACTGTTGGTATTTGTTGCCAATGGTAAAATTGGAGCTTGCAAGTGAAAATTAGATTTTAGGAACCTCGTGTCTGCCATTCTGATCTTGATAGGTGCTCAGTACTTAAAGGCTCTTCTGGTGAGATTGGTGGTAATATTGATGTGAAATTTTAAATATTTAATAAACGGTGTCCACATTAGGAAGATCTGCATACCTTAGTTAATCAATATTTTCTGAACAACCGTAATGTATGGATGAAAGGCCCATTTGAAGTACAAAATAGACTAATGGATTTTAATGTAGCAAGGTAGAAAAACTCATCAGTGTGATTTCAGATTCCAAAGTACAACTATTTGTGAAGTTTTGGCGTAGCATCAAAAAAAGAAGGCTATTAAAATACTTGTCCCTGGGGGCGCCTGGGTGGCTTAGTCGGTTAAGCGTCCGACTTTCGCTCAGGTCATGATCTCGCGGTTCATGGGTTCGGGCCCCGCGTCGGGCTCTATGCTGACTGCCAGCTCGGAGCCTGGAGGCTGTTTCAGTCTGTGACTCCCTCTCTCTCTGACCCTCCCCTGCTCACGCTGTCTCTCTCCTAGAAATAAATAAAACATTAAAAAAATTTAAAAAAAGAAAAGGAAAAAAAAAAAACTTGTCCCTGGGGCACCTGGTGGCTCAGTTAAGCCTCAGACTCTCGGTCTCAACTTAGGTCATAATCTCACGGTTCCTGAGATCAAGCCCTGCGTCAGGCTCCATGCTGACGGCCTGCAGCATGCTTGAGATTCTCTCTCTCTCTACCCCTTCCCTGCTTTCTCTCTCTCAAATAAAGAAATAAACATTTAAAAAAATTTGTCCCTTTTCTAACCAGATACCTCTCTAAGACTGGATTTTATTCAGATACTTGAAAAAATATTACAACAGATTGACTACAGGAGAATTTATGAAAATTCATCCATCCTTTGTTAAGCCAGACATCTAAAAGATTAATGAAAATGTAAAACATTGCCTCATTGCACTAAATTCTTTTGCAAAATAGTTGTTTATACTAAATAGGCTTTCATTAGTCTATATTGGCTTTATTTTTAAATGAAGTAATACATAAAATTTAAGAATTTCTTAGTTTTAATTTCTAATATATTAAATATTAGTAAATATAATCCATATAATCAGAAATCTTTGGGATCCAAGCATAAATGGATCCTGAGACCAGAAAGTTTGAGAACCACTGTTGTTGATGGTTAAATATGTTGTATAAAGTTCTGCCTCCCCTCTGGGCAAACATTTGAATTAGAGAATTACCGCTGATCCAGACTATTTGAGAGGTAAAGGTTTGTAAAGGAGCAGGTAATGTGTTTGCACTGAGCAAGCCCCCATTTAAGAATCCCACTCAGGCAACGTACTTCACAGTCCCTGAGTGGCAGTTGTCTCTGACATTAATAGTGATAAAGCTCCTAACATTTGAATGCTTACCATGTGCCAGCTGCTACTGTAAGGGTTGGGTTCACCTAACCCCCATCTCAACCCTATGAGGTACTGTTACTGTATTGCACCCATTAAACCATGGCACAGATAGGTTAAACAACTTGCTCACCATAGCACTCGCTCCATCTTTGATTATTTTTGGAGAAGAAATTATATTATTTTTAGCAACTTTTTATTTAAATAATCTGTCCGGAATCTAGGTATTAATGATAATGCAGATTCAGAATGCAACTCAGAAGAACTTGAAAATGATCAGCTTTTAGTTGGGGACTGTCTACACTGCTTTTATTTCAGGAGGATGAGCATCATTTCTGTAGTCTAAATTGCATTGTCTTAGCTGAGTCTCATGCTAGAAAACTTGGAGTTGAAAGGCAATAGTAAGTGATAAATGAACATTTTTCTTTGTCCTTTGTTGCATAAACAGAACTATATAAGCTAAGATGGCTTTTAAAAAAATACATGTACGTATGTAATACGTTTATAATTTCCGTCTTTCCCAAGGAAATAAGGAACTTTAAGTTTCTAAAATAAAATTTTGGCACCTAAATTGACCCTGGTTTAATAATATTTGGTTAATGGTACTGCTTCTGGATGAAAATTCAGGCCAATTAGAAGTTAGTGAATTTATATGGGATGTGTGGTACCCAGAGGAACACTCTGAAACTATAGCATCATGAGAAAGGGGAGAAGAGAATTGTTTTTATCATAGAAAATGACTAAAGGAAAAGCTCTTGAAAATCTGGTTGGGTTTCTTATCTACAAAAAAAGGGGTAAGTCCACAAATACTGAGTATCTACTGGGTCAAGGCATGGAGACCCAGATAAACCAAGCATTTCTATGTGCTACCAGTAACATTCACAGTCACAACACCTCTGCTAAAATCCTTTATTCAATGGGTTGAGCATTATAAAGAAAATGATTATTAAAAAAGAATCTGGAGTAAATGGAAATACGTTTCCAGAAGGAAGACAGAACATAAATTTTCACTCTCTTATCACATTAGCCAGTTGGTTTGATGACATCCTAACAGACTTGGAGGAATCTTGACAGAATGTTACAGGGCTTTTCCTGGAAGAATTATAGTAAAAATAGCAAAGAAAAGTTTTGGGGGAAAAACCCGGTAATCAGTGCCTTCAGTGATGGGGTAGTTACTCCCTTTTGAAAGTGTGTTATATTCTTACTCTTCTCTAGTCACGTTTGTATGCTGATAATCTGAAAGCTGTTCTACTATTGTGATTATAGATTTTTACCTTAGTATTATACCTTGACACCCAAGAAGAGAGTCATTGTTTATTTTCTCATTTCTCATTAATAGCTGCCATAATCAATATCTACTGTGTGCCCTGCATTTTGCATATATATTTAAAAGTCTTTGCAATCACTTAGATGTAGCTCACCTCTTTCAGGAACCCCTCCTTAAAACTTCCTCTAACTACAGCAATAGACCGGTGCCCTCCTCTGGGATCATGTTTCTACTGTTGTGCATTCCATTTAGATCATAATTACCTGAGTCTGTGTCCTCCCCTCCAATGATTGAAGTCTTTAGTTGGGAAGAAGTTACTCTATTTACTTTTTTCTCTCCAGTATCTAGCACAGCTCCTGATAATGCCTTGCATATGTAATCTGCCAATCGGAGAAGTTGTGACCTAAGTTCTGCAGTTATTAAGTAGCAAAGTGGTATGTGAACTTGGGTTGGTCTGGCTTCCCAATATTATGATGAAATTCAGAGAGTCAGGAATTTCAAACACTCCCCAAATAATTACTCTTTCTGAACTGATGATTTTTCCCTTTCTCTCTTCATTGCAGGGAAGTATGGCCACGGCTGCCTTACCGGAGAGCGGATCTTCCCTTGCCTTGCGAGCCCTGGGTTGGGGTTCACTTTATGCATGGTGTGGGGTTGGTGTGATCAGCTTTGCGGTCTGGAAAGCTTTAGGAGTACACAGTGTAAGTAACTACAGTCCTATAATTGATACCTGCAATGTTTATTCTACTTTCTGTGGTCTAAATCTGCCTGATTTTCAAGAAGTGTGTGTGTAATTTATACCCCAAGCTAAAAAGCTGTATATTAGGAATGATTGGCCTTTTTTTTTAGACTACTGGTGGGAAGTTCTGTGAACCAGGCTCTTTGCAACAGGTGAGAATTGATGGTAGTTTGGAATGGAAAAGCAGTGGAGTTGATGAAAAGAGGTTCTAGGTATATTTTGAAATTAGACTCAGCAAGGATTTGTTCCACATCGGATGTGGGAGGTGAGAGAAAAAAATGACTTCAAGGATCTCCAAGGCTTTTGGCCTGAGCAACTGGAAGATGGACGGGGCCCAGCGTGAGAGGAGCAGGCGCTCGGGGATAATGTTAGGAGCTCGGTCTGCGGCCTGTGAGTGTGGCGTGCCTGTTAGATGGCTAAGTGGAGAGTCAAGCAAGCAGGTAGATAGAGAAGTTTGGAATTCAGAGGATAGGTACAGGGTGAAGATGTAAACTTGAGATTTTTCAGTATACCGGTAGTCTTTAAAGGCAGGAGACCAGATGGGTTCACCAAGGCAGTGAACGTAGAGAGAAGAGGTCAGAGGAAGGGCGCACCAAGGTGTGGAGGCTCGGGGATGTGGAGGAAATTAGCAAAGGAGACTTCCCTACCAGAGGGCAAAACCAGGGAGAACTGGGAGAATGGTGACTTGGCCATGGGTGGATAAGGTGTACACTGGGATAAGTCATGTGAGATGAGACTCCTAGTTTGTCAAGTGAGCAGTGTGACAGTCCTTGGTATGTAAAGCCTGAGTGGAAAGGGTACAGAAAAGAGTGGAGGAGAGAGGTTGGAGGCAGTACACATAGGCATGTCTTGAGTTCTGCTATAACGGGAGAGAAATGGGGTCACAGCTAGGAGGAGGCCTGAGATCAAGAGAGGGTTTTTTTTTTTTCTTTTTTAAGTTGGGAAAATTAACAGCATGTGGTTATGCTGATGGGAGTGATTCAGTAGAGAGGGGGAAATTGCAAGGGAAGGGGGAATGATAGGTATTACTATTATTATTAAAAGCATTACTATGTTTTTCGCATTTGGTTTTATCATAAGTAAACATCGGCATTATTGTACTTTTCACTCAAAATACACTGATAGACAAATACATGTTGCTTTTCTCCTAGTCTGACATTTATTTTTGAAGTAACTTTACTGGCTAGTAACTTTATGACAATAAATTCGGGTTTACTTGGAAAAGTTAGAAGAGCCATGACTGAAGGTTATATTTTTCCTAAGATTTAATTTACATTCAAATAGTTAACATATAGTGTAGTATTGGTTTCAGGAGCGGAATTTAGTGATTCATCCCTTACACATAACACCCAGTGCTTATAACAAGTGCCCTCCTTAATGCCCATCACCCATTTAGCCCCCACCAGCCTTTCCATGACTAAAGATTTTTGATGTTTTTTTGTAACCTCAGTTTGCTTTTGACCAATATAAAACGTCTTCTTCCACTGAAAATATCGTCCCAGACATTTTAGATATAGAAGATTACTTAATCTTCACAATAATATGAAGCAGGTATTAATATCTCCCATTTTATAAATGGGAAATTGGGACTCAGGTTAAGTCATTTGTCCAAGATCACACAGCTTATAATTGACAGTCAAGATTTGGATCCAAGTCTGATAGTCTTTAAAACCTAGATTTTTTTTTTCCAATGTTACCTCCCTTGGCTAAGATAGGAAATCAAGAAGTAGGTAGAAGGGGCCAGGATGAGGGGAAGGAGATAGTAAATTTGGTTTTGATTATGATGTGATCCATACCCACACATTCTTGATAACTTGACAGGTTTTACTGGGTCTCTTCAATGTGGGTCTCATCTCCCAACCATGTAATTAACATCAGTCTGGTATAGAACCAGCCATTCTTTGCTCATAAAAGAGATCTCCTTTTAGCCTTCCTCTTCAGTAGAAAAATGCTTAGGATATAATAATGAAGCAGTGTTCATATGTATATATAATATGAGAGGAAATATGTCTGGCAGAAATACATGGATGTATTTCTGAGCCTCTAACTTTGGCTCAGATCATGACCTTGTGGTTCATGAGTTCAAGCCCCGCATTGCGGTCTGCACCCACAGCGCAGAGCCTGCTTGAAACCCTCTCCCCCTCTCTCTCTGCCCCTCCTCAACTTGTCCTCTCTCAGAAATAAATAAACATTAAAAAAATATATTTTTAAATATGGGTGTGGGTATGTATTTTTTATTTTACTTTTCTGTGTTTCTTAACTATGTATTGTTTTCACAGTCGTACCTTTTTGAAAAAATAGTGCTAGATTTTATGTTTATTAACTTATGCTAAAAATGAGGCACCGCTGCCTAGGAGCTTATGAAACCCACTCAACTACGTGTGATACCTACGTGAGGGCATGAAATACTTAAGTTATTAAGCCTTTAGATTCTATAAAAATGATGGTCTGTTAGCATTTCATGGAATTGATAATGTTTCCAGAACTTAGTAAATTAGGTCATAAATTGAGTAATAAAGTTTTAAGATAATTGAAAATATGAATAGTCTTTAAATTAGAAGAGTCATAATGAATCAATCCAAATTTCCATAGACCAACAAAATTCGGTTATTTAGGTTAAGTTAAATGCTGGAGAACTTGGGCTTTCTGGGCTCTATGGTGCTATTCTAGTTTCTAGAATGTGAGCTTCTTTGTTTTATGGCACCAATAGGATTGTTGCCTAAATAAAGTAGTTGAGCAAGAAAAATTATTTTCTGATTGGCACTACTGAGTACAGGGATACTTGGAATCTTTTTATATCTTCATGTCTTTAAAAAGTGGGAATATAAATATGCTCTTTTTCTGCCTGTAGTTCATTAGGAATATCAGTTTGATCTCTACCTCTGAGAAGTCTCACAGAAAGATGAATCAATGATAATTTTTTAAAGACACAGCTTTCAAAAGCAGTAGTGTTTGTTAATTTGTTCATTCAAAAGACATTTGTGGGCCTACCCAAGCCAAGCACCGTAGACCGTTATTATGGAAGACTTCGGGTTTAAGACTCTCATTATATGACCCACTCTGAGGCTTGTGGAGCAAGATGGTATATTTCAGTTCTACATTTAGAGCATTTTGATGATAAATGTGATGAAGATTGTGAGAATCCCGAGCCCTCAGTCCAGTGTGGAACTTTTATCACTATTTACTGCCTCACAATTGGAAATGTTATCTTTCTATGAATTAAAGGAAACAGTCTTAGAAAATGCTGAACAGAAATGGCCCAAGTGTGTGCACTCAATAAATAGTTGGTATGATCATTCTAGGTAAATTCAGGTAAATGAAAATCAACTCCAGTGTCAAATAATTGTTGGTAGCTACCCTGAACTGTATTAAATTTCCAATACAAACCCAGTTTAAAAAAAAAAAAAAAAAAGGGTGCCATCTAATGGCTGAAGGAGAGCAGTTGACATGCCCTATTTTAAGTCACAGCTCCATCTGCTGGCCTAAAAGAGAACATGTTGTTCTTAGACAAAGTCAGACTTCTATTCGAGTTTAGTTCATTGCACATCATTTATGTGCAGTAAACACTTATCAAGTACATTATGTTGCAAGTATTATGCTAATGGAAATATACAAAAATATTAAGTCATAATCTGTTGGAACCTTTGGAATTGAAATGCACTATGGTTTATTAAGAAAGTGAGAAAGTTGGCAAAATCACTTGATCTTATTACAATCTGAGTATGTTCATCTCTATCCAAGACAATACTTCATATGTTCCTTAAATGTCAAATTTGACAAATTGATGTTTCAAGTATCAAATAAAAATAAAAGAATATGGTGAAATGCTTGAAGCTAGTCTTCAGTTTCTTAGAAGTATTTTGGATTTACTCTTTGTGTACTCACAATTATTAGGAGTTTCATCTCACATAGAACATATATAAAACTTCAGACATAAGTTTGTATTTTGCACGATGGTACATCATTTAATTAGAGATTCAAATAAAGGACAGCTAGTGGAGGCTGTCTGGTCAGTGGACCGAAGCAGGTAAGCGTGTCCAAGATCTAAGAGGGGACTTTCCCTGCTTTCGTGGAGGATCCAGTTCAGGGTCAGCCTGGGATCACCTCACCAGTACCAGCCTGCTGAGCAGCGTCTGGGCCAGCAAGCAAGGCCTGATTGCTCGGTATGACGTCATCAATTACTTTAAATTACAGTATTTTATCATCTGATTATGACTGAGGCAGCATTAATTTTATCACAGTAGCTTAATTGTGAAGAGTATGAGCATTTACCATGGGTTCGTGGTCCCCTAATACGGCTACGCAAATGACCCTGGGAGATCGCCTCATTCAGGCCAGGTTCACACCGTGGCAGTATGATTAGATTGTTTTTATTAGGGGCAGGTATTTTAGGTTTAGAGAAGAGTTGAAATAAATGCTTGTCAGTGAGTAAATAAGGATCTCTAAGGACACCAAATAGTAATTCACCTATTATCAAAAGAAAAAGCCATTCCACTTACAACTGTTTATGTGTTACTTAAGCACAAAGACTTAACTCTTCGACCTTTTCTTATTTATATTAAGTATTGATACTTGAAAGGATTTCTGAAAAGCTTGAGCATATTTATAGTTAGACTATTTTGCCTTTTTTTTTTTCTCCCCTTAGAAGGAAGAGGAAAGAAGGAAAAATGTTGGATGTATACAAAATTCCTAATTGGTATGACTGGGAGCTTTAGGGCTTTTTTTTTTATGCCTGTGGACTCGTGGCTAACATTTGTTGGCGGGGAGGTTGGCTCAGAGTACTGATCAGAATCACCATTACTAACGTGTACTGTGCCTTGTACTTACGATATTCATGATACCTGGTGTAGTTAGAATTTATGGATAATTTACACTTGTTGCCCTCAGAGGAGTTAAAACCTCGATAGTATTAAAGCCATGAATGAAAACATTTTTAGTTCTTGTGAAATACTTCAAATTGCCCAGAAATTTAAATTTAAAAATTTACTTGTAAATAAAGGGAACGTTTAGTTTTGTTTTTTACCATGGGATATTGTTTTTATTTACATATATTGCTTATTTTTTTAAGTTTATTTATATTGAGAGAGTGTGAGCTCAAGTGGGGGAGGGGCAGAGAGAGCAAAGGAAAGAGAGAATCCCAAGCCAACTCTGCAGCTTCATCAGTGCAGAGCCTGATGTGGGGCTCAAACTCACAAACTGAGAGATCATGACCTGAGCCGAAGTCAGAGGCTTAACCAACTGAGCCACCCAAGGACCCCTATACATATTGCTTATTTAAAAAAATTTTTTTAATGTTTATTTTTGAGAGAGAGAGAGAGAGAGAGTGTGTGTGTGTGTGTGTGTGTGTGTGTGTGTGTGTGTGTGTGAGCGGGGGAGGGGCAGAGAGAGAGAGGCACAGAGTCTTAAGCAGGCTCCAGTCTCTGAGCTATCAGCACAGAGCCTAATGTAGGACTCAAAGTCACGAACCATGAGATCATGACCTGACCTGAAGTCAGACACTTAACCAACTGAGCCACCCAGGTGTCCCTATTTTGCTTATTTTTAAAGAAAAACATATTTAGGATCTATCTTTTTTAAAAGAAAGATGGCTTTGTTTTTTTGTAAAATTATGTACTCACTGTAAAAAAAAAAAGTGTTGAAAAGTACAAAAAAAGGAAACAAAACTCACCAGAAATCTCACTGAGTTGTAATCACTTATTAAAATAAAACCTTCCCTTCAGACTTTCTGTAAGCATATTCATGTAACTATATATAAATGCTGTCTTACTGTACTGTTCTGGAACCTTTTTTACTGAATAGCCACAAGAACATCTTTGCACAGTGCCCTATATAAATCTCCATCATTTTTAATGGCTACATGGTCCTCCATTATATTATAATTTACTTAATCAGTCTCCTGCCAATAGCATTTAGATTGTAATTTTTCACTGTTTAAATACCGTAGTGAACCTCTGTAGGCATGCATCTTTTTGCACTTTTCTTGGTCAGGAAATTTGTCTTAAACACATGGTGTTATTGTTAAATCCAAGTGCATTTTAAAAATGTTTTTGATATCTGTTGCTGAGTGCAAAGTTTATACATTTAGAAGATACTGACACTGCATACCGGTTTCCTCGCACCCTTGTCATTAGTGGCTTCTATTACTTTGAAATGTTTGCCAATCTGATAGATGGGAAATAATCTCTTTATTCCTTTATTGCATCTCTTTGAAGTCCCTGCTGCTAGAAAGGCTTTTATGCAAATCACCTGTGATTGGAGTCTTGTATCTCTCCAGTCCCAGTGTTGCCTCCTCATCTGCTGAAAATAGGTTGCTTCTTTCTCCAGAGCCCGGGCTTCCTCTTCTTTAAAAACAAAAAGTAAAACATGTAAAGAAAACACATTTTAAATATCTCTCTAAAAACTGGCATTCGACTTTCCTATTCTAAGAAAGATTCTTTAAGGGAAGTAACATGATCTCTTTCCTCTAGGACAATATTGGATTCATTCTAATAAAATGTATTTTCTCCAGCTCTTTTTTGTAGCTGCTGTTAAGTGTACGTTTTATGTTAATATTTAGGCTCATTTCTTAATGTCCTTGTGACCAGCTCTGAGGGCTTTTGCTAATTACAGTCAAATCTCTTGTTTTTGACTTTTTGCTGATTTCAGCATCTGGTATACCTTGTATTAAATACATTTAGTCCTACGCCATTTTTAAGTTATTCCTTTCAAATGAAGCAACATTGTAGGTGAACACTAGAACTGCATATGTAAATAAAACTATAGCAAAGCTTAGAAGATTTTAACTTCTAAGATATCTAAGAAGGAGATGGACTATGCTTTGTACTTTTCATTGGTTTGGTCAAAGATTAAAATCAAATCCGTCTTCTGGCAAATTGTTAAATGGTAGCCACTTCTGAGGGATCTGTGGGGGAAATCTGAAAAGTGACTGAAATACGTCACTTTTCCTTCCTTGCCTAATCTAATTTCAGAGCTCCCAAAGAGCTCTACCAGCTTCTGTCCCCAGAAAGCAGACTTCACTTCCTTATTCTGATTGCCATAACGTCAGCGGACCGAGCCTCACGTCCACTTTCTGAGAGTACTTACTAGCACACCCAGAACTCAGAGTCCTCATGACCTTGCACAGATAGGTCCTGTCAAGCTCAGGGCCTTCAAACAGCGTGAGCATTGAGGAATATATTCCTGGAATCATTTTTAAATTAATTGGAAGTGGCACTGTGCATCACTTAAATCTAGGTCTGAGGTGACAAGAACATCTCTATAACCCTTATTTCCCATTCATTGCAGCTCTAATGGGTTTGGCATCTGGTGGTAAGAGGCACTCAGTGTAATATGGAGGAGCAGTTTGGTGACAGAGAGACTGAATCACAGGGACTTGCTCAGTTTAAAGCGGGAGATAATGGCCAGTGTCTTTTTTTGGTTTGGTTTTTTTGTTGTTTTTTTTTGCCTGAGCCAAGGGGGTGGAAAAATCAGGTTTTTTTTGTATATTGCCTCTATACCTCTCCTAAAAACCCACATTCCCTTTAATAAGTGAAATAGGGCCCCAAGCATTTTATAAAATAGGAATGTGCAGCCATTACTAGAAAAGATAAGGTCTGCCATGAAAGCCTTCTTGTTCCAAAGCCTGCCACAAATCAGGCTTCATCACCTCAAGAATGTTCCCAGCCTTATTCCACTGGAGGAAAAGTAGCCTTGATTTCACTTGGGTTTCCTTTTTCTTTGTCCTTATATCTTCTACTGAGCACAGGAAATTGGACTCACATGAGCAGATCTCTGTAAATTAAGCATTGTGGAGTGAAGACCTGATAGCATCTGCTGCCCCCTTAAGATTTGTTATAAAAGCTACGTATTCTTGGTCAGTAACTTAGAAATATCTAAGACTCTATGAAAAAATGTATATGTATATGTTGGTATATTTATATATATTATTATTCATTTACCAGTATATCAGACAATGAAGTGGTCTCTCAAATTGAATTTCTCTGGCTGAAATATTTCTAGCAATTTCAAGAAGAAATCTTTTTTTTATTTTTTTATTTTTATTTTTTATTTTTTTATTTATTTCTAGGAGAGAGAGAGAGAGAGAGAGACAGCGTGAGCAGGGGAGGGTCAGAGAAAGAGGGAGTCACAGACTGAAACAGGCTCCAGGCTCTGAGCTGGCAGTCAGCACAGAGCCCGACGCGGGGCTCGAACCCACGAACCGCGAGATCATGACCCAAGCGAAAGTCGGACGCTTAACCGACTAAGCCACCCAGGCGCCCCAAGAAATCTTTTTTTTTAATGTGCTATGTATTTTTCCCTAATGTGAACTGCGCTGAACATAATTTTGCTATTTTTTGGTGACTCAGATATATCAGTTTGCCTCTTGTGCGAACGGTTGCTGGGCTTTTAGAGTTCTTTATTCTTTTTGTAATTTTTCTCAATCCTTGTTTGGCTCTGATTTTTGGTTTCCCACTATCCCATTTACTTCTGAAATGCTGCCACCTCATTTTACACATTAGATGCTAGGTTCCTCACTTTGCGCTTGAGTTTTCTCCTCCGCAGGCTGCCTCTGCTCCGTTGGCTTCACCCACATGCGGAAGGCTGCCAGTCTGCGTCTCTAGTCTACCTCTGAGTGCCTCGCTCGTGGACCCACTTGCTGATGCTTGGATGCCCGGCAGGCGTCACGGGTGTTCCCCCCTGCACGGTCATTCGCCACCCCTCACCCCATCCTCACCCCTCATCCTCCTGCGTCACTCAGGGAGTGGCGTCACCCACTGAGCTGCCCAGAGAGACAAGCTTGGCCTGTTCATGACCACACTCTTTCTCTGCGTTGTCTCCAGTGAGTCACCAAGTCATGCTTGTCCCACACCCCCACAGCCACTGTAGTTGGGGTGTCTCCCTGCCCCATGATAGTCACAACTAATCTCCATTCTCCCTGCCTGGCCTCTCCAGAGCCCTTGCTTCACACTTTGCAAGAAGCCCATGGCCTTCATCTTCCCCAAACTTCTCCCTGCATCTGTGCGACACTGCCTTGTTCGTGGGCAAGGTGGCCACACTGCTACCAAAGGCCCATCCCTACTATGTGCCAGAAGACCTTGCTTCCAGAACTATCCTCAGCCTTAGCTGATGGGTCAGTTTTCCCCCTGCTGCAGCGTGTACAGACGTTTTCTGGTGTCTCCCACCTCTACAAATCTCTCTGATATTCCTCATGTTTCTCCAGCTGCCAGCCTGCCCGTCTGCTTCCCTTCATAGAAAACATCTCCTGCAGGGCAACTGGGTGGCTCAGTCAGGTGAGCAACAGGACACACCCTCCCCCAGGCGTCACCGTGCTCCTCCGAACCGCCGCGGTCACCGCCCCCACGCCCAGCGACACCCCAGACTCTCTCCGTGGGCCCCTTCCGCTGTGCCAGGACGCTCCCACCCGGCTCTGCGCCCGGCGGCTCTGGGTTGGCATTTAGAGTTTCAACCCAAAGCTATTTCACCTCCTCAGAAGCCTCCCCGGACCATCTGGTAGCCTCTTCACCCCCACCGCTCAGCTCCTCCCTGAGTATCCCGTTTTCTTCCCTTCCCAGCACGATGGCTAAAGGAAGTTAATATTGACCATTCTCTCGTGTTACCTGTCCTCACAAGAAGAATGTCCGTTTTGAGAACAGAAACCTCCCTTGTCTTGTTCGTTGTATCCCCAGCACCTGTGACAAGGCCTAGCCCAGAGGTGTGTCCAGTAAACATCTGTTAGATGTTCAGCAGCTCACACGTCCCTTGGGAATACAATCCACGGTCCCTGAAATGGTGTGGCCCCTCTGTGGTGCGGCCCCTCCTTCTTCTTTAACCCATTGGTTCTTAAAGGGGCAACGTTGACTTCCCCTCCCTGCTGAAGAAAGACATTTGACAATATCTGGAGACCTTTCCGGTTGCCCTTACTGTGGGGGTGCTACCGGCAGCTAGTGGATCAAGGCGAGGGATGTGGTTCATCATCCTGCCCAGGACAGGCCCCACAAAGAGCCGTCTCGTGCAGATGTCACTAGTGCTGTGGTTGAGAGTGGCTGCTTCTCTGTTTCCCGAGAGTTCTAGCCAGGCTGAAAGGCCTTGTTCTCTAACCTCCGAGCCTTGTCCTTGCTGATCTCCCCGAGGAACACCCCTTGCTCTGCCTGCTATTCCTGATGCCTGCTCTGCTCTTGGCCTAAGTGGAGTCTTGAAGCAAACTAATCTTTAACCCTCACAGCTGGGAGCGCTTCTGTTTTTGGGGTTTTGAGATTATAAAGGTAACTTAAGTTCTACCGTTAGATAAATTTCAGTAAATTTTTACCTAAATTGAAGATAACTTCCATATACAAACCTATTCTTCATTTTTTTTTTTATGAATAGAACTGTTATCCAGGACTGTGGTATTATTTTTATTAACCCAATTGCAGAGAATAATTGGAGTGAATTAATAAAACCACGCCTATTCAGTTAGGGACTATAGTCATAAAATTAAACTTTATCAGTCTTTAACTACAATTTGGGATGTTTAAACACATACCAGTGAATTTTAATTTCCCTGTTTTTCATGTTCTACATTAAAATATTTTTTTTCTTTTTGAATTAGTAATACATGTAGCTCTTTTAAGTGTATCAAAGATTATGTGTACACGATACCTTTATTTTTATTTTATTTAAATGATTTATATTTGAGAAAGAGAGAGAATATGAGTAGGGGAAGGGCAGAGAGAGAAAGGGAAAGAGAGAATCACAGTCAGGCTCTGTGCTGTTAGCACGGAGCCTGAGGCAGGGCTCAAACCCATGAAACATGAGATCATGATCTGAACCAAAGTCAGATGCTTAACCAACTGAGCCGTCAGGTGCCCCTGTTTTTGTTTTTGTTTTTGTTTTTTTAATATTTTTTATTTATTTCTAGGAGAGAGACAGAGACAGTGACAGCGTGAGCAAGGGAGGGTCAGAGAGAGAGGGAGTCACAGACTGAAACAGGCTCCAGGCTCTGAGCTGGCAGTCAGCACAGAGCCCGACGCGGGGCCCGAACCCACGAACCGCGAGATCATGACCTAAGCGAAAGTCGGACGCTTAACCGACTAAGCCACCCAGGCGCCCCAGGTGCCCCTGTTTTTTAAAATTTTTTATTTATTTGTTTTTTAGAGAGGGTGCATGAGCAGGTAAGGGAGCAGAGGGGGAGAGAGAGAGTGCGAGTTGGGGAGGAGGACAGAGAGAATCTCCACCCTCAGTGTAGATCCCACGACCCTGGAATCATGACCTGAGCTAAAATCAAGAGTTGGATTCTCAGCCAACTGAGGCAATCAGAGACCCTCAATGAAGCCTTTAAAGAACAGAAGTGAGATTTGGGTACTTTATTAGATGAATTTGCCAGTTCCTGTTATGATATTTGAATACCGTAAATGGAAGTTGCTCGCAGTGTTGTCCTGCGGTGACAGTCTACCTTTTCCATCAGGGGACAAAGCTTTGTGACCCTGCTTTTGCCTTTCCCCAACATTCCCAGTATCGCTGACAAAGAAAACCACATAAGGTGCTGGTATTTGTAAAGACCCCCACACGAGGATTACAGAGTTCTGTAGATTTTAGTATATGAGCAATAGAATCACACCCCACTAATTTGTTGTAAAACTACAATTTGCATTTTGTGATTTTTAAATCACAAAGAAGACTTAAAATAATTATGTTTCTATAATGCTCTCCTTGCTTGCTGGTGAGTTTATAGCATATAATATTAATTAACACTGCTTTCATTGCAGCTTTTTTTTTTTTTTTCAAATCAAGGGTTTTATGCAGTGGTTATTTTTAAAAGTTTTCCAAAGAACAAAATTTTTTAAAAGAATGAAAATATTCTCTCTGCCATTGCATATTTATTTTACTGTGTTTCTAGCACTATAGAATTTCTTTCTTTTATTATGATTTATTTATTTATCTTTTTGTATGTTCTAACTTGGAAAAGGGAGGCATTGGTTTTGGTTTTGAAAACAGTTAAGAAATCTTTTAGCTTATTCATAGCTTCGTCTGAAATGTATACATCAGCCTTGCTAAGAAACCCCAAACAGGCATCTACACATTTTACCTACCCCTTCATTTGGAACTCTAGTACCAGGTGGATTTTCCAGCCACACCTTTCTCTTTCTCTCACCTTTAGCCTTACTCCACTCTGTTCTACTCATTCTTTTTTTTTTTTTTCCAAGATATTTTTTAAAGTAGCCTCTATATCCAGCATGGGCTTGAACTCACAACCTTAGATCAAGAGTCACATGGTCTACTGACTGAGCCAGCTCGGCGCTCCTGTACTCATTCTTTTCTTCCATGAATATTTACTGAATTCACTTACCTCAAGCTCTGTTCTTGAGGATAGTGATATGCTGTAAATAAAAGGTGATCTCTTTGGAGTGACAAATTCACACGTAATTACACTTCATTGTGTATGATAAATCCTATGATGGAGAGAGGTACAAAAGACTCTCGGTGGCGTAGGATTTTTAAAAGTCAGTTCTGCTTTGGGGGTTGTACGACACTGAGAGGATGGAATATTTGAACCAGATTCCTAGATAGAAAAAGGGCCAGGAAGCCGGGGGTAAGAGTCCAGGCAGGTGGAACAGAATGGCTTAGTTGGAACCATTCCTAGTCAGAGACTTGCTGATCATCTTCATTTTGTGCTTCCTCCTTCCCAAGTAATGTAATCAAGCATCATCCTGCCATCAGCAATAATCTTACACTGCCTTTTGAACAGATAAACATTTGAGTTAGGATTTCTATTCAAAAGGAATAAGGAACCACCTAAGACAGGTCATTAGGGAGTTGTCTGGCTCTATGGCTTTGCACATCTGTCAGTGGACCTAAATCTGCTGTGGAGATCATGTACATGTCTTTGTCTTTCTTAGTTCTTCCCTTCTTATCTCAAGACTTACTGTAAATAAAAAAGCTGCTTTGTTTGAGGTATTTTTATTTTGTAGAGTGTTATTTCCTCAAAATTGATTTAGTTGTGGCTAAGGGGAAAAGCTGAAGAGGCAGCTGTCAGAGATTTTATTTCTGACGAGGTTCAAACTCTAGAAAGAAAATTACTATAGAAAGAAGCCATCTAGCTAAGAGTCTTTATGTGCTTGAATTTCATGCTTAAGAACACTTATCTTGGAAAATGACTTGACTGGTCAAAGGAATCATTATAGGAAGAAGGTGGGGCCAGGCATCAGGTTAAAATATTTCTATTATGACTGGGATAAAAGGAACTACAGCTATCAAAAGTCGGTCTTTTAAAAGGATCCCTCTAAGATGTTAGCCACCATTAAATAAAGATGATTGTTTTTAAAATTGCAGTTGTTAATTTGACAAATGGTTACCATAAATCTGACTATCAGTGTGGTGAGAAGTCATGTTTGTGATGTTCTCACCATTTTGTGTTATGAGCTTGTGACCCTGTACCATCTAGACAGGGTGTCTGGTCCCTGTAAGAGTGCCAAGTCCCATGAAACAGGATTGCAGGAACCCCACTACTCGCCACACTTCCCCACCCCTCACCAACTCCTGGCTCATTGTTCCCTCTCTTCCCCGGGCTGCACTGCACTGACAGAATATGGATTTCTAAGTCCTGAATATAAAATATTCATTTTATCGAGATTTGGTGTTCTGAAACCGACATCTCTTTTGCTCTGACTGGGAGGGGGCTGTGTGTGCTCAGAGCCCTTTTAGGGAAGAGCATATTGCTCTTAAAAGAAGAGAACTTTGAGGAATTATTACATGGTCAGAGTTGTTTTATAAGTGGGGAGAAAGTGCCATTATTTTTATTTGGACTTTTGTAGTTTCCTTGTTTCTTAGGGTATATCTTTATATTTCATCAGATGTAAAGTTGCTGTTTCCTTAGAAACTTCAACGGAAGTTCAGAAGACTGACTAGAGAAATGCAGGGGAAGGAAAGATACAGTGATGCCCTGTTGTACTGGCTAATATTTATTTTACTGTTTTAATCAATTATCTGCTTTGTGCATTGGTCAAAATTGGCCATTTTAAAGGCCTTTAAGCTAGATCTTCGTTTCAATAGAAGGACACATCCCCACCTTTCTACTTAAGAAGTCGTTTTTAATCAGAACTGTGACTCATTTCCTATGGCATGAAAAAGAAGTAACGGCATCTCCTTTTGAGTTTTTACTGTTGGACTGGCTCACAGTCGGCCACTTCCTCTTGTTGCCAGCGCTGTGATTTCCCCACAGTTTTGGGTCATGGTCGTGACTAGTATAAAGGCAGTGGAACCTTTCCAAATAGAAAGTTCTCAAATTGGATACAGCATAAAACAGGAGCCTCGCTTCTCCTATAGATGCAGGGAAATGCTGAAGGCGGCCATTTGAAGACAAGATCACCTTATTCTTTCCGGTAGGGATACAGTTCAGGAAAGTTAACCCTATTTTTATCTGTACTTACTGGAATTTTTACTTGGCATCTGTAGCAAAAATAGAAGATCAATAACCCCAGGGATCTGGGTCGGCCCATTATACAGGTTAGAAATGAAAGTGGGGCGCCTGGGTGGCTTAGTCGGTTAAGCGTCCGACTTTCGCTTAGGTCACGATCTCGCGGTTCGTGGGTTCGAGTCCCGCGTCGGGCTCTGTGCTGAGAGCTGACTCCGAGCCTGGAGCCTGTTTCAGTCTGTGACTCCCTCTCTCTCTGACCCTCCCCTGCTCACGCCGTCTCTCTCTCTCTCTCCTAGAAATAAATAAAAATATTTAAAAAAAAAAAAGAAAGAGAATTCATGTGTGTTAAGACTTTACCTACAGAATTCGTTTGCTAGAGACTCCCTTTTACCACCCGAGCCCGAGCAGACGTGGACAGCACCACTCCGGAGGCCCGTGAGACGCCCCGCGAGCCTGGCCCCAGCACACCCGCGGCCGTGCGCTCCCGCGCAGCCGCAGTACAGGGTTAGGAGCGCGAGCTTTCCAACTGCCACGGCCGGCCCCGCGCAGCCGCAGTGGTGGGCTAGGGGGAGGGCCTTCCAACTGCTACGCGCGCGGGCGGCGTTTAACCGTGGCGGTGGCGCGTTCGGTGCCTTAACGCCTCAGAGCCGGTCTTAACCTCCTTTCTCCCCCTCCACCTCTTAAGTGAGTAGCCATGAGCTGGGCTGTGGGAGTCCTGCGGGCCGGCCGGAGAGTGGAGGCTGCGAGAGTGAATTTCCTGTACCCGTGGAAGGCGCTGTGTTCCCGCCAGCCGGCGGGCATCCCACTCCCGGGCACCTGGCCCGTCGCCCTCGCGGCTGGGATGGCGACCGTCAAGCGTGAGCTTATCAAGAATTTCACCTCAGAGCAGGCCGTTCGTCACAACAAGGTCTCCATTATAGGAACCGGATCAGTTGGCATGGCATGTGCTGTCAGCATCCTGTTAAAGGGCTTGACTGATGAACTTGCCCTTGTGGATGCTGATGAAGACAGACTGAAGGGTGAGACCATGGATCTGCAACATGGCAGTCCGTTCGTGAAAATGCCGACTATTGCCTCCAGCAAAGATTACCGTGTCACTGCAGACTCCAACCTCGTGGTCATCACAGCAGGTGTACGCCAGGAAAAAGGTGAAACACGCCTTGATTTAGTCCAGCGCAATGTGGCCATCTTTAAGTTAATGATTTCCAATATTATCCGATATAGCCCTCACTGCAAACTGATTGTTGTGTCCAATCCAGTAGATATATTAACTTATGTGGCCTGGAAGTTGAGTGAATTTCCTCAACACCGTATTATTGGAAGTGGTTGTAATCTGGACACTGCCCGTTTCCGTTTCTTGATTGGGCAGAAGCTTGGTATTCACTCTGAAAGCTGCCATGGGTGGGTCCTTGGAGAGCACGGAGATTCCAGTGTCCCTGTGTGGAGTGGTGTGAACATCGCTGGTGTCCCTCTGAAGGATTTGAACTCCGATATAGGAACTGATAAAGATCCTGAAAAGTGGAAAAATATCCACTGTGGTGTAATTGCCAGTGCCTATGAGATAATTAAAATGAAAGGTTATACTAATTGGGCCATTGGCCTCTCTGTAGCTGATTTAACGGAAAGTATTCTGAGGAACCTTAGAAGAGTGCACCCAGTCTCCACCATAATTAAGGGTGTCTATGGGATAAATGAAGAAGTATTCCTCAGCGTTCCATGTGTCTTGGGAGAGAGTGGTATTGCAGACCTTATAAAGGTGAAGCTGAGCCCTGAAGAGCAGTCCCATCTGAAGAAGAGTGCGGAAACACTGTGGGAGATTCAGAAGGAGCTCAAGCTTTAAAGTTGTTAGAAACTATCAGAAGTTATTGAAGAGATAGTAGCTGTGAGGTTGTATATGTCAAATTTTTTAAAATAAACTTGAAATTGCTAGAAGTTGGAAATAGGAAAGGAAGTACAGTGACTCATCTGTTTATTTAGTCCCCAGGTTTTTTATTTAGCATACAGATGTCAGGATGATTTTTTTTTTCACACAATTCCTAAGTGACTGCCTCGTAGGTGTTTTTGTACCACTGATGTGCCAGTACTTGCCATATATATTTAGAGAGTTGCTATTTGGTTCAAAAGGATAAGGGATATAGGTGTTTATTGTGTTCCAGAAATGATAGTTTTCATTAAGTACATGTTAATTTTTTTCATTCTGGCTGGTTTATACCTACTGTGTTCATTTATATACTATTTTTAAGAAGTTGTGACTTTACAATGTAAAAATAAAGTTACAGAAGTACTGTAATTTGCCTGTGACCACCTATCAGCTGGGGCTTAAAAAAAGGCATTATAAAATGGGAGCTGCGAGGAGGTCCTGTGTGTTGGGGGAAGGGAGGCTCACATGCACATACATGCTCAGGTATGGATGCTGGTGAAGCAGGGACATTAGGCTAAAAAATGAAAATAGTAGTGATCTGGTTGGTAGCAGTTATAAAGCATTTAATGCATTATAAAGTATGAAGTATAAAAAGATATAAAATACAAAGCTTTTAGAAAGGACTGACAGAGGTGGTAAGGGTTACTGTCATTTGTCAGAGAAACATTCCTAAATTTTGTCGTTCCTCAACATAAAGCCTGACTGAATTATTTTAAAACTGCCTCTGAGAACCTGACCTGTTTGTACGTTAAACCAGGAGGCACATTACAAAGTGTTCTTGTTAGGCCACGTCTGACCAGCAGAGTGGGCCCTGCCCTGAGATGCTCTGAGGTCATCCCTTTTGCTCAGTTTACTTCACATTAACAAAGCTTTTGCATTTGTGTTGTGCCCTGTTAATCACTGTCATAAAAATTGACTACTTTAATGAGTACTTCAGGGATTGTATTTTTCAGAAAGTTACACATTCACTTTTTATTCCTAAGTCAATTGACTTTACTGTAGATGCTAGACTTTATGCATGTCATACAGTGAGGTTTTAGGGGAAAGTGAAGATGCTTGTCTGACCTCTACCTAAATGGTGTACTAATAACCTAGAAAATGAGAACGATTTTTAAATTCATATTAGCCTTCTTAATGCAATTGAATATTAAATAATCTAGCATGTTCAAACATATCTCAGGATCCAGGTGGACATCAGCCAAGCTAATTAAAATTGAAAGGTACCAGCATCTTCTCTCCAAATAAAACCACTGCTGCTTAGTTGAATTTTATCAAGTAGACAGGATAGCAATCCACCCCCCAAAATGACCCTTTACCATACAGACCATACGATTTTATTGGAAACATCTAGAAGTGTTCTGACTACCCAGGAATCAGTGTCCTATGATGGGACTCATTGATGCACTAGGCTCTGAAAGTGGGAAGAATGGTGATTTGGTTCCAGATGATTCTAAGAGCTTTTTAAGCTTAACTGCAGAGTTCTTCCCCTTTGTCCAGCCCTTGAGTTTTTATTCAGCCATGTTTCAGCCAAGTTTAATGTAATTTCGAAGGGGATCAGAGCATGCCTTAGGTCTATTTCGTAATTCTCTTTACTATGTCAAGTCAGGATAGGCTGTACAGTGAAAAACAGCCTCCAAATGTGTGACTTAAGGTTTATTTCATTAAATCCACTGTGGGTTTACTTGAATCCCTAGGGGAGCTGTCCTCCATAGGTGGCTTTGTACCTCAGATTGCTTTGATCTTGAGGCACCGCCATAGTAACACAGGTTTCCATGATTTCTATGGCAAGGTAAGAATGGCCTGGAAACACCTGCAATTAAATGCTTCAACCTAGAAGTGAGGCACATCTCTTTTGCCAGAACTAGTCATGTGGTTACCTAACTTAAAGAGGGTGGAGAAGTATAAGCTCCCTATATCTAGAAGTACATGACTACTGGGTATCATTCTAAATAAAATGGTAGCCATTGTAAGAGGTGTATATGCTTTTAAAGTCATTTTAGTGAAAGCTGGCATGTGATTGGAGGTTATAGAGGTACCAAGTCTTTCTAGGTTACAGAACCAGAGTGGCTATAGTGAAAGAGCCTGGACATCATTTAGTCAGTTGTACTTAGAAACCATGTCACCGTGGATGGGTTAACCTCTCTGACTTCTGGTTTCTCATATGTAAAGTGGTGGTTTTCATTTCTGCCACAAAGAATTGTAAAGACTAAATAATAGCCTAATGCTTGGTAGAGTGCCTGGCACATAGGTAACCTCAAGTGGCAACCATTCTTATTCCTGTTCAAGTAACAGTTATTGTCTTATTCTGTTTTATGAAGAAGCTGGATTTCCAGGTTATTCAAAATCACTGTTGACACCGTAATTACTGACATATCCAGAGGCTTTCTCATCAGTTGGTCCTATAAAGCTTTCATCATTCTACCTCCAGTACCAAAGCCCAGCAATAGGCAGCTGAAGCCAAATGAGCTAGTCAATGGCAAAGACATTATACACCTTGGAGCTTTTAATTCTAAAAACTTCTTTTTTTTTTTAAGAATAGATGCTGTAAGGGTTTTCTCTAATTGGGTACATATCCTGAGCTTTTAAGGAGCTTTTCAGCACACCACGCATTCAACCAAAAGTCATCATGTTGTTTTGTCCCTGACAAAATATGCATGATAAATGTGTGGCAGTATCCCGTGTTTCTCTCCTGGCTTACTGGCTATGCGGCCCTTCAAAAAGCTGTTGCAGTGTGAGTGAGAATAACATTATTAGAGACATAATTTTGAAGCTGTTCTAATATCTAAAAAGTTGATCATACCCAGTCTTCAGGATGTCCATAGTAGTAACAAAGTACTTGTAATACATTGCACAATTGTCATGACACAATATTCAGGCCTTGCTGCCTTAGGAAGTAATACTTTCTGATAATATCACAACCCATCACTGATGGACACAATCATTGGGACTTACGAATGAGGTTCTTGGGCAGTGGCTCATTGCCTAGGGGCTGCCATTCCTGTCTCAGTCTTTGTGGAGAACAGTGCCTGGAGTTGTGTGGCACACAGTGGGCCTGATTAGAAGCGTAGCCCTGGGACCCATAGCCAGGGAAAAATTCTCCCTGGCCAGAGGAAAGAGGGAAACGAAAGACAGCATGAGATCCCAGAGTTTGGAAAATGCTTCAGAGTAAAACTGAGTTGAGGGATCTCTAGCTCCCAGCATTGTCCTATCCTCACCAAACTTGGGGGGTGTAGGGTAGGGGATGGTTTGTGGCAATAGCTGCCATCGTTGTGGAATTCATACGTTGGTTTTACAATCAAATTTGCTTAAATGTACTCAACCCCTAAATCTTTTTTCCAAGCACATTTTTAAGCAGGAGAATGTTCTGTTGGCCTGTGAAAGTGTTATCACTGAACTGCATATCAGACATTGATTCAGGGGGAAAAAAACTGAAGGTTTTTAATGTCCTATCCCTGTAACATAAATAGTTGAAGCTTAAAAACCTGTGGAACCCCATTATTTAGAGTAACATGAGGACCTCTTTATAACTTCAGTGTACACTCTAGGTTTCCATTTCCACAGCTGTAAAATTAAAGAAGAGGCCTAAGCGGTGTTCCTTAACCCATATGCCTCCCTTTCTTTACCCTCTTCAAAGCCTATCTATTCCTAGTTGGCTCTTTTTCAGAGATGATTTCTTTTAGCGGTTCAGTAACTCATTTATGACTCTGGGAACAAGTAAATGATACAATACTTGGGAAATGAAAGGAAAGAAAAGAAAAGAAAAAATCAGTCCAAGAGGAGAAAACGAGAGCCCCTTCCCCATGCTGAATAGAGCAGCTACCCTTTACTCCTACCCAGACCTCATCTGTGTTTCCCAGCTTCTCTCTTCTCAGCAACTGACTGTGTTTCACATCACTGAGAAGGTGGAATGGTAAATTATTCTCTTCGTGTCCTCGCTCTCTGACACCCCATTAAAAACTCTTGTCATTGGATTTAGTTGTAACAGATGTTCAGCCATAAAGGCAAAGGGAAAGAAGAGGGAGCACAAGCAGACCCTGGCCAGGGACGTCTTTGAACTTAGAAGGCCTACGCAACAGATGCCTCAATGGGGCTATATTGGTATTTTGGACAACGCAATTCTTTTTGTGGCCATTCTAGATCTTTAGAATCTACCCCCCTCCCACAGGACAAATAGTAGTTCCCTGTGATTATGGCAACCAAAATTATGACACTATTTGAGAACTGTTACTTGGAACTACATTTCCAATCTCTCCCCAGCACTACATCTAGGTGACAACGTGTTATGAAAGATTCATTACAGTACAAAAAGTTGCATGGAAAATGGGGCTAGGGAGAGACACCCATGCATTGGATGTGTGTGTCATGAGAATTGGTGTCTGGGATCGAAACAATAAAGATGATTGGCATGGACCTCCTATAGACTACATATAATGGATAAGCATGTGTATCCCCCAGTGTCAAAGTATTTAAACCAAAATGATATAGAACTATAATGCTTTTAACCAACCTACCATATTATTTATATCCGTATGAACTTTGTTCTTGGAACATAACACATACTTTGATGATGCTATAATAACAATGGCCAATATATATTAAGGACTTCATGTGTTAGGTGCTATGCTTTACGTGTGTTCTCTCACTTAATCCTCACAACCCTATAAGCAGGTAGTTATCTCCATTCTACACAGGTGGAAACTGTGGCTTAGAGACAGGCGTTTTCCCCAGTAGTAGAGCTGGGATTTCAACAGAGGGGTCTATCTGATAGCAGCGTCTGTGCTGCGAATAGCAGTGCTACAGGGACTGGAGTGAATGCCTAAGAATTTATAAGTCCTGAACAAGACACCCTTGCTGGATTTAGAAACAAGGTAAGGAATCAGCTTCAAAACGAAGTGAAATAAATAAGCAGTAGTATAAAAAAAAATATCAGCTGTCTCTTAACATAATCACTCCAAGAAATGAACTTGGTGTTGTCGATGAGTTTGAGGTGCTTCACACATCTGCTTGAGGAGATCCGTTTCGTTGAGAAATACAGTTAGGATGTGGCTGAGGAGAATATTGTCACATCACAGTGTAGCACTGAAGTATCTTCACGACAAGACCAGACAGGTTAAAATCACAAATCAAGAAGCGTGTAGCTGGCACCATCGAATACACAGATGATCCGCCCTCCCTTAGGATGGTGCAGGTTGACGCTCCTATTAAAGATCTTCTAGCCACTGTTGTGACCCTCGGGTTCCAAGTCAATCTCTGTTGGTAAAACCTCTACACAGAGCTTTCAACGCTCTTTGGCCTGTGAGAACATTCTAATTTATCTGCCATCCACCGATTCATTTTTTATTAACTCCCTACTAAGTTTCTTGTCTCTACTTCTTCCCTCTAGCTCCAAAATGCTTCTATGAATGGCCTCGGCATATTTGTTTAAGATAAACAGAACTTCCATTCTCAGCTGCATCTTTATATATGAAAAAGCCAACAATACATAACATTCTTCTGGTAGGAAATAGATATCATGGAGGGTTGACAATTTAGATTATGTTGCCTCCCAGATTCAGAATGGTGTTTAATGTAATTTAAAGTCTAATAGATTACTATGTAGAAGAAGAATGGATGTGTATCTCATTTCCTCTCAAGGTAGCCGGGGCAGAGTCTTTACCTTTCACTGTACCCACAAGTAATGAAGTATCCCACCAGCAACAGAGTCTGTCTCTAATTGCTTTGGCTCTTTTAATTTTGATAACTGATTTTTCCCCTTCTTTTAGATGAAAGACTTTCGAAGTAAAATGCAATCAATATTTCCAGCAATTCCCAAGAACACTGAATCGTCTCCTGAGTGGGAGGAAGCTTTGAAATCCAAATGAGATGAGCATGGCGAGGGAAGTCCGAAACGGTTGTTTGGGAAAGGGTGGCTTCGGAGATGCCACAGAAGCAAAGGGACTCGGTTGATTTATCATCAGGATCATGTGCACTGTTGACGGAACCCATGGGCGAGAAGGCATTCAGTGTCCACATAGGAGGCCGACCGTCTGTGCACTTAACTTTCAAATCGACATGGGCATGTGTGTGTATAAGGTTTTCCCAAAATTAGGAAGACTGTTTAAAAATAATTATATGGATAACCTCTCTGTGGAGAAGATCCCAGGGGAAATACTTCTGTTTATAACAGCTGAAGCCAAGTTTTGTACCTGAAAAAAATTTATAATAACATATGATGGAAAATCTTTATAGACCGACTCCTAACCATACTAGTACCTCAATGTGTCTGATTAAATGAGTTCCAACAGTGTCTTGTGTCTAAATGTGATTCTCAGGGCTCAGAAGGCTTGCTCCTATTCAGACGATTCCAGAGCAACAGGTTAACAGGTAAACCCAGTATGTCAGGTAGCAGATGTGACTCTGTTGTCCTGCATTTGCAGTCCTGGGTTTGCACGTGCTAATTAGTTAGCTCACAAGCTCATCTCACAGTCCCGCAAGTCTTATACATAGGTAAGAAGCCAGTGACAGATTATGAGGACTTGAAAAGCTGGTCATGCTAAAATAATACCATATCATGGATATAAAATGTACCCTTTTGAGAAGTTGGTCAGTGTCCCTAAACATTGACTGACAGTTTGTTGTTTTATCTCAATTGTCAATGTAAAAAGAGTCCAATTATCACCTACCTTAGCAAATATTTTTAACCAGGAAGTACCTGAGTATTGAGTCTCAATATTAAATAGTCAGTACTGCCTCCCTGATGAAACTACTGGTAAATTCTTATGTGCACATCCAGCCCTTTCCTATCCTCCGTGATCTTTTAGAAAAAACAGAGAATAATGTCTGCACGCAATTATTTTTACTTGAAATTAACATTCTTTAAAGAAAAGTACTTTCATATGTCGATACACCCAGAAAATATGGTGGGGTATCAGTTGTGCAATTTCTTTATAATTACTTAGGCTCTAATTAGCAATCAGGTTTAATAAAATATATTCAAATTTTTTTCTACTATAACGAAACCTTTTGGTTCTAAGGAAAATTTTTAAATGAAATGTCAAGTGCATAATGTAACATTTTTCTCTGGGCCAGCTTACCCTGTAAAAATTGCCATATTGTTAATTAATTAAACAGGTGTAAGCAGCATCTGGGATTCATATGTAACCTGTTAAAAAATCTCAAGCCTACAAGGAAAGGATTGTGGGATTTATCAGGCTATATGGAGAGGCAAAAACTTTTCACTCAGCATTCGTTTTTAACTAAATCTCTGCCACGAAAAGATCTCTAGCCTTTGAATGACATGAAGGAAGGAACAAGTTGTGTCCATATTCCTGGCCTGAGTCTAGGGTGTGCTCCATTCCCGCAGGGCCTGGCTTGTAGGAGGTCTGAAGGCACGAACATCTGAGTACATACTTCTGTTTACAGACCCTTTTCATATATGTCTGTTGTCCTTGAGGGTTGGCCAGGGGGCTCCCATAAGAATGATCGTGCATTCTTCTCCCGCAGAGGGAAGGTTGGTGGGGACAGACTCCAGTTGCATTTTAAAAGCAGAAGTGAAGTAACAAAGATGTAAGTTAAAGGGAAAACAAGCAATATGACTGAAGTGGTATTTTTCTACAGTCAGAACTCAGATTTCAGAAGATTTAGTCATTTGTCTATTCCTTTTATACCAGAGGCATATTGTTAAATTGGTTAATGGAAAGGAAAAATGTTTAACAGATAATGTTATTCTTTATGTGAAGTACCATCTGTGTATTGAGTTCTGAATGTTCCTGGATATGGAAGAGAGGAAATGTTATGGAATTTCAAGTTTGCCTTCTTTGCTGTCTTTATCTTGGGTAGAGTATGACAAACATAATCACATTTATCTCCTGGAGCATAAAGAGTTTTAATCACCCTATTAACCAGGATGACATTTTTCACAGACTTAAAAAGGAATAGAACAGACATTATCTCCCCATAAGCAATCCATTTCATGGAGGCTGAGCACTAGAAATTTTTTTAAGGATGGATAACACAAGCCATTTCCATTTCATGTGTAAGCCAACATCAAGGCAGCTTTCCATAAGAACGTTGCTTACACTGGTTGAGTGTTAAGCTTTACATTTAGAATCTCAGCACCGAAAGAGCTATTAGAGAAAGCAATATTGAGAGCATGTAGTGGGCAGGGAGGGGTGACTTCCAAGGCCTCGGGGTTCATTCAAGAAAAAAAAATGTATTCTGGGAAGTTATTGCTGCCCTGTAAAAATGTATCCATGGGCAGCTGTTATTTTCAGAGTCAAGAAAATACGATTTCCAAACAACCCCAGAATGAAAACTAGGGCATGGGAACTGCCTCACATGATGCCTAGCAGCCTGTCTGTACAAGAAGTAGGGATTCTAATGATCCGGAGTTTGAGTGAGCCACCACCGGGCCCCACAGAGCTGAGGCATGACTGCAGGTGGCCTTTGTTCTGTCTCAGTGACACAGGCTGATGTTGACTGAAACCTTTCTCAGTGCTCAAAAAGTGGCACCTAATCACCTCCTCTGTCCTATGTTCTGCTTAGTTTCATGGACAGTATGGGACTCAACTTGCAAATTAATCATGCAACCTAAGGGGAAAATATAAGAAATTAAAAAAAAAAAGAAGCCCATGGGGACAAAAGTAATTAAAATCCACTGAATTTAGCTATTTCACTTGGGGCAAAATTTAATCTCTCCTAGGTTTAGTTCATGGAGAATGTTGTATATTATCATCTATTTTCATGTATCTTCTTTAAAAAAAAATAGTTAAGTATAAATTAAAATCAGCCAGGTAAAATATAAAATTATTTCTCAAATAGTGAAATTCCTCATGAAAAGTAGTAAAATACAGATTTTTATAGTATTTTATCACATTCAAGTGAGATATTCTCCCTTTCTGCCAAGAGTCATTGAATAATATGTCAAGTATTCAGGCCTCTATATTGGTGTTATCAGAATTAATTATCAAAGGCTGTGCTCATATAAGAAGAAAGTAAGCATCTCTTGCAAGCAGTGACATTAATCTGTGATAATGAGTGAGACCGTTAGCAAATTTTGCCTGGTGGAAGATAACTCAGTTTGGGAGAAAATGAGACTAGCAGTCGCCAAAAAGCACGCGGAGTTCAACTTTTCTCCCCAAGTCGTAGCGCCGTGATTCAGGACCGAGTTTGTATTTCTCACATTGGTGAGGCATGATCCCTTAACTCAAAAGAGAAAAGAAAACAATAATGAAAGCAGGCTGGAGATCGCGAATGCTCTCAATGACAGATGGGTAAAGGCCATTCTTTTTTTTTTTTTTAATGTTTTATTTATTTCTAGGAGAGAGAGAGAGACAGCGTGAGCAGGGGAGGGTCAGAGAGAGAGGGAGTCACAGACTGAAACAGGCTCCAGGCTCTGAGCTGGCAGTCAGCACAGAGCCCGACGCGGGGCTCGAACCCACGAACCGCGAGATCATGACCTAAGCGAAAGTCGGACGCTTAACCGACTAAGCCACCCAGGCGCCCCAAGGGTAAAGGCCATTCTTAACGGACTTTCTTAAGAAGGTCAAGCAAGCAGACTTAACTCATTTACACAACACCTCCTACCTGCTCATCTGAAAACACTCCAAAATCCGCCTTCATGCTGCCCCTGCCTGATGCCCTGGGCTGCAGCCTGACAGATGATTACTCTCACCAGACACATCCCAGGTGACTGACCACAGACTTGGGTCTCCAGTGAGCATGGGCTGCTGTCTGAAAAAAACAGGTGGACAGAAGTGAGTATAAAAGAAAGCTTGGATTTGCTCAGAAAGTCCTTACTGAGTTGTGGTCAAACTCTGCAGAGTCCATTTGCTCTGCCAACCTGGGTGAGGGGAATGTGTTTATTTTTATTTTATTGCTACTGGTTGTCTTCTCCAGCCATCCCTGTTGTAGGGGCTGAATCCATCTGTTCCTACTTTGAGCAAAGCCCTAATGGAAGACATCCTCCCCTGGAAAGCTTGGAGGGTTACAGCGTGGACCACGACCACCACCACCTTCACCTGTCTTCCCAGCTCCCTTCAGTCCACAGTGGCCACAGTTACTTAGAGATTCTTTAGTTGGGATAGAGGTTACAAAGCAAAGAAAATTCTAGCATAGTAAATCTCATGCAAAGCTAACATAAGACCTCTTGTCAAAAGGTTAGAATGATTGAGGAAACCCTCTGCTCTGGGCTGGTTCGTGGGCCGGTCCCGACTCTCCTCAGAGTTTTTTATTACAGATGATTGTAGTAAAGTATCTGTAGAAACAGTGCATCAACAAGTTCACCAGCTCCTCGCTTAAGTGCAAGACTTTTTTGTGCACCACAGTCAGTGAGGGGGGAGGCTCCACCCTACCAGTTGAGAACACATGGAGGTAGCGTCTCTGGACCTTAGTCAGGCTTACCCAGACTTGGAGGTCGAGGGCGTTAGAGCCTGCAAGATGGGCAAGACGGGGCTCTGACTCAACCAATCCTCTTGCACAGCAGTTTTCCCTGCGTCTTTCCAAATATCTCTCACATCCAAAGATGTGCTCGTGGGAACTGTCCAAATTCGACCTCTCTGATATGTCTACTAACAACGAGTTGGGGGTGCAACCCATATTCTCCACAGGAATACATTTGCTTTAACTTCTCAGTATTCCAAATATTACCAAAGGAGCAGGGAGTAAAGGGGTAGATTAAAAACGGGTCAGACGAGACCCTGGAGGAACACCCGCCTCCCCAACTGGAAGTGGGCACTTCTCCTTGCATGGTCTCCTTGGGCTCAGGACTAAGCACACTGGAAGGAGGTGGGGAGGGAAGGGAAAGGGGTAGAGAGGGGGAAAGAAGAAATGAGGAGACGGGGAGGGAGAGACTTCCTCCCTGGGAAGAGGGTCCATGCATCCAAGACAAAACTCCAGCTCCTGCTGAAGCTGACATTTGCCTTCTCACCCACACTGACCACACTGACCTCCACCAGCAAAACTCAAGAAAATAAAAATCACATCAGGATGATGAAATATGAGTTTTTGAGGCAGGTCCTAGGCCCTTGCAGGGGTTTCTAACTCCCAGTCTTATGACCAGATGGTTCAACAGTTAAAAGTTGGACAGTTGAACATCCTACTCTTGATTTTGGCTCAAGTCATGATCCCGGGGTCATGGGATTGGGGACCATGTCAGGCTCCACACTGAGCATGGAACCTCCTTACATTCCCTCTCTCTCTCTCCCCTCCCATCTCCCCCACTCATGCTCTCTCTGAAATAAAAATTAAATAATTTTTTAAATGTTTTATTTATTTCTAGGAGAGAGAGAGAGAGAGATAGCGTGAGCAGGAAAGGGTCAGAGAGAGAGGGAGTCACAGATTGAAACAGGCTCCAGGCTCTGAGCTGGCAGTCAGCACAGAGCCCGACGCGGGGCTCGAACCCACGAACCACGAGATCATGACCTAAGCGAAAGTCGGACGCTCAACCGACTAAGCCACCCAGGCGCCCCAAAAATTAAATAATTTTTAAACTAAAAATTAAAAGCAAGATTCTAAGGTATCCGCCAACTCTGACATACTGAGCAGGAAGAAACAAGTAAGATTAAGAGCCATATGAACAAGTATTCCTTAGGGTGACCCTGTGTCCAGCAAGGAGAAGGTGGCAGGCTTGCTTTGTTGAACCTGATCAGGCTCCCAGATACCTCTGGGTGGGGGAGCATACAAAAGACCTCAGAAAAATAATCGCTGGCACTTCTCACAGCATTTTAGAAACTTCCCTCTCTGGCAACAGTATCTAGAAATAAGGGTCCTCCCTCACCTTGGGGTGAAGATTTTAATTCTGTAGCCAGATCCCTGGTACTGAAGTTTTACTCCGAGTACCCAGGAGTGGGAAGAGCACACAGAATCACCATGGGCCAGGGTCACCTAGGCATGGAGTTGTTCACTGAAGAAATGAGACAGCAACCAACACACCATCCACTCCCCTGTGACCCTAATATGCCCTAGAAGGTAGTCCAATAATTATACCTAATCTACCCAATTTGTCCCTTTGATGTAAGCTTCGGCATTACATCTTCCTTTTTCGCTAGTCACTAAATCATTCTGAGCTGAGTGCCATCACACATTAATTACCTAGCATGACAAACCCTCGGGTCAGCTGGTTTTCTTGGGTTGTGCCTGCCGGGAGGCCGTGGGAGTTATTAGAAAAGTTCGGGCTGGCAGGGTAATATCACCCCTTCCGGTATCAAAGTGTGATGCCACACTCCGTGCCTGGACTTTAAGAACTAAAATTAAAAACCACTCTCTCAAATACGCGACAGGCTGAGGGTCTTAACAAGCCTCGAGCCGTCCTGACCGGTGCAATGACTATTCTCTGTGACTCCAAACTTCAAAATCATCCTTATGGTAGCTGTTTGCTGGCCTGAGAACTATGTCACCCCACTCTGGTCAGTGTTCGTACCCAGTGGTTATCAGCAACAGGGCAGGCCAGAAGGCAGATGCCTTCCTCAAAAAGGAAGTGTCCCCAGTCTTAAAATGGTGATCAACTGCTAAACACAAGGCACCTCCAGTTTGGTGCGAGCAAACTGATGAGGGGCACACACACAGCCTGGGACCGTCCCTCTCTCCTCTCCATTTCCTTTTGTGTTTTATTCTGCAGTCACCCAAGATGATGCCACACCTCCCTCCAGCCTCAGTCTTCCGGCTCACCTAGACTTTCTCCACCTCCTTCAGTCGTCAACCTCCTCCATGAACACCTGGGAAAGCAAGACATGAGCATGACCCTCTTCATAAGCAGAAAAACATTTACTCCAACCTGGGGGAAGTCTTTCCAACCCCTTAACTGGAAGAAGATCAAGGCCGGTGGGGAGGCAGGGGGCGGTTGTCACAGTCCTTGGGTTTTTGATGGCTGCTCATGTTTCTCCAAGTGCTCTGCACCAGCCCCTGCGGAAACTTGTTCACCTCTCCTCCAGGGGTCACTTGGGTGGATCCTACCCCAAACCCAGCCTTAGCTTTCCAAACAGAGACTCAGGTGAGCAGTATATAAGCAGGTTGAGTTTGTCTTCATTTTCTTTCTCAAAAAGGGCCACTTGATGAGTGAGGCTTGTATTCTGGGATCCCCGTGTGGCCCATGAGCTCTGCCCAGTGCCCATTCCTCAGCTAGCAGCATCCTTCCCAGCCCTGGGAGTCCCAAACCTTGTCCTTGTTTGCAGTGAGTTAGTAAGAGTCTGTTCAGTACTATGATGGGCCAATAAACATTTTCTCTGGAGCTAAAACACCTTTATGGCAAATGCCATCATAAACATTTAAAAAATTCTTCATAATCACCCAGCACCCAGGCGACCAGTCTACCTTCCCTAAAGGGGGTTTCCTGGAGCCGCTGGTGGGGTGAGGGAAGATGTGGGTTCCTTCACCTGGGTCCTCCCCCACCTGACCCCACCCTTGAAGCCTCCTCCAACCCTCCTCCACCCTCCCAAACTTAACCCCAAGCCCAGCCCCTTACAGCTGGAATGACTTTGGGCAAATGACCCATGGAGGCCCAGTGCGTCCATCTCTAAAATGGGTGCAAGATCTCGTCATGTTGTGGGGAGGATTAAATGTATTTAGTGCCTAATGAAACAGCCAGCTGGTGAGACCTCCCAGCCTGTGTTATGGGCGCACTTGGTCTGATACTGAAGAACCCCCTCTCCCGAGCTCCTCCTGCAGCACGCTCCCATTCACCCCTCGCGCAGGCTCCTCCCAGAGCGTGGGCCTGCAGATTTTACCCAACCCTCACCTGTCCCCTAGCAGATGGGAGCCCTCTCTGGCTGGGCTTCTGAGGCCACACCTGCTGGTGAGCCAGGCACCATCAGGAGACAGTCCGAGCTCCTCTGCGGCACGGCCCTGAGCACTCAGGGGCCGCTGGGTAGCAAAAGGGGAGCAGGGAGGGGGGCCTGGGTGGCTCAGTTAGTTAAGCATCCGACTTCAGCTCAGGTTACAATCTCACAGTTCATGGGTTCGAACCCCGCTTTGGGCTCTGTGCTGACAGCTCAGAGCCTGGAGCCTGCTTTGGATTCTGTGTCTCCCTTTCTCTCTGTTCCTCTTCCCGCCTCTCAAAAATAAACATTTTTAAAAATTTTTAAAGGGGGATCAGGGAAAGACTCGGATTGGGGAAAGGGGAACCTTGTGCACCTTTGTTACCCTGGCTGGACTCATGGTTCTCAAACCTCACTGGAAGCACTTGTGAAAACACAGGTGACCCCACAGCCCCCAGTCCAGTGGTCCGGGTGGGGCCCGAGAGTGTGCATTTCAGTCAAGCCCCAGGGGATGCCAACTCGCTGGTTCAGGCAACACAGTGAGAACCAGGGCCCCCCACTCTGTCTCTGTCTCGGCCTGTGTCCCTCTCTCTGTCCCTGATGTCATGCTGGGGACAAGCGGCGTCACAGGAGAGCATCTGGGCCAAGCCATCACTTGTTACCACAGACCACCTTCTCCACCTCCTGTGAAAGCTGTGGTTCCTCCTTCCTGACTCTGCCTTCATGCGACTGCAGAACACGTCAGTCGCTGCCACCCTCCAGGCCCAGGCTCTGCACCTTCCCTCCCCTGTCACCTTTGATTTGCTCTCCCGGGCAGGATCCTTACCCTCATCCAGCCCCCAGTGTGGAACGAGCACCTCCACTCCGTGTCACACCCCCATGCCCCGGCACAGGAACACCAGGCACGTGAGAGACAACACAGACCCCCAGACACACACAGGGAGTCGTTCTGAAATGAGCAGTGCGCGCTTGGAAGTGGTTGACCCGTCTGGGTCCCCAACTGTTTACGGTGTAACTGAGGAAAGAGACAAGGTCGCTGTAAATGGCAACCAGCCCAGATAGGGATAGTAACCCCAAGGGGAAGGGACAGTGTGGACAAGAATCCTTCCCTGTAGACCTTGTCAGAGAGAATAACCCAGAAAGGGCAGGAGAGGCCGGCTTGCAGGAGGCCCAAGCCCCAGGCTGGGTCAGTGGTCCTGGAATGGTGAGGCCGGGAGGTGGGTCAGTTTATCGAAGGCCTAGGTGGGTGGATAAGTTTGGGTTTTGCCTATAAGCAGCAATGGGAAGTCCATGAAGTTTTCTTAGCTTGTGACTTAGGAAATTGGCATCCATTCATTCCTTTGTCCACTTTTTTAAAGCACAATTCTTAAGTGGGTGGTGGGGGTTGGGTGGGGACACAACCTTGATTAGAGTCCCTCCTTCAAGAGGCAGAGGGGAAGGTGTTTTGACTGGAGAATGGACTGTGGCCGGCATAGGTGAGGCACCTACCTCAAGCTGCCAGCAGGAGGCGCCAATGACCAGATGCACTGTTGAGGGGCTGGGGACGCGCAAGGTCTGGGCTGAGAACTGCGTGTTAATAGGTCTCAGAGGCACTAACTTAGCTTTTTTTTTTTTTTTTTTTTAAAGAGAGAAGATGAGAACGCCTGGCCGAGCTGTAACTGAGCGGCAGCCCGCGCCGTCTTTCTGGTGAGGTGTCTGAACTGCAAGGAGCACAGCTCGGGGTGGGGGTGGGGGTGGGGGTTCGGTCTGCAGGCAGAGACACCAGACGCCCCTGTTTCTGGCCGCTGAGCATGGGGTCTGGTCCTGGACTCAGGGGTCCCACAGGGAGGGAGAATCAGATGAGACCCGCTTAGGGAGGTACAACCAACATCCAAGTAATAAGAAGAACATGGCACTTGCATGGCGCTTACTGTGTTCCTAATTGTGCTGAAACCGTGCATCCATATAAGCTCCGTTAGTGTCCTAAGCGCCCCGGGAGAGGGAGAGGAAACTGCGGCCTTGGGAGGCTATGGAACTGTTCCCAAGGTCACAGGCTGGGACTCGAGCCAGCAGAAATAACCTGCCCAAGGTCACACGTCTCATTGCACGTCTGACCTGCAAAGCCCCTCCTAGGCCCCGGGGCTGAGCACCAACCGAGGCTGGCGGCGTCTCTTCCCGCAGCCGGGCTCCACCACCCAAAGCAAGGGCCTTGCCTGCACGCATGCGTGGACCCGCAGCCCGCAGGCCAGGTGCCCCCCGCCCCGCCCCCACGGCACCCCGCGTCCCGCTAGCGCCCAGGGCTCTGAGCAGCTGCAGGCAGGCCTCTCAAGAGAGCATGGGCCCGGGGACGTGGCCGGGGCAGGTCTGGTTGCCTCGTGCAGCCCCCTTGCGCCCCCCGGAACCCAGGCCCTCCTGGGCATGGTGTCCTGCGTGTCCCTGCTCGGGCTGTGAGCGCTGGCCCCTGCTGGCCCCTTCCTCCGAGGCCCTTGAAATTGTCACCAAGTAAACACAGGATGCGCTGTCGTCCCTTGGGGAACTAATGGGTGGCTTGCGACTTCATTTTCTTTACGGAACGTACCCCAGGCTCGTGTTTCCATCCTTGCCGTGGCTACCAGAAAGCTCACTACACTTCAGCTCAGTAATTTTATCACCTTCGCTTCCTCCTCCTTCCTTGAGTTTTTCAATTTTCTATTCCTATTTTTAGCAACCTTGTTGTACACACGTCTTTTATCGGATGCTGCCTCAAATCCTTCTGAGGAGCTGACAGCGTATAAATTATAAACAAAAATAAATCCCGCTGAAATCTTCCCATTGTCGCTTTCTTATTTCTGGAGCCATCTGAAGTCCTCATGTGGTGTTTGTGATAAATTCAACACAAAACATTTTATGCACCGACACACGTTTTTAAAATGTCTGCTTCTGCAAAAGATCTTGGGTTGCTATAATCCCGGACGCACAGCTGAAAAATTTTCAAGGGAATGCAGTTTGTAAACATTGTAACTTTGAGCAGTAGCTGTTTGCAACACCTCACCTAAATCTTAGCAAGTATGGCTTAAAAGTGGGGATATTCTTAGCTCACCTGGGATGGCTGAGGTTGGGGTGGGTGCGTTGCATCGGGTCACTTCTGATTGGAGAAGAATGGTCTTGAGGAATTCATGCTTTAAAACAGACGTTCAGATGTCATTTCTTTTCTTTCTGCTGTCCCAAAAGGAACCAAAAGAAGGAGGGACCTCGTGGCTGGTAGGACAGGGCTTTCAGAGAGGGGAATGAAGGCTGTGATTAGGTCTAACGGGAGTTCTGGGTTCTAACTGAGGAGAGACCCCTGAGCTACCCTTGGTCTGGACAAAGGCACCTTCTGCCCTAAGGCTGGGGAAAGTGAGGAAGGGAAGGAGGAGACTTTATTACATGCTCTAGTTTTTTATATCTTATCCTGTGAGATTAGATAATTTGTCATGCAATGCTATCAGTATTTTGCAGTTGTAATAGAAAAGAGTAATGGAATGGAATGGAATGGAATGGAATGGAATGGAATGGAATGGAATGGAATAGAATGGAATGGAACGGAAGGGAACGGGATAACACAGCACAGAATATGATAAAAAGCATGGAATAGAAATTTGTTCAAAAGAACCAAAAAGCTCACGTGCGTGCGCGGGCGCACACACACACACACACACACACACACACTTCTTGCCCATCTCCTCCAGTTCCTTTTCAGCTCCTGTGTCCTGAAACCACAGTGTCCCCTCTAGTGTCCCAACCACTACCCAGAAGGAGAGCTTGCCACTTATGGTGGGGGGCGGGGGGGAGTCTTTCACAAGCTTTGTTCTGACCTTCCCCTCCTGTCTCCTGGCCCTGCTCTGTCCGTCTAGACCCTAGGCTCTCTGTTCCCATTCCCGTCCCCTCTGGACATCTCACACTTGAAGTGTGACCCTCTCCTGCAGTCACAGGCTGGTTCTTCTGGCCATGAGCCTGGCTATTCACCCTGCTTGCGTCTCCTGCGTCTCTCTGCGGCCTCCCGGTCAAGGTCATCCTCCCATCGAGCTAACCTAGGCTCATAAAGATGGCACTTCCCTCCTCTTCTGGGCCACATGAGCCAAGCACCTGCCATTTGCAGAGTCAAGTCCCAATTGCCTGCCAAGCTGTGAGGCAAGTATAGGCCTCTTAAAAAGATCTACAAAACCACATTTATAAAGTGCTAGCACAGGCCACAGCTCCAGAAAGGTTGGCTATGTGGCATTACTCTCAATGTGAAAAGTGTCATCAAACAATGTATATAAATACATACACTTCCATTTACATGTAGTTACCACTGGGAGCTGAGGTTTGGGTGATTCGTAAACCATTCTTTATACTCTTCTGTACTGCTTGATTTCTTTTTTCCCTGTGAGCATCTGTGACTCTTCTAATTAGAAGAAGTGATTGAGCTTTTTTTTTTGAAAGTAAAAAA